>OZ010573.1:5475841-5523341 GCA_963932145.1 Acanthosepion lycidas
ACAAAAAGAAAGAATTTTAATTTTAATTTCTAAATAAGCTAATGTTGCTATGCAATGATTTAGATATCAAGTAACCCATCGAAAAGAGCTTTACAATCTTTTCTAACGATCTTTCACTTTCTTCTTAAAAACTTTATTCGAAATCGTGTCTTTTATTGAGTATCGAACACTGATCTTCGTTACCGGTGGGAAACACGCATATTTCTCAAAAATGAAGCAGACTATCTTCAAATATTTCGAATATATATATATATATATATATATATATATATATGTGTGTGTGTCTGTATGTATGTGTGTGTGTGTATGTGTGTGTGTGTGTGTGTGTGTGTGGGCAGTGATCCTTCTTTTATACACATTTTATTAAATAAGACAGACAAGGTGCTTTGATTTATTTTTTTATACAGTTTCTCATGTGATATATTTTCAGGTGATAAATTATTAGGTTGGTGCAAAGATAATGACGTAATAATGTCGTTTTTGACGTTAAAAAATACGTCAAAAAACGACATTATTACGTCATTATTTTTGAACCAACCTAATATATAAAAACTGCCCGAATGTTATTTTTTCTTCGAGCGCTTTCGGCTATACATTTAACCATTTTCAAGGTTGAAATATTTTAATTTTTAAATACGAAATAGTTTGTTGCATGTATGTATTTAAATAATGTTTTTATTGCAAAACAGTATATATATATATATATATATATATATGTGTGTGTGTGTGTATACATTTTAAAAAACCTATATGACACGTGAAAACACAATATTAAAAAAGCAATGAAATTGACATAGAGTAATATATGGGTTTATCCCTTGTTTCCTCTTAAGGTTATTGTTTACATGTTATTTTCTTCTAGTACTTTAATTATTTACCCTATCTCAAGTGTTTGGTTATCGAACTGTTCAGTGTCATTTCCTTATGAGGGTACCGGGTTGGCAGTTTTCTGGCTGTTCCAAACGTTTGGTAGTAAGGAGCCCAAACTCTTTGATAGCTGCTCTGACCAATAACCACCACATAATATCGGGATATTCGTGGTGCTATGAAAGAATCACTTGAGGAGTTAAAAGAACATTTTCCCAAAAGTAAAAACCAAGACCATGCATATGTATCCTAGGATTTTTTCTCCTGAAATAGACTTTGGGATTTCCCGTAGAGTCCGATTTTAACTGTGAATGAATTCGTTTGTTTATAATCTTCAATTGGTTTCCCCACCCAGGGGTTGAGAAAGAAAAATCGCTCTAAATTTTGCTAAGAAATTCTTTTCCGCTTGTGTGCGTATGTTTTCACTCTCTCTGTAATTATCTGAATCCACGAGTCCTGCTAAAAAATCAGTCAAAGACTTTCAAGATTTTGATCAAGTCAGTGTGGTATCAATAGACTTTTCACAATATACTCTCTTATAGGCGTGATGTCTTTTCTACAAATATTTTCATGACAACTGTTCTGATGAACTATCTTCTCTCATGCCGCGTCGACATGATTTTAAGCGTAGTACTACATTGGTCTCTTTTCTCGCACTTCCCGACAGTGGAACTCTCTTTCGCTTTCTTGCTTTTTCCTGATAACTATTAGGTTGGTGCAAAAATAATGTCGTTTTCTCACATATGTTACTTTTATATATGATTTCTGAATTAATTCATTGATATATATAGTCATGTTATATATCATTTTGAAGCGCGTTTTTCGCTCTATCCAATCGTGTTATTCGTTACCGTTCTCAATCTCTTCATTCATTTTTTTTGCAGGCTTTTCGACAGCATGGACAAAATTCAAATCAGTACGATTTTCTTGTTCCAGTTCAAACTAGGCCGAAAAGCTGTCGAGACAGCTCGTGATATCAGTGATGCGTTTGGCCCAGGAACCACTAACGAACGTGTGGCACAACGGTGGTTCAAGAAATTTCGCAATGGTGACGAGAGCCTCGAAGATGAAGACGGTCGCGGCCGGCCGACTGCGGTTGATAACGTACCTTAATTGAACCCGATCCTCGCAAAACCACACGAGAAGTTGCTGTTGAACTCGAGGTCAACCACTCAACAGCCGTTCGCCATTTAAAGCAAATAGGGAAGTCAAAAAAGTTGGATAAATGGGTGAACGATAATCAAAAAAATCGTCAAAAAACGACATTATTTTTTGCACCAACCTAATACAATCTTCAAAATTTAATTGCAACTTCAGTTGCCTTGGGACCTGTTTTGGGCCATACAGTCTTTTCATTCACTTTCACTCTCTGTAACCACCTGTGTGCTAGTGGCTCTTGGGGTGATATACTTAAAACAATATATATATATATATATATATATATATATATATATATATATATATATATATATATATATATATATATATATATATTATCTTGTTCTGAATAGCCCTGACTGCTGATTGGCAGAGGTCGTTTAAATTGATATTCTGTATTTTGACTCTCGGTGAGCATCAAGGCCGTCCCTACATCATGGCGTCTGATGCTTCAATTAATCTTTTCGTATCGACTCATTCATCGTTGTCATTACCTCATTTCAAGATATTGACTTGATGGCAGACAGGAAATCCAAGATTATAGAATGGATTCGTCGTCAACATTCGGAAGGCTGCCGCATTTTCTCAATTAAACAGTGACGTCAAATTCTCTTCTTCCATCCTTGACTGATGTCAACGAAGAAACGCTTGACCTTGGAATTTTCCAAGCTAAAAAATATAGGGGAAAAAAGTCTTTACTTCATCGTTAGTAAATAAAACTTTGAGATTGTACATTTGAAATCGAGGTAGATTCCCAATTGAATAATATTTGTACCAAAAAATTACGTTTCCGGATTTAATTTTGATTTCATACGATTGCAGAATAGATAGAAAAAAAAGCCCGATTTAAAAAAAAAACAAAAAACGAAACAAAACAAAACAAAACAATAGCAAACAAACAGGACATGAAGATTTTCTTTCAATAAAAGGAATCGGGATTGAAAACATTTACGAAGCTCTGTTTTGACTTCACTTTATATTTTGTAATTCTTTTTAAATTGCCGTCAGAGAAAAAAATCTTTTTCAACCTGTTTCATTTTATTTAAGGTATAAATTTAAGGTATTACATATATATGATTAGAAGGGATTAGTTTTATATTGTCTGCGTTTTGTAGCGAACTTATCTTTCTCTGAAAGCAATTTAGTTATGCATATGCATTTCAGAAACGCACAAAACAATTAAAAAGAAATAATAGACATCTGTCTATATCTCTGAAATGAGGTATTATGATTACTTGCATTATCCACATTATTTATAATATTCGGACTGTTATCCTCGTCTTCATTGTCATATTCACAGTGTTTCGGCCTCTATATCTCTGAGATGAGGTATTATGATTACTTGCATTATTTACATTATTCTGACTGTTATCTTCATCTTCATTGCTATATTCACAATGTTTCGGCCTCTATATCTCTGAGATGAGGTATTATGCTTACTTGCATTATTTACATTATTCAGATTGTTATCCTCATCTTCATTGCTATATTCACAATGTTTCGGCCTCTATATCTCTGAGATGAGGTATTATGATTACTTGCATTATTTACATTACTCAGATTGTTATGCTCATCTTCATTACAATATTCACAATGTTTCGGCCTCTATATCTCTGAGATGAGGTATTATGATTACTTGCATTATTTACATTACTCGGACTGTTGACTGTTATCCTCATCTTCATTGCCATATTCACAATGTTTCGGCCTCTATATCTCTGAGGAGGTATTATGATTGCTTAGATTATTTACATTATTCGGACTGTTATCCTCATCTTCATTGCCATATTCACAATGTTTCGGCCTCTATATCTCTGAGATGAGGTATTATGATTACTTGCATTATTTACATTACTCGGACTGTTATCCTCATCTTCATTGCTATATTCACAATGTTTCGCCCTCTATATCTCCGAGATGAGGTATTATGATTACTTGCATTATTTACAATATTCAGACTGTTAACCTCATCTTCATTGCCATATTCACAATGTTTCTGTCGTTGTATGCTCCGACCTTCTTCAGGTGATTGGAATTTCAAACCGAACTCTTTATTTCGTTCACCGGGGTAGATTATTCTAGTTCCACGTGGCATGCCTCTTCAGGATATCTCAGTTATTTCCCTTTAACTAAACTATCCACGTTTTTGTTCACTACTATTGTGGCCAGGTATTGTACTCACAACTCTTTGGGTCTAGTCACTGGACCCAATCAACGTCTTTATCCACTGGGCCAATCTACTCCGTTGGACGAAATAAAGGATTCGGTTCGAAATTCCAGTCACCTGAAGAAGGCTTGATTGTACAACGGCCGAAACGTTGTGAATACGGCAATGAAGATGAGGATAACAGTCTGAGTAATGTAAATAATGTAAGTAAATAATACACGTTTGTGAATGTTGCAATTATTGTCGCATACCAGTAACAAGAACATTTAACAAGATATGCTCATTATTGCTGTGTGAGTTCAAATATTATTTATATGCTGATTATTGTTCTTATCTTAGTTGCTATTATCACAAAGTTTCGATCGTTATTCTCGCCGGCCATCTTCTGATGACTGTGAATCCGGACAACCTTCAGAGAAGGAACCCTATATTTAATCGACAGGAAAAGACTGATCTTATTCGCTGATCATCCTGTTAATAATCTAGTGGATTAAAGCGATGGTCCGTGAATTTGATGATTGTGAATTGAGCATCTCGAGGCGGTGTAATTGTTAGTAAGCTTGTCTCTTTAGAACAATTACAACTGAATAGTGAGTTCGATCCTCACTGGGTGCCCCATACTTTCGGCCTTGTGCTGCATCTAAGCTACGCTTGGAAAATCACTATAGTATTCGGGAGTTCAATTCTTGGGCTAGGTGCATTTTGGGGACCTGTGGAAACAGGCCGAATAATAAATTAATATTACTAAATAAAGAACAAGATTAAATATCCCTAATCATGGTCAGTGTAACGAGAATAATCTGCTCCAGCAGATTATATAAAAGCTTGTGTTTGAATTTCTCTTAAGGTTACTCGAATCGACACACACTGATGAAGAAGGGCACAACGGTCGAAACACTGTCTTAAAAACAGCAAAGATGAAGACCATGTAAATAATGATAACTTCAGACAGAAAGAATACAGACATATTCAGCCTAAATTTGAACTCGATTGATTAATTTCGTTCGGCAACCGACATAGCACTTGTGAGTAATGATTACTATATTAACAAAGTTGGCTAACATTGGCATTAGCTAATTCAATTTCCTTTTTATGGAAATATTAATCTTCGCGTTATTATCACAGGTGTATGATTATTAACACAATGATATTAACTCGCAGTTGTTTTCATAAAGCAATTAATAAAGACGGCTTCAGTAATATTATCTATATACATCGTGCGATGGGTAAATTGTCGCCATTTTATAGTCTTAAATACGCGCATGCGCGTT
The DNA here is from genome assembly GCA_963932145.1 of Acanthosepion lycidas. Classification (NCBI taxonomy): domain Eukaryota; kingdom Metazoa; phylum Mollusca; class Cephalopoda; order Sepiida; family Sepiidae; genus Acanthosepion; species Acanthosepion lycidas. Next base: position 5,481,305 of record OZ010573.1, read on the forward strand.
GTTTGTTTTTCGATTTTGTAGACTGCACAATATAGTGGCGTCAATTATCATCCGTCTGTGAGAGAAAGTGCACCATGACGCAATTCACTCCATCAGAAATTTCAAAACGGCATGGGGTACTGCTTACCATTCACACCGGACATTCCAATACGGAGTGTTTGGGTATCAATCTGAGGACAATGCAAAGAATTCAGAAAAAGTCGGATGATATATCCAGACAACAAAATGGTGATGGGGACGTTAAGCCTACATTCATCTTCCCACAAGGTCTCAGCCTCAATATGGAGGCCTACACCATGTGCCTTGAGAAGGTAGTGCTGCCCTGCATCGAAAGAGTACCTGCTGGAAAAGCCTATATCTGGCAATAGGACTCTGCACCATTCCATTCATGGAAGAGAACAAACTCATGGCTATCAGATAATTTCTGCGACCACATCATCCCTTATATCTGGCCACCTAACTCCCCAGACTGCAACCCCCTTGATTATTATGTGTGGGGCGCAATTGAGTGAGAGATCAACAAGTTATCTGGAGTCCGTAGTTGAAGCCAATGGCGATTTTAATGAATAAATTTGCTCTTTAGTATTTCGATATTTTTGTGTAATTTTAGTAAATATATCTGTTAAAATGGGGTGTGTTATTTCCATTTTTGCGTAATTTAGACGACAATTTATCAACACCGAGCGGCAACAGTCTGTTTCATGCTTCAACACAATGGCCTGAAGATTGTGTTGAAACATAAAGCAGACTGTCGCCGCTCGGTGTTGACCCCAGTGTTCACTCCTATATACATACATACACTCTCTATCTGTACTACAAATACTTCATGGTAATTGCTCCGAGGAGCTGCATTCGCTGGTTCCCAGACTTCATGAGTTCAAGCGCCCTACGAGGCTGGCATCCCGCTCTCACCCTTTCACTGTTGAAACTTCTAAATGTAGTCGTCTCTTCTACTCCAATAGCTTAATGTCTCGCACCTCTAGCCTGTGGAACTTCCTTTCCTATTCCAGTTTCCCTGAGAGCTATAATCTCCAGCTATTCAAGTGTAATGTCAATCGACATCTCCAGTTGCCTTGATCTATCCACTACCCTTCTCCTCATACTCTCTTCTATCACTCCTATCTGATCTCGCTCTATATTTTCTGTAACCCCTTGCGTCCTAGTAGCTTCCCGCCTTGCTTGGGGTGAAATGCTTAAAAAAAAATTATATATATATAATATAATGTATAGTTAAATTCCCAGATCAATTCTGTGGACAAGACAGATTGGTATAAAATGACAATTGGAAAAAAGATCTTAGATTTTGCCGACGCGTTTCGTCTTCCGACTTTTTCAAGGCAAAAATGAAATCGAAATGTTCTTGTTGTTATAGTTACATTAAAAAATCAAAATTTAAAAAGATAGACGCTTCTGTCTAAGCCTTTTTTTACATTAACCAGAAAAAAAAAAGACTTAGACAGAAGCGTCTATCTTTTTAAATTTTGATTTTTTTAATGTAACTATAACAACAAGAACATTTCGATTTCATTTTTGCCTTGAAAAAGTCGGAAGACGAAACGCGTCGGCAAAATCTAAGATCTTTTTTCCAATTGTCATTTTATACCAATATAATGTATGCTATATATATAGTGCTTAATATCAGAGATAGAGCGAATCTAAATATAAAAATGGGCACTGCTTGTTCGCTATATTCAGGCCATCTATCTATCTATCTATCTATCTATCTATCTATCTATATATATATATATATATATATATATATATATATATGATAAAATATAACCCACTCGAAACAATTTATATTTTAAATCAGACTAGATAATACAAACCGAATCCAAGATGTATTGCTCTTTAAATTTCAGTATATCCTGAATATTTTACCAACATACTTCGTTAATGCTATATTTTTTCTGAAAATATTGACTTGCCTCTAACACTGCCAATATAAACAAACAGCTTTCGGTCTAGATGATTGTGTAGCGTCAATTTCTCGAACATTGATGATCAACACGATTTTTGTTAAGGTAATGTAAATGGATTATTCATAGCGTCTGGAACATGCTAGAAATTGTTTATCTGACATATTTATTAATTTTTAATCTACATTATATACGAGTGTAAACTTTTGTGAATGGACCTATTAGTAACACTAACCGTGTTGATTATATTAACGAAGTAAAACTTACTAATGACTGTCGTGATCTGTTTGATCAAAGCAAATAAAATAAGTTTATTCGATTCGGTAGCCACAGAATTAATTCAATGAATCATTGATCATTCTTTTTTGTTTGTTTGTTTTTTAATAATTAGTATAGATATCCCGTCAAATGTCTAAGACTAGTTTCACAGCCATCGAAATTAATATTATCGAAATTACTACAGACATATAACGCACACATCACTGCATGGTGAGTAATTTCACTGGTGAAATTAACGTCAGTCTGGATGTGATTATTCCTTGTGTGTGTTGTTTATATAGGTAACTGGGTGTCTCATGGTAAATAGAGAATGAAGAAAAACCGGGTGTTCCCTGATCTTTTGTTTGGGGAAAATATTTTAGTCCTCATCTTGTGCTTGCTTATTTTATATTTATTTGTGTAAAATGACTACTAATTTTTATTATTTATTTATTTTTTCTTTATAATCCAAATAACGTGCAAGAAACAAATAAAACGCAATAGAAATTCTAATGTAGTAAATTACTTCGACATATCTTAATGTTATATATACCAATTGCTAAAAAAAATCAAACGACAACTCACATTTCATACATGTTTCCTTCATTTATTCATCCATCATGAACAAATCCCACAATTCATTTGCTGCGGATATACGACGCCCCAAATGAAAGGCAAATATCAACGAAGACCAAAACTAAAATCTTTTTGAGGTAACGCTGACATTTTTAACAATAAGTAGGTTCCATATAACCAGAATTTGGAAAACATATCGATAAAACTCTTCCCAAAATTGACAAAACTACACGAAATATTCAACAGAAATAATCGAAAAAGTACCTAAATTTGCCTTGAAGATATGCTACAAATTCCAGATTCAAATTACACACAAATAACTTGAAATACCAAAGTAAATTTATTCACTAAAATCGTCATTGGCTTCAGAAGACGTTTTCTTGTTTAAGTTGTTGAATGCTGTCATAATTCTTACCTTCAGTTCAGCTGGGTTTTTTTAAGCGTTTCACGCCAACCAAGACTGGAGTACCACCAGCACGCAAGGGGTTACGGACAGTGAAAGTAAGAGAAGAAAGTTGAGATTGAGGAAAGGATAAAGAGAAGGACGACGATCAGAATCAAGGCATCAGAAGATGCCGATTGACATCACATTTAAATTTTTGAAGATTATAGTTATCAAGGAAGCAAGTAGGAGGAAGGTAGCCCCACTGTCGGGAAGTGCGAGAGAAGAAGCTGTTAGAGTGGAAGAGGTGGTTACATTTAACTGTTTCGACAGTGAAAGGATGAAACCGAGATGCCATCCTAGTAGCATGCTTAAATTCATGTAGTTGACATACCAGTGAAAGTAGCTCGTCAGATCAGTTGACATGAAAATGTTTGTAGAAAAGACAGAGGGAAGCCTCATCACGTATGTGAGAAAGTGACTGGAATCGAGATGCCAGGTTAAGACCTATCACATTATATAACCGTCTTCGGATTTTGTCGAGCACCTCGAGATGAACAACAGGGGCACCAGACCATATATATAAGCAGTATTCAATGCATGAATGAATGCTAGATTTGTAGATATGAAGGATGGACCCAGAAAACCCTTCTGGCACGACACAGAGAACCAAATTTCATTACAGTAGATGAAGCTATTGATTCAATGTAATTGTTCTATCCCAGGGAGACCAAGAAGACGTAATGAGACACTCTCTTGAAGTTGAGCATCACCCATGTTCATAGGAGGCAGGGAGGTTTCTCTGTGGTAGATAAATTAAAGCAGTTTCGTTTTGGAGGCATTACAATTCACAAGCCATTTCTTGCTCCAGTGAACAACGGCCAAGTTAACTTTGTCAGCAATGCCCGATTTACTATTGAGACAGAAGTATATAGTAGTGCCGTCTGCGTAGATGCCTACTTGAGAACTGATGACATTAAGATCATTGATGAAGATCAGAAACAACGTGGGACACAGGATAGAGCCTTGGGGGACACCAGCATTGGTATGGAAGGAACTAGAAGAGAATCAATTCAGGACGACCTTTATTTCACGGTTTGACAGGAATAATTGATTTAAATCAAATAATTGTTCTGTAATACCGTATCACTGAATCTTACGTTAAAGATCGCCATGCCAAACCCTGTGAAACACCTTCGAGATGTGTCTAGAGACAGAGCTCGAGCTTCACCGTTATTATCAAGAGTTTGGTATACATATTCAGTTATGGCCGTAAACACATCAGCAGTAGTGCGGACGAAGTGGAAACCATATTGTTTGTCAGAGAATCGATCATGGGAGGTAAGGTACTTAACCACCTTGGCAGTGATTAAAACCTCGACTCTTGTCGAAGAGTGGTAGGAGACTGTTAGGACTAGAGTTATATAGGTTAGAATGGTCTCCAGAGTTCTTGAAAACATGGATAACATAGGTGAACATAGGCGAGGTATAGCTTAAAGAGAACTGGAGTCAGCTCAGAAGCACATTTCTTTAGGACCACGACTTGTATCCCGTCACCACCACTTGCTCTATGAGAATCTAATTTAGAGATATCTAATACCATCGACTAGGTTATGCTCATCTCACTCAATAGAGCCTCAATTCTCAGGGGGAAATCAGGTGTGGGTACTCCAGATGAGTCAAGCGTTGAGTTAGATGAGAATTTATGAGCAAATCACTCAACCTTATCAGCTGTGGATGTTAAAATTTCGAATTAATTGAATAACGGGTGGAATGAGAATTTGCTGCTGTTCAGCACACTCTTGCAGAGGTGCCAATAATCTTTAGAACCAAACTTGTGAGATGCAATACGTTGTTTTATTATATCATCAAACAGTAACTTTGGGGATACGCTTGAATTCTGTCGACAGAGATAAAGAGTCGTCTGTTGCAATCAGGCATGTCGCTCCTATGCAAACGGAAGAAGTGATTCCTGTGGGCTATAGCGACTGACCAAGTAGGTGAGAACCAAGGAGACGAGCGTGATTTAACTTGATATTTTCTTACTGGGATGAAAGCCTCAATGCCGGTTTGTAACCAGGAAGCAGCATTAGAGGCACATTTTTGGACGGGATGATTAAAAACCACATTCCAAGAGATTAAGAAAATCACGGAACGAGTCCCAGTCTGCCCGTTCATAAAGATTTTAGTAGGAGATTCATGGCTGGAGTGCGGAGTCGAAAAAGATGTTAACTCTACCGCGTGATTAGAGTCGTCGAGAGGGCAGAGCTGCTTAGCGCGTCAAGAATCAGGGGTGGATGTAAAATAGAGATTGAGAACGGAAGTGTTACCGTCCGGGTTACTGGGAAAACGCGTAGGAAATCAAGCAATTGCATGAGGGATTGAGTGATTGAAAAGTTAAGGGTTTGTATGACATGGAGGTCAGTTCCAGCGTGTTTAAGCAATATGGATGGCGGGTGTTAAAATGACCGAACACAAATATGTTAGCAAACGGATGTGTACAGAGAATGGCCTTTTGTACAACATCTGAAATCACATCGAGTGCAGAACAGTCTTGAGAAGAAGGGAAACAGTAGAAATAGCTTATTGAATTGAAGAGAGATAGACGGAGACACATATACGAATGTTCTGGAGATTCCAAAGAGAGTTCCCTAGCTAGAGGGAGATGACCGCGGACATAAACTCCCAGGCCATGCACATGATTTTTAGAATTCTTTCTGTGTAAGGTAGCCGGGAATCGAGAAATCAGAGGAAGGAATTTACGAGTTAAGGTTAGTTTTAAAGGGAGCTAGTATATCAGGAGACTTTTCGAAGAGGAACGATTCCACATTGCATTGGTACGAAAATTACGAATGTTTGAGAAGGAAATGTTAAAGGGTTTAGACGATTTTTTGAGCTGGTTTAGATTTATATTTTTGGTTATTTATGTTCAAGTTGAGTTATGATGATAAGGAAAAGGCCTAATGTAATAGTAATAGTCAATCATCTTATGTGACATGAGCAGAAAGGAACTGGCGCAGACTGCAACATAATGCGGCCTGAGTTTGACCACCGGAGATGCATGCAGAGACACCCTTCTATGCGCGATTTGGCACTTCAAGAACGCCGATTTTATGCGACTTTTGATCAGAGCAGGCTCTCAAATTTGCTATGAAAGAGTTTGGGCTTCTAACTACCAGTCGGGAACAGTAACCAGAAGAAAACTGCCAACCCGCTACCCTCTGTATGAAGAGACGTTGCTACAAACCGCAAAAATCGCAAGCGATTCACGACAGCACTACTACTAAGACCAGAGAAAAGGAAAGGTTCCAGGAACCCTTCCTAAACAGGAAACAATGGATGAGCCTTTACAGCTGTTCAAGATAATAGGAAGTAGTACTGACCGGGTGGTAGCAAAGCCTATCTACTGCTTTGAAAAACAAACAGACTATCAACAAACAAAAACAAATCAATCAACAATAGGTTTGGCATCAAGAGAAATTTTTATTTCACTCAAGAAACTCAATTGGAGAGTCAAGTTGAGAGCCAGGGACGCCACAGTACGAGTTATGTATGCATAGATGGCTCGTGAGCTAGAGCGCTGGAAAACACATTCGGAGGTAAAGATATCGGGGTGAACTTGTGCATTCTCTACTCCTCCCGATATAGACTAATCTGAAATTGAAAATACAAAGTTTCAATTTGCTTTAATTGCCAACCTGCAATTCGTATCGAAGTGGACACGCCACGTCTCTCAGCCACGATTAAAATAACGTTCAATAATTTCACGAGCCAGAATAATCAAGAAAGATTTAATATTCTAACAAAGTTTTCTAAGAGGGGAAATGAGGGGAAAATAAATTCAATTTAATAAAAAGAAAAAGCAAAGAAAATCTTAGTACCGAGGAAGACATATACGTAAACTTTGGGGGGAGCGACAGAGAAAGAGAGAGAGAGAGAGAAGTAAATAAAGTAAAATCATTTAAAGAATGAAGTTCGGAGAGATACATACAAGCAAGATGGGCAACCATATTCTTTTCACGTGGCTGCCTAGATGAATATTTAAGCAAGGCAACTAGTAGATGTGTAGTTGTCTCACTCAACTGCGTCCCAAATATAATAACCAAGGGGGGTTGCAATCTGAGGAGTTAGGTGCCTAGATATAAGGGGAGGTGTGGTCGCAAAAATTGTCTGAAAGAAATGACTGGGTTTTCCTTCTTGTGAGGCATGGTGCAGAGTCCTGTTTTCAGACATAGGGTCTTCCAGCAGTCACCTTCCTGACCCAGGGCACCTCTACCGCCTCAAGACACTTGATGTAGGCCTCTATGTTGAGTCTGCGGCCCTGTGAGAAGATGAATAGTGCCATAATATCACCATCGCTAGTGATCACTCCAAACACCTTCGTAATTACTATTAGACTAATCCAATTCTATCCGAATCTTATGCACTGCCCTCAGATTGACACCTAAACCCACTGAAATATTCGTATTGGAGTTTCCGGCGCGATTGCCAAGTAGTAAAGCAAGCCCTTTCCAAATTTCTGGCGGAGTGAATTGTGTCATGGTGCTCTTTTTCTTCTAGATGGTGCCCAACTGACCCTACTATACTGTGCAGTCGGCAAAATCAAAAACAAACAATGCGCATGCGCGAAATTAAAAAAAGTGGCGACAAATTATCCATCGCACCTGGTATATATGTATTTTATGTCTATGCAGAAAATAAGTAGGAATGAATATTTAATAATTCATATTTTTGTGATGAAATCATTTTCAACCCTGAAATCTAATTTATACATTTATTTGCATATTTTATTTTGATGTATCATCGTCAATGGATTTTTCATGTTTCCTACTATATAATCGACATATTTCGTATAGTTTTCAGAAGGTTGGTCATGTTCAACCAGAAAACCTATTGTGAGATATGCTTCGCCCGAATCATTTTTTTTAAAAGTAACCGTTTTATATTATCTCGTTCTTTTGGAGGGAGAGTAATCAGCAGTAATCAAGGAAACTCTCAATGAGAGCATTTTTAAAGATGCCTGAATCGCTTTTACGTGGTAATGTAATGAATATAGACTCAGAATTAGAAATCGGAGAGCCGTGTTCGAATTCCAGTCGAGTTCGTTACAACCACTTACGCTTGGGAAAGCTATGAGTCTATCTCATCTCTGCTCTCGCCTATTAGGATTAACTGGACCCTATAGCATTGGGTGGCAAACAGTCTAGAACAAGAAAAGGTCTGAATTCAAACCCGCCTAGAGAAAGTTGGGCTTCGTCGGGCTATCATGTCCAAGATACCCTATTGTTGATACGGCAACAGTAAGTGTGATGCCCCTTTGATCTTAAGGGTTACGCGAATCTTGAACATGAATTATTTTTTCTATTTTATTTTTTAAAACCAACTGCCCCTAGTAGATTAAAAAACACAGATGCTCTAGTTATTGATAAAGATTACTTTTATCTAGAAGATGGATTCGATTAATTTAACTCATGGGAATTGTATGAAAATGTTTTCTGAAAGTTTTAAACACGTTGCCTTTGTGACATAGAAAGCTGAGGTAGGGTTAGAGCAAGAGAGTTTATTCTTCCTCAGGCTGACTTTGAATTCAATCTGTCTTGTTATTTAATCCATGGCTGTGGAGAGAATAGATGGTTTCATAACATTTTCCAAACGATTTGTGCTATTACTACCGGGTCGATAAAAGTTATAATACTCGCATTAATTATATTAATATGAGGCAAACAAAGCTATTTTTTGTCATCACTGTTAGACTGGCCAGCAAATAGTAATTTTATTACGCCGACTGACTATGGAGATATGATGCCAGAGCTGTGAAATCTTGCATGCATTAATTTAATCCCTTCTTATTAATAAGTGGATTGTTTCTTTCCATGTAAACTAACATCTGACCATTCATAGAAGATTTCAAAGTGGCTAGTAGTAATTTGAAAATGGACAAAATTTGGCATCATGATGTTATCAAGTACCTTCGGTAAAAGGGTTTAGTCCCCAAAGATATTCATGCATAGATGATTGTTACATTAGAGGATGACAATCTTACTTTATTAATAGAGCAAAAGTGGGCAGCTGAATTTAAGAAAGTCTTGAAGAGGACCCTAAGTCTGGACATCCTGTGATTGCCAGCACGTTATTGATCGTGATAGATGACAGGTGATTGAATATAAATCAAGTTACCAATGCTGTTAGCATATCATGCGAGAGAGTTGCGAATATTCTGCATAGTGAACTTGGTATGACAATGGTTTCTGCTTGGTAGGTGGCACGTCTACTGATCGGGCTGATCACATCACGGGAAAATTTGGCACGGTTTGACACAGAACCAGGTGGGGTTTCCTTGAAAATGTCATCACTTTGAGCCAGAGACCAAGAGACAATCCATGCAATGGGGACACTCCTACTCACTTGCTGTTTTATCTGCAGGGACGCTGATGGCTACAAATTTTAGGGATGAAAAAGGCACCGTGTTCATTGACTCTTCAAAAACGCTACACCATCAATGGAAGCGAATTTGCTGAGGCTTTCAAGAGCAAATTTCGAGGAAAACTGATGAAAGTGGTCCTGTTTTATCCGGACGGTGCTGCTATGCGAGACTGTAGCCTTGAACTGGTTGATCACTCACCATATTCACCTGATGTTGCCCCATCTGACTATCTTCTGTCCCCCAACATCACAAAATCACTTGGCTGGAGAGCAGTACCGCAGTGATGATGACGTCATATCTGCTGCTGAAATTTTTGACCAATAGCATGAAAACGTCTTCACAACTAGGATTCAAGCACTGAAAGTTGGAAGAAGTGTGTAGACCGCAAGCTGAGGGGTGGCTATATTGAAAAATAAGCCATATTTGGTCACTTTCCATGAGAGTATATTGGTTGCCTATTAACTTTACAGCCGACCCTAATATTCTAGATCTTTCAATATTCGTAATTTTTAAAAAAGTATTCACTTTTATTTCTTTTAGTTTTGTTTTGTAAACATTAATATTGAAAACTAATTTAGAAGACTTAAAACTAAATTTAACATTTACTTTGAATTTTTATTATATTTGACTAGATAACACTTATTTCATGTTTAAAATCTATGTTTTCTTAATTGCTTAGCAAAAATTAATTTTTACCTAAACGATTTTTTGAACTCGTATGATTTTAAAATCTATCACCACTTTGGTTATTTTCTAAAATAATTTTTCTCGCAAGTTTTATTAAATTTGAACTGGTTAATTGATTAGTTACATATTTGTCTTTGTTTTTTAAAAAATGAGAGTGCTGAAAAATACTCGTCCAGAAATCTGAAATCTCATTTAAGCACATCATCTCAATAATTGCGATAAATTACATGAAGCTACATTAATCTGAAATATTTAACTGAGATATGCATATGAAGCAGACATAGTTCTGTTAATTTTAGGATTTTTTTGTTAATTAGTTATTTTTTTATTCAAATAATATTGATGCACTAATTCCATTTGAGAGAATGAGACATTTTCGTTAAAAACGACATGACAGGACATTGTAGTAACATTCGAATGGAATATTAATTAAGGTGATATGTTTTCTTCACTGTTTACACTACAAATTATAGAAAACAGAAAATTAAAAAAAGATAATGAAAGAAAATTTTTTTCAAATAATAGAAAAATATTAAAAAAAAACCGTTTCAAGAGTTTTTCAGCAAAATCTAAAACATTATTTAAATTTTCATTAAAATTTAACTGGAGAGTGGATTAGTTAAATTCGTTTTTGTTTTTATTTGTAATTTTTATAACAGTATTGGTGCATCCAACTTCTGAAAACTACTGCATTTTAATGAATATGGAAAATTTGAGCGAACGACGGTGTTGATTGGCAAGTGGAAGTGTTCGAGAAAGAGAAAACAATAAAACATAATTCAAAGTTTTCAAATATTCGACAGAAAGATGAAAATGAAATTAATCTATGGAATATTATGTATTCTCAGCTACAATAATTATGAAATATATATATTCATCTTTGAATTCCATAAACTTATTCAGTAATGGTATAGATATCCAAAACATCTGAACAGTTCTCAATGATTAATTTGGCTGGCAAAGCCAAACACGACACAGTCATGAGAAATGATAATGCAGTTCACAATTAAAGCGGGAAAGGTGTACTGTATGAACATGATTGCATCCTATGTGTTAGATAAGTCATCAGATTGTTGTCGCTAAGCTGTAAAACCATTAAAAACAATAATGGTTTATCCAGATTCCCCGAGATGAAGAAAGGAATAGCGTATATTATACAATAGTGATAATTATGTTGTGACATATTTATTTATTTCTTATTTCTTTTTTATTTCTGGTCTATAGTCATTTCTTTCTGGGTCCTGACCAGAGACCTAAGGTATCATGACATTTTTCCACTGAGCAGTTTTGAAAAATAAAATCACACATATTTTACGTGGATAAAGCCCTTCGTATGGTGTGGGCTTTACTTGTGAGGACAATTTTTTGTATTTCTTTAAGGCATTGGCTGCTACCAGGAACTACTTCAATCCGAGGGCTCCAAATACAACTGGAATTGTTGATGTCTTCATTTTTGAGATTTTGATATCAAGGTCTTTGTATTTTGATAGTTTTTTTTTTGAAGGTCTTCAAAGATACATTTTTAGTCTGCACATTTTGTATTTTGCGGTCTCTAAACCCGATATCTGAGGGATTATCTTGGATTGTTCTGTCTGTGTGATAATTATTACTATTATCTTAAACTTAGTATCAGAAATATCATGCTTTTCGCTGGCGATCAATTGAAATCAATTCTTACCACTTCCAATTATTATAAATAACTCTTTTAACTCCATTGGTAGAGATGAAAGAACAGCAGATCGTGATAGAATAAATGATCCATTTATTTAATATTGTTACCACATGATTTGATACTTCTGCTATTTATTTAGATATACTTGATAGGATCCAATATGACTCTGAAATGTTATTGGTCCTGATCTGACATCTCAGCTTCAGAAAAATTCCGTAACGTAGCTTTTCTATGCTTTTTTCTATAAATATTTTTATGGTAATCGTTTTCATGAGCTTTCTTTCTCATTGGGGTTTCATCTTTAGATATTGCTATTTTTATCCCCGCATCACTACAGATAAATTGTACATATTTGAACTAGTTAGAAATAAATAGAGACTTTGGGGTATTGTAGTGGCTGTACTAAGAATTGTAAATAAGAATGTGTTGTTTTGGTCTAAGGAATACTGTGGTATGTTTTGGTCAGTAATTCTGACTAGTTAAGTTTATGATAAAACAGATATAAATCCAGCCTTGACCTATCCCCGCTTTTAGCCTGGCGCCAAATTTTTGTATTATTCAAAATAAATAATGCTTCCTTCGTGGTAAATCGACATTAAGAATTTTAGCGCAGTACTAGATTGGCCGCTAGGTTTCATTATTCTCCAAGGGTATAAATGCTATAAATAATGTCGACTTCTTTCTTTTTAACTTATGTTCTTTTATTGGTCGCTCTCATTAAATCTTGTTTCTCAGATTCTTTCACACTCAGTAACCCTTGTGGCTTAGTGGCTTTATCTCTTTACTTAGAGTGAAATTATTAATAAAAAAACTTACTTTGTTATGCCACAAGTAGAATGATTGTGTAGCGCCAATATTATTATCTGCTCGCTTTTAAAATATTATTCTTTAAATGAAATAATGTAGACTTTTGTTAAATAAAAAGATTATGTTGCGTCAATCTAATGATCAAATAGTTTATAAAATCTCTATTTTAATAAACGCCAGCAAGCAAGCTCCAAAATATCTTAGCTTAATCTTGAAGAAGGTCATTAGTTTTGGACTACGTATTGTGAATCGAAAAAATGACATAAGTGATCAGGTTATCTAAACATCGTGTCAAGGTAGGCGCCCGTAACGCACCGAGTCTATAATTCTTCAGGTTAAACATTTGAGCCCTGCGTTGGTGAACAATTTTTACCCTTCTACCTAAGCTCCTGGGTCAAAATCATTGCGCTTGTGTAGAGTTCTTTTCTCGCACGTTTTGTCCCTGATTGCTTCCCTGACGGTCCAAGTTGAGACTCTGCACGCCTCATGGTAAAAACGATCTTTTGTATCCAAAACATATGCACAAAACACGACGAAAAGACGCGGACATGTTAGTATAACGTTCGATGACATCAGAATATTGCAGCTTTTCAGATTGGCTCTTCAAAATAAGAAAACCAATAGCAAAACACGACGCAAGTGTTTACCCACCATTCAACAGCATTTTTTTTCTACCATTGGCAACTGGTGGCTGGGCATTACGACATTTTTCTTTACCACCGATAGAGCGGTGGTCGGGGCTGAAAAATTTAAGTTTTTATGACACTAAGATGAAAGTGAGTGTACCCAGCAAAACGAACTCAGTACACGGTTTTAAGGGTATCCTAAAATAGCTCCTTAAGCATAACCACACCGCTAAATGTGAAACAAGATCTCATCAGTGAGACACACAGTGATAATCAAAATCTCTTCACAAGTAAATGTGGACTGTGACAGGAACTTGCCGACCAAAGTGATGTAGTAGGCGCCATAAATCGTTATATGCTAGCGGTGGGATGATGGAATTTACTTTCCTGAGTCTATTTGATATCAAAATCAATATTTTTATTATATTTGAATTAATAGATAAGCAGTGGATGTGTTTATACTAAGGTCCATAAATAGACATTGCTCGTGTTAATACTAGGGCCTATCAGCAAATCTTAGTCGGGTTTATAGCATTTACATTGTTCGGACTGTTGTCCTCGTCTTTGTCATATTCATGACGTTTCAGTATTGTACGCTCCAGTTTCTTCCCGTTATTAATCCAGGAGAGTAGATCGTTCTAGTTCCACGTGCCATGCCTTTTTTGGATATCTCAGTTTCAGTTATTTTTCTCAACTCTCCAAGTTTTTGTTGACCACTGCTGCGGCCAGGTATTGAACTCACAACTCTTTAGCTCAAGTCACTGAATTATTCCACCAACGCTTTTATCCACTGGGTCAATGGAAGAAAACGTTGATTGAAGCAATCCAATGACTTGACCTAAACAGTTATGAGTTCAATGCTTGGCCGACAAAGAAGAGGGTCAACAGTCCGAACAATGTAAATAGTGCAAAGAGTTGCAATACCTCATCTCAGAAATATAGAGATACTGAAGGGTCGAAACGTTCTAATAAATCTGGCGACAAAGATGAGGACAATAGTCTGAATAATGTAAATAGTGTACATAATACCTCATCTCAGAAATATAGACAAATGTTAGTCGGATTTATACTTATATTTAGGTAAAAATTACACATATTTATACTTGCGTCAATAGGTATCCGCCCACTATGTGGCTCCTTTTAGTAGGGTGCATCCTCCTCTATAGAGGATGCAGCATTTCTGGTCTCACCGAAACGGCAAGCTAACTTACTAAGCAAACTTAATCTAGCAGAAAGTCAGGTTTTGGTTGAAACACAACTGTGATCGAACTTTTCATAGGGAAATGGTATGCGAAATAAAGTTGCTAATTACGTTGCTCATAACCACTAATTACCGAGCAGACTTAATCTATTAGGTTGGTGCAAAAATAATCTCGTTATCTCACATATGTTACTGTGTGAGAAAACGACATTATTTTTGCACCAACCTAATAACACACAGTCACAGTTTTGAAGCACTTGTCTGAGAGATGAACTTGTTAACTGTATTAGGCGATCATAATCGCTAATTAGTCAGCAAAACTGATCTAAAACAAAACAACAGCTCCCGGTTAGTATCGAACTCTCTGCAAAAGCTAACTGTTCTTTGAGACAAGCTTTCTTAATGTCGCTCGACCTGAGGTGGCCTTAATCGTCAGCTACGGAGCAAAATTAATCTGGTACAAGGCAACAGTTTTGGGGGCGCCCTGTCGATATCTTTCTCACCTCAGAAACGAATTTATCGATGTGGCAAGCTTGTTCATCACCTCTCTACAGTATGAAATAAATATTTTTGTTTTCGTGCTTGCATGCTTTTGGCATTTCCTGTTTAAATCTGATGTAAGAGACATTTTTTTTTCTTAAAAAGATGAGCGCATAAAGAAAATTAGATGCATCTGCTGTTGTTCTATATTTTTTTTTAATCACTTCTCAAGGCTTCTGGAAAGTTTTTTTTTTTCTCAAATTGATTCTTATCTTGATTTTGTCTTGCATAGAATTTCAGACGACGAATTCATTTTTCTTCATTTTCTATTTGATTTATATTTTTGTTTTTGTTATATACTTTTTGGTTTCTAACCCTGGGATTCAGGAAATGTATACATTATTTCGTTCATATCTAACATGCATACACATATAATTATCACACACACACACACACACACACACACACACACACATATATATATATATATATATATATATATAGTGTTAGATTTTTCATGTAAATCAATATTTACAAAATAAAATAGAATTAAAGCAAATATATTAAATTTTCAGGACATATACGCAGACAGTCAACACAAATATGCACGCACACAGACACGCATATATATATATATATATATATATATATATATATATATATATATATATATATATATATATATATATATATATATATATATATATATCGGGCTAAGATTGTTTATGTCGGTGCAACTAAACATGGGCACGAACGAGAAACACTGGAAATCTTTTCATCAATATTTTTGTGTGTTTTAGAATTATAATCTAGCCAATTTCATTCAGATTCTTTTTCTTTTTGTTTCCATCATTCTTGTTAATAAATATCCGAAATTATGATAACAGAAAATCTGCCAAGAATTGTAAGACGTTGTAAGAACCTGGACGCAAATTTATTGGGGATAAAATTAAAAAACTTTTCAAACATTTTCATTTCAGTGAATTGTTTTTTTTTCTTTTAATTAGAGTAGAATTTTTTATATCAAAATTGTCGTCAGTCTCGTTACGGTGAGCAACTAATGCGTTTTATGTGTTGTTTTGTAAAATATTCTTTTTGCGTTCATATAATCTTTTATTCAAAGTCAAAATTTTCTCTAATGTATCCTTTTCTGTTAGTGTGGGATATTTAATAACATTGGTGATGGAAACAAAAAGAAAAAGAATCTAAATAAAATCTGCTAACTTATATAACCCAAAACATAAAAATTCATACCTTTCCCAATGGCATTAGCACGGAAGTGAATGGAATTCGAACTCGGCTATACGAATTCTCAATCAAAGCCGCTATCCATTACTCCACCGTGCTTCCTCATTAAGAATTGTTCCCATCTGAACCAAATTTTGTAGCTTACCGTTGGTGATAAATGGGGCCATTGGAATAAAAAAAATTATCTTAAAAAAATAATACTTCAATCAAACATTCTATCGCGTTCTTCCTCCAGATAAATATGAACTGCAACACAGGAAATTAGATGGAATATTTTTCAACATGTATTCTTCAGATCTTTCATGTCCAGATTAATTTGTTCTCACTCTGTGTTACTATCTTTATTGAAATTGCAAGAATTTGAATATCTCGAAGAAATTCTGATGGAATCTTTCTTTTATGGTGGAATTTACAATTTACCTGAAAGATGTTTTGAACTACTAGAAAAAGCTGCAAATAATTTGATGACTGAGTAACAATGTAGGGAATATATATCAAAAAGATATTTTTCAGAAATGCTGGAAACTTTTGCGTCAAACGAAAGATTTAATATACAAGAGAGCCCGAAAAGACTTATATTGCCATTATATATGTAGTATACGCAATTTAGCTGAAAGATCACGTAAGATCATAGAAAGCCAGGGAAGAGCGTTTTGATGACAGGTTAATTTGGCTTTATGAATAAAAGATTTGTGAAAAATGCTGCAATTTTCTGGAAAAAAAAAAGATCTCCAAGGTATATTCAGCTTCAAATTTCAGTGACTATTTTTCAGTTGTCAAGAGAGTTTCACTTGAAATACGGACGCAACATAAAATACAGTTAAACCATCTTTATAAAGAGATAATTCTATGCATTTTTAATGTAAGACTTCATACAGTTAAGGAATATACGAAAATCTAACTTGTAAAAAAGCGAGATAATAGAGACTAACATGCTATTTTAAAACATAGAAATTATTTTCATGGATGTTATATAGCTGATCGTCTGTAATGAGCTAATTTATTGGCTTTTAAGAGACTCAGGTGTTAGTGGTATAGAAAATGAATTATTACAGTATATCGATATAGATAAATCCTAATGCATTACACTTTATTGACTCCAAACGATAATTATCAAACATTTTATACTTCGCTTTTAGGAGAGCTATGAAAAGTAAGAAATAAAAATATGCAATCCATATGAAATCACCTAATTAGATTTAATGCATTTATTCGGGAGATTAGAATCACTATTTTAACGTAACTTTAACGTAATTAAAGATCATATATATATATATATATATATATATATATATATATATATATATATATATATATATATATATATATATGTGTGTGTGTGTGTGTGTGTGTGTCTATGCGTGGGTGTACTAATGTATGTGCATGTTTGACGAAATGTGCTATCGTAGAAAAATAATCATAATCTTTGATACATATAATAATCAATTTTTTAGTACATTTTGCTTATATTGCTTTGTTTCTCCCGCAATTAAGTTTCATGCGGTAGCAACCAACACGCGATGAAGTAAGGGTACAATTACCATTGGAATGGTAAATATTTCCTCAATGCATCGTTCTTCATTTTCTTTGTGTCTTGTCTCCTCAGAAACTGGGCGATCATAGCTCTCCTTTATAGATCTTTCCTTTCATTAGCTTACCAATTCCTTATTCTGTCACAAAATTAAACAAGATTATTACGTAGGTTAGTCGCTGCTTCTTTCTTGCCTTCAACATATCCTGTGAGTGTCAAATTCTCCAACCTCTCTTTCTTCAGTATGTCTTACTAAGGTTATATTTGCATTTGAACCGTCTTACTTACTGAACCGCCTAATGATTGCTACAGTATAAAACTTAAAATCATGAAAGGGTAAGAAAGCATATATATATATATATATATATATATATATATATATATATATATATATATATATATATATATATTAGGTTGGGGCAAAAATAATGTCGGTTTTTGACGTCAAAAACCGACATTATTTTTGCACCAACCTAATATATATATATATATATATATATATATATATATATATATATATATATATATATATATGTGTGTGTGTGTGTGTGTGTATGTGTGTGTGTGTTTGTGGGTGGGTGTAAAATAAGATACTGTATGCAGAAAAGGTTGAAGCTGAATATACCTTGGAGATCATTTTTTTTTCCACAAAAGAGTGTGACAAATGGAAAATTACGGCTTTCTTTTTTTTTCTTTTTTTTTAATTTCATTCTTTTCTTTCATCACGAGAAACACTAGCTTAGCAAAAAAAAAAAATAAATAATAATGATTAAGCATACAGACAAATAAACACGCATATATTTTCTTTCATTTTTGATCTGATGAAACCTAGAAAGGAGAAACGGGTAATCTCGGTGCAATGAAACGATTTTTCATTTGCCATACATACATACATATGAAGAAAATATACGGAAAAAACAAACAAAAATCCTTATATGCAATTATGCTGTTTTAATGTTTTCCGTATATTTTCTTCATACTGTCGGATCTATATCCATATATTTGCTTACATACATACATATATATATATATATATATATATATATATATATATATATATATATATATATATATATATATATATATATATATATAAGCTATCACAGTTAAATTTATAATTTCGACAGTCTATACCAAGGTTGAAAAAGACTTGACGAATCTTGTCGGTTGAAATAAGTCTACGACCTATAATTTAAGATTTTATTGTGTAGTAACTATATTGGACTCTTTTTATGGATCAGTTTTAATATCAGTGGGTAATGTACGTCCTAATACCCATGCGAAAGGTGGGAATCCTCTTCTCCCTCCAGCTATGGGTAAATAGCAGGACAGACTGGGTTCCATAGCCTTGGATGGCAGCTGGTCTAGGAGAAGAACAACTCTGAATTCAAAACCTGCGGAGGGTCGTTTGGGGACCTTGTGGTACGTAGTGCACCAGGTCTCTGTAAGCGGCCATTCAAAAAGTGTGGATGGCCCTGCACGAAACCTTCACCACTATAATCAAATCTCATGTGCTATACATGCGGGTTTGGGGACGGCTTGTGAATTCCAAATTCCCATGAAACTCCAATATTGGAGCCGGCTCAACCCACCCCGGGTGAATGCCGTTACAAGAGACAAAGTATCCTTAATTCCCTTTGAATTGTATCAAAAACTGAAAATAATTTCCCCCTCCATCAAAAGTCGTAAATACTGGGGGTTTAGATGGCCTGAATATTTTATCAATGGAATAAATTGACACATTTCTTTTACAGAAATCTTTCCAGTTCATCTGTTAAGTTTGGTGAAATCCAATTCAACAGAAAGTTCACAGGAAAAACAAATCATTAAAACAATATTGCCGAAATGCCAATACGATTCATTTTCAAATATATATAAGTTATGCTAATGTAGCCACGCACGCATGGACTCCCCAAGCTATAAATAGGAGCAGGTATTGTCTTTTGGAGAGGGAAGTTACCAGCAGTCCGCTCTGACAGTCGGACCAAACATTCTTGTTGTAACACTGTCGATTGTATATGTTTGTATTACTGTTTCTAGTAATAAATTTCTTTAACTCAATTCCTATATTTGTGTCTTTATTTCTGACCCTAACAAAGCCACAACAATATAGTATTTCAAGAGACCCAACGCTAGTTGGAAAATGTTGGTTAGAACAAGACGAAATCCCAAATTTACCTTTTCAACCAAATTTTATTTCGTTGTTATTGGTAAAATAGTTTGATTGTTTAAACTTCTAAATTATCAACAATCTTTTTTACAAGAGTTAAATGAAAGGCTGACCGCTTAAGGGAAATTACACCCACTTTTTCTTTTGACAGTAAATTTCGTTATGTCTCCGCTTTCTCATACTTTACTTAAGTTTTCTATCACCAAGAGATTGCTTAAATTTCTTTCTCAAGCTTCGTGTGGAGTGTATTCTCTTCAGGGTTGTGCTAGGGATTGAAAAATTTGATGGCACATCCGATAAAGAGCTGTGAAAAGTTCACGAACAAGTTTCAGTTTTTCCCGTTACATTAGGGGCTGGGAAAAGAAACAGAAGAATTCGTATTGATTTTCACTTCAGCGCTTATTTAAGCAAAAACACGTCAAAAAGGAAAACCAGGAAAAAAGCGTATATCAGCGAGCTTATATCTAAGGATGGTCAAAGACGCAGACACGCAAACACGCACACAGACACACACAATATGTATATAATATGTAATATGATATATATGCAAATTCTTGTATGGAGACAATAAATATCTCTCACTTTCTCTATCGTTCTCTCTCTCTCTCTTTCTCTCTCTCTCTCTCTCTATATATATATATATATATATTATTTTATATGCACAGTACTTATTGGAAAGTGCTCAATATCAGTGATAGGGCTAAAATACACACACAACTGAATATATATATATATATATATATATATATATATATATATATATATATATATGAACAGAGAGTGCGATGTATAAATTGTCGTCTAAATTACGCAAAAATGAAAATATAACTGGCATCTCATTTTATCAGATATATTTACAATAATTACACAAAAATGTCTTGAAATAATAAAGAGTAAATTTGTTCAATAAAATCATCATTGTCTTCGACCACGGCCATTGGAATCTCCTGCATCTTTTCGCAACGGTTTCCTTGTTTAAGTTGGTCAATGCTGCCATAATCCTTGCCTACAGTTCATCTTTTGTGTAACAAGGAGTTTTGTTGATCCCTCGTTCAACTGCGCCCCACACATAATAATCAAGGGGGTTGTAGTTAGGGGAGCAGATGTAAGGGATGATATTGTCGCAAAATTGTCTGACAGCCATGACTTTGTTTTCCTGCTTGAATGGAATGGTGCAGAGTCCTGTTGCCAGACATAGGGGTCTTTCATCAGCCACCCTCTTAACCCAGGGCAGCACTATCTCCACAACGCACTTGATGTGAGCCTCCGTGTTGGGCCTAAGGCCTGTGGGGAGATGAATTGAGGCATAATGTCGCCATCACTGGTGATCACTTCAAACAACTTCGTTTTCACCATTAAACTAATCCAACTCTTTCTGAATCCTTTGGACTGTCTTAAAACTGACACCGAAACACTTAAATGTCAGTATTGAAGCTTCCGGCGCGAATGCCAAGTAGTACAGTATGCCGTTTCTAAATTTCTGGCAGACTGAATTGCTTCATAGTACCCTTTTTTTCCTCACTCACGGCGCTCAACTGACTCTATACTGTGCAGTCGACATAATTAAAAACAAACAACACGCATGCGCGAAATTAAAATTATAAAATGGCGACAATTTACCCATTGCGCCCTGTATATACATTCTCATATAGAGTGTGTCTGTAAAGCAGACAAAATGAATAAAAAATGACAAGAAGAAAAACTATAATTAACCAACGTCTTTCGTCCTCTGAGGAACTTTATTACTCACTTGAATTAGGGGATTTGTGCCCTCCACGTGTTTTGAATGAATCTTTCAAGCACGTAATGAATACTCAGGAAAGTTCTCAAGTTTGCATACTGTATCCTATTTTAAGCACACACAAGCACACACACACACACACACACAGAGAGACACAGAAATCTCCCCATCTCTCTCTCTCTCTCTTTATGTGTGTGTATATATATATATATATATATATATATATATATATATATATATATATATATATAGAGAGAGAGAGAGAGAGAGAGATAGATAGATAGATAGATAGATAGATAGATAGATAGATAGATAAATTCTGCTTTCTTAATAAACCAATGACATCCTCGTTTTCGTATATAAGGACGTGCAGAAAAATAAATTCTACATTCCCATGATAAATTTCCTCAGAGGACAAAACATCGGCGGCTAAGAATAGTTTTCGACTTCTCTCATTTATTCACACACACACACACACACACATATATATATATATATATATATATACATAAATTTTACTTTAAATGTTATTTTTAGTGTATATAAATATTTGAGTAAAAGTTTATTTAGAACAATATTTTAAAATTTAAAAATATTTAATGTAAATCACAGTGAAAACAATTTACCAGTTCCTTACGCTGGGATTTCTATCGATGATTTAACCTAATTTATATAGTTCCAATTTTAAGCATGGCTGATGCTAACCTCCAGTCGAATCACTCATTGTACCTTTAAGGAGTAACGTTTCCCGCTGACATGAAGTGGGGATATATTGAAATCATTGCCAGGTCTGCTGCTCGAAAATTTCACTCCGAGTATCGTGCTAGACAATTTTTCCCGCCGGAATCTATCTGACAAATTTATAAGTCTATTTTTCGTCCTTGCTTTTGATATTGCTACCACATTTGATCTGATTTGGTGCCTCTGCTATGTATTTGGGGATTACTGATAAAATCCGAGGAGAATATGCAATCCTTTTGAACCTGAACTGGCATCTCAGCTTCTGTCACTTTCCTGCTTCAGTAACATAGCGGGTTGTCTCTTTTCTATAGATATTTTCATGACAATGTTTCGATGAGTTTTTCTCTTTTGTAGCTCGATTTTACAAATTTATGGTCAATTGGCAGCAAAGTCTGATAATAATAAGTTGAAATTGTTAGATGTAAACGTAAGTTCCATGCTAACTGTATTCACTCTTGTACTTATCTCTTGTGGGACTCTCTTCTGGCCTTTTGATTTCCAGTCATCGTTCATTTTCAAAAACTGAAATGCAATGTCAATCTTTATTTTAGGTCTTTTGAATACCTATTCATTATTTGTTCTCTCCCTTTAGTAATGTTTTTCCTTTTCAAGTCTTCGTGGCTTTATTGCCTCGATCGGTGGTGAAATTATTAAAAAGAATATTTGCACTGAAAACATACAGAAACAAATATTCCTTTTACAAAACGAATAAGCTTTGGTTTATAAACTTGATGCAACCGGAATTTCCATCTGACTTTGCATTTAAATTCACAGTTAATCATAATTCTTTTGCAGGCACATCACAAATGCGCAAACATTATGAAGAGAAACATTACATCGAAATAATGCACGCCGTACACATACGTATGCCAATACACACACAGCACAGACACTCATATATATATATATATATATATATATATATATATATATATATATATATATATATATATATATATAGTCATAATATAGAAATTGTTTTGTTAACCATCTCTCGCATGTGAACTTAATCTGAGAAGAGGATATCTGAAAATAAGGAAAAGGGGAAAAATGTGCTGCAATGTCATATACAATTTAGAATAAAAACTGTAGCAATCAGCTATACAAATCATCGTTGTTCAAATATGTGAGATTACGTGTCTTTATATCTTCCTTTCCTATTATCTTTTTTTTTAAGTTTCTTTTTTAATTTTTTTTTTTGATAAAGAATCATGAAAGGAAAAAAAACTGCAAATAGAATGAATATTTGTTCATCGACATTTCGAACGGGTTTTATATTCTCTGTCGATGAAGAGGGACTGTTTTGAGGTCGTACATTTTTTTTTTCTTTTACATTTCATTTTATAAAATTTTTTTTCTTTTCTTATTATTTATTTTCTCATTTACTTTTACCTTGCATGCACTTTTGAGCTAAATTATATCTGTCGCAATCTTTCAACAATTTTTCAAAAAAACTGTTATTGTTCTTTGTAATATGCACTTTAACTTTTTTTTTTTGTTTTTGTTTTTGTTTTTGTTTTAACCACATTCATTTCTGGTACGATTCTTTACTTCATTGAAGTGTGAGAGTTTGTTATATTGAATGTCCATCCGTATCGCTTTTTTCTTTCTTTCTCTTCGGTTGATTTCTTTCTCAGGGAATGTTAAAGATATTACTCTTTTTTGCTTTCTGTTTCTTGACAATATTTCACATTTTCTAATCCTTCACTTTTTTCAAGTTAAACTTCATTCATCTTTTCACTCATTCTCTCATTATTTCGTTCTTCTTCCTCTTCTTTTTTTTAATTTCCTTATATTCGTTCACTCTTTCCTTTAATAGTTCTCTTAGCGTTTTATTATTATTATTTCATTCTTTTTCATTTTCTCTTTCATTCTTTCAAAAAATCAATTCACGGCTTTCTCTCGATGTCTTTATTTAATATTTTCCACCTTATCACCATTTCTTTCTTTGTCTCACTATATTTCCTACTAAATGTTCACCCAATACAATGCCCAAGAGCCACTCAAGGTAGAGGGTTATTAAATGAGGTTGTTGTATGGGCGTAAGATGAGAAAATAATTGCGGATTATGAGAATATGTAGGATAGATAAGGTTTAATATGAAAAGGTTAAGATTCTAATGTCCGACGAAGCCTCCTCTCGGAGGTCTGTTCCATAAAGTAGCGATTCTTTCGATGAAACTATTCGGGTGGAACTTCCTCCTTACTAATGGAATTCGATGGGAATGAGGATGCGTCGACCCTGAGTAGTTAGCATGCCGTTTCCGAGCGGTAAAGGCATGAACTGGTAGAACTAGCGAATAGAGAATTTGTCAGAAAGTCCCATGGAATTCAACAGGATGATAGGATAAGTAAATGAAAAAAGTTTATACATCTAATATGTTTCGTTTTTATTAAAGTTTCATCAGAGAATAATATGTAGATAAAAAGATGGAAAAATATAAGAAAAAAAGAGAAAAAATTCTGGTATTATTAAATATTTGGGTTATTTGTTTTTTTTTCAATTGTTAAGCAAACTTCAGACATGTGACTGTCTTGCCAAGTAACATTCGTGTGTATAACTTATATATGTAAGTATATCATAGTTCTAGTTTGTATATACAGGATTCGACTAATAATGTATCTAATGTGTGTGGAGGTTGTATTTGGTCTTTTTATTTATGTTTTTTTTTTTGTGCTGTCTGAATAGATTTTTTCTCTCTTTTTCTCCACCTCTCATTCTGTGATGAAACTTTAACAAATTGTTCTAGTGGAACATACCTATTCTATAGTTAATAGACTCTCCCACCTATAATAAGTAGAAGTAGTAAGAGTAACGGGGGTGGCTCAGTGGGTCGGTCAGTCAGTAGATGCCGGACGACCGTTAGTCGGATACTAAAGTATCAGCGACCGCAACTAGATTACTCTGCATCATTACCTATTATATCAAGTTCCTAACGTTTTGTAAGTCGAACCTATTTTAGGACCGACTTAGTACAAATACAAGCCTCCACTGTGAAACTACTCCTTAACACAAATAGATATAATCTGTGCATGGGAGGTAAACACTGGTATTTGAGAGGACATCTTTGGAGAACCATAAGTGGGTAACGACCGAACATAATGTTACGTCGCGTGGACTAAATTTAATATTTTCCGCCGTATAAAGATTCTAGCCTAACGACGTGCAAATTCTGGTTTAGAAAATCAGAAATCACACTCTAAACGTAGCAAGAGGCCCCATCTACAACGACTTGAAAGTAGTCAGAAGAAAGAGAGGAAAGTAGGTGACACTGCTAAGACCCCACATATATACCAAGTACGTATATAATGATACGGTCATCATGAACGAACAGAGCTACATCATACCAGGGGCTCTTTTTCCGGATTCTTCCGAAGGAATTGCCAGGGGAGCAGAAGTAGATGCTGCAGATGCAGTATCTGTTCCGTGCCGGAGATCTTCTCTCCTCCTTTGCGTCCTCCCCACCATATAATAGCGATGGTATGACTAGCTTAAACGTGCTGTGACCAGCTTAGATTAGCTTTGGCCAGCAGCCCGAGTGGAAACACTCGTGTCCTCACGTTAAAAACTGACTTTGTCACAACCTGGCTCAGAGGCGGGGTGTCAAGAAAATCTCGGGCCACATCATGCCATCATCTTCCGACCTTACAGTTATTAACAATGCCTTTATCAAAACCTGGATCGATTTAGTAGTCGTATTTATTGCAGTTGTATCCGGATCCCTTTCACTTGGTCCACGTAACCCAAGTGGAGAACTTGCATGATTGTATCATCATATCATTACTAAAATAGCATCTCCTGACTTTCCTTGTTTAAAGTCCTTTGAACTATCAGGTTTGGAGTATCTTGGGACCGATCAACCTGTGACTCCACAATGCCAAAGATAAGGCCGACATTGTAGATCTGTGATAGATTAATTAAACAAGAACCGCCAGCTTTACGAATGCACCAATGTTCGTAGCTGCACTGAGGTTTCATCAAAACTGATTGTGGCTTTATTGAATAACCTGCAACGTTTACACATTTTTAAATGCAATGAATTTGAAAATACTGTTTGGTATTGAATTACATCAGACACTCTCACCGTCTATTTCAAAGACTAATATCCACTAAAAGAAAGGCTGGATTAAAACTTTTTTATTAATTGCTTTGTTTACGTTGTGGATCCGAAAACTCAGCAGATATGGGTTTTTTTTCGAAAGAAAACAACGAGGAAGTGTGCATTATTTAAAAGGGTTTAAAAGAACCTTGACGGGTTGTTACAGTCTTGGGACTGAAGGGGGGCTCAGGTTCAGACCATGCTCGGAGAGCACATTTTCTTTATTAGATTTTTGCGAGTGTGCAGTCCAATATAAAGAGGGTATATAATTCAAGTATCCGCAAAATTAACGTTTGAGTTAATAAGTATGTATAAATAGGCAAAAATAAAATATATAGAGAGATTATATACATACATACACACACGCACGCGCACACACACATATCTATATCTATTTTTCTATCTATCTATCTCTCTTTATACACACACACACACACACACACACACACACACACACACACATATATATATATATATATATATATATACAAGTATATGATTGGTGTATATGGAATGAATTCCAATAACCAACAATTACTATTCTTAAAAGAGTGCTCAATACAAAATAGAGCAGATATAATTATTTATTTAAAAAAAAAATATAGCATAAATATGTTATAAAATCACTACAAAAATAGCCATTTTGTTTCAACACCCTCGGTGTCTTATCACGTTGAATGTAAAATAAATAGTTTTAAAAGTTTCAAATTAATTAACAATCCTTCGCAAGGGGAAAACGTTGTTACAAAGGCTAGATGAACCAATCAAAACACAAGTATAGGAAAATTCAAAAAGCTTGACAACGAAGTCATGTTATAATATCTATTCAGATGTTTAAAATATGGGTAGTATTAAAAAAGAATTTATTCCAACCAATAATTACTAAATTATATGATAAAATTTAATATTAAAATTTAAAACTGCTAATTACAAAATAAAATTTTAAATTTAATCGCTATTAAGTTTGCAACTATAAAATTACTGAGCAGAAAAGAAGAAATATATATGTTATTCAATTTATTTCTTCATTGAAGTTACTTTAGCTAATTTAATATCCGGTCCTTTGACAATGTATACATTTTAATCATAAGAGTGTGTGAATGGGGTCCTAAACTCACGCGTAAAACAAACGCAATCAGATTCTAATATATAAGCACCAAGACATATTTATATATATATATATATACACACACAAAAAGAGACGAGACAGAGAACATCTTCACGGTCTGTCATGAAAAAAAAAAAAAAAAAAAAAGGGGAAGTGGGGGAAGGGAAACCAACACACACGTACATACATACACAATTAAAAGTGAATGCACTTTCCATACACATAGATACCTATAAATACATACATATATATATATATATATATATATATATATATATATATATATATATATACTGTGCTGTTTGATAGAAGTAACTCACCTTATCCTTCGAATTTAGTTCAACTTTCGTTTCATCGGAGAAGAGTACATTCTTCCACTCTTCTACGGTGAAATTTTTGTAATAGTAAGCCCATTCAAATCTCTTCGCTTTGTTGGCTTTGCTTATTAGCATCTTAAACCTTCGTGTACAAGATTTGTAGCCTTGTTCTAACAGCCACCGACTGACTGTTGAAGAAGCAAGACTAACACCTTGCTCTTCGCTTAGACTGGCTGCAATTTCTTGGCTAGTTATAGTCCTATTCTTCGCAACTTCTCTCTTGATTACCCTGCCAGTTCTATCATCAATCTTTTTCTTTCGTCCCCTTCTTTCCTTCCTTAGAGCAGGAGTGGCATCATTATGTGCCCTAAGCACTCGAGAGACAGTTGATTGCGAGGTTATAGCAATTTCTGCAATTTCTCTCGTAGACTTGCCTGCTTTTGAGAGGGCAATAATAGATGCCTTAAGTGGTTCTGATGCGTGTTTGTACCCTTTCATCTGGTTAATGACTTGAGTGGCTATTTCAAGCTGTTTTTATACTGTTTGAGGCTTTTTGGAATATCCTGGGATAATCTAGATTTAATTTAAGCTGTTCTAGAATTCTCTAGAATATTGTTCTGAGTGTATTGTAAAATATTTTTCAATATTTTGTCAAAAGTTCTTTAAATTTACGAGTTTAATCATTAGAATTCGATATCCGAGTCACTTTTTTTGCACTGAGTTTTTTTCCTGAATCTCATTTATATACAAATTTATAATTATCAATAGAATACCTTAGGGTAAATAAACTTTTTACTATGTGGTCGGGAAGGGGTCTTTGTATTAGTAAGATTAAAAATTATTTTTACTCCAAAAACAATAGACAAAAATATTTAGTAAAAAAAAGCAGGTGAGTCACTTTTATCAAACAGCACTGTATATATATATTGATAATACTAGTGGTTAATATACACACATATATATATATTTAAAACATATAAATTTATACACACACACACACACACACACACACACATATATATATATATATATATATATATATATATATATATATAAAATTTCCAAGAGGATAGAATCCAGATACAACTCAATGCCCAGGATAGAGTAACAATATAATAAAAAGGCTTAAACACTAATATTCCATGGTTATAATTTATTACATTGGAATAGTAATTACGATCCAATTCATCAGACCTACAAATTCAAAAAGAAATCAAAAAAATATTCCGGGATTAAAAAATAAAATTTAGTGAGAGTGTATGTATGAGAGTGGGGGACGAATGTGAGAGGTAAATGAAAGCTTTAGAGAGTGGTAACAGACGAGAGGAAGGCCTAAAACTGCAGGTAGGGATTAAAATTTAACAGAGAGAAATTTTAAAGAGATCTTAAAAGACGGTTTGAATGAGTGAGATACAGATAAATATGACTTATTTTCCGATGCATTCATTACTGAATCGCTAGCCTAAATTAAATTTAAAACCGACACCGGAAACATATACATTTGTGGTGACACTACGCACAATAAAAGACGATATAGTCTAAACTTAAAAATCAGAAGATGAGAGAGAGAGAGAGAGAGAGAGAGAGAGAGAGAGAGAGAGAGAGAGAGAGGAAAGAAAAGATAAGAAAAGAAAAAGGGGGATATACATGAAATTTTGTAGATATATACATATAACAATAAATATATTCATGTAAAATAAAATTCTTCGTTGGTAATGACGAAAACTATAGCCGAAAGTGGTTGGAAAACATTCGGACAACAAAAGAAAAAAATACGAACACATGAGAAATTATATAAAAAATTTAAACACTACACCTTGTCAGACGTTTTCAACAAAACTTGTACACACACACAAACACACACACCCACACACAACACACACACACACACATATATATATATATATATATATATATATATATATATATATAGAGAGAGAGAGAGAGAGAGAGATAGCTAGATAGATAGATGTGTGTGTGTGTGTGTGTGTGTGTGTGTGTGCGTGCAAAAATTGAAATATAATTACGTATAACTGCGGATGTAATATTAATATAACAAATGACAAGAGGAAAACTTATATTTGCGATCCGTTTTGTTCCTTTGATGAAGCTCCTAGAGGAACGAAACGAACGCAATGCGAAAAAATATTCCACTTGTCAGTATATATATATATATATATATATATATATATATATATGTATGTATAGTATGTAATATTGAGGAAGTCAAGAAATATTGATGAAAGATAATCTTTTTTTTAGTAACTTGGAATATCTCGATATGTGAGGTCGCAGAATAAATTAGAATTGATTTTATGCATGAATATATAAATACATTAATAACTTTTTCACTTTTTATGCTGCCATCTTAAAAATTTAATGTAACTGTAAGGATAAAAAATCAATGACTTTATTTTATTCAGAGAAATGACACGAAATGGTTCATGACAAGCTGGATGCAAAAGTTGTAATCTTATTGCATTCTTCAATATAATTTTCATTCTCTCTAATGACTTGAAGCAGCCTCCTCCCAAGAGCTAAAACCAATAATGTCTTTAGAAACATCTAATATTCGTATAGTATTATCTTAACTTAAATTATGTTGTTGTTCCTGTCTTCTGAAAGGTCAGTCTACGATTAGGGTATCCCTAAAAATTCAAGATTTTATACGGGGCGGCGTTTATAAAGTCAGTGAGCATTTTTAAATACTTAAAATCAGCATCAAAATGTTTTTTAAACGTACCATATCGTATTATCCAGAAGGTGGTTATATCCATGAAAATACGCCAGGATACATTTCTAAGTTTATGGAAGGTTAGTGTGAAGTCACGTTCGCTTAAACGAGCTGGGCGACAGCTTTTGAAGAGAAAAAACAACTTAATATTTAACACGCATACTTTCAAACTAGCTTTTTTGGGAATACGCGTCCTTTGTGTTCTCACAAAATGCTTTACAACACTCTAAACCTCATTGATAGCGCTTATATCTTGGGAAAATGGCGGCCATGTCATATGCACCTCGTCGTTATACACTAATTTACCCAAGTTGTCATTTATTGCACCTACGGCATGAGCTGGAGCGCTTAAAGACGATTTTTCTTCTTAAGCTATGTCTGAAGGCTGCTTTTTTTAGGAATTCAGTGCAGGCAGATGAAGTCATTTTAATGTCATCAATCATTTTCCATGGCCTAACCAACTCATTATCAATAATGCTCGTTCAAAACCATCTCCTTGCTGAGATTGCAACCTTACAGATTTAGGATCATTTTTCGCTAACTGCCACGACCAGAAACTTACGAAAATCTAGTTTTACATATTTTCTTGCTTCAGCTAATACAGTTAACGAGAAGACACAATTCAAAAGAGAGAAAAACAGTTAGTTTAATACAAACATTTTATTAAATATCCTTATGATTTGTTAGGCATATTTAGAAGCCCAGTAGTTTCGAATCACTTTTTAACGAATCATAAGTGGATGATGCCACATTTCAATTTTCACACGGGCTTCCATTCACCGAGTGAAAGTCAAAAGTTTCTGTATCATCCTTTTGCACAATGCATGCAGCCGCGTTTGTGATAAATTTCTTGATTGTACGATGGAACCCTGTCAAGGAATTGGGAAATCTCCCGTATTTTACTTTCATGAACCATTTGAATAATATTTGCCTTGTTACATTGTATAAATATGCAATAGAGCATGCACACGAGACAACGCAGCAATACTACAAAAATGGATGCCATTTCTGTACTGCTGCGCATAACGACGTGTTATTGAGTATACGAGCGCAATTCAGTGTTGTCAAATATTTTGATCGAATTATTTTGCAAATAAAAAGAAATAAGAAAAAAATGTTACTGCGCAAAATGTTGGAACCCATTTTAATTCGTTGACTTTAAAATCAGAGCCTCATTGCTATTGATATATATATAATCTGAATTTTTTCTTGATTTTCAGTACAAGAGTAAAAATTACGGGTAATATTTTCACACTATACATAAACTCTCCGAAGATATTACCACCTATTTATTTCCACGAACGGCACAACTGTAAACTACTGACAGTGATATGATGTATTTGAGAGTTGCTCCAAAAGTAATGCCTGTTGTTTTTATGTAGAAAATACAGCAAACGGGGGCTCAATAATATACTGATAAACGGGATTGAGTTGAATTGGAGATAAAGTCAGTGGACGGCAACACACACACAGACGCGCGTGCGCACATGACACTCAGACACACAGACACAAACAAGTGAACACAGGGATCAACGCCGAATGTCGACAATCTGTTTAATGAATGATCGCAATATTGATACCATGTGCGTTGTGACGAGACGACTATTTATATATGCTGGCCAACGGGTATTATGGGTGGTAAGTACATGTGTTTCTGGTTTATATTATTATCCTAACTATTATTGCCGAAATACTATAAAGTTCAAATACGATGAACTAGAAATACCGTAATGCCCCACGATATAAAAATTATCGAGCGCAACATTTATGTCCTGGCGTTAACCTCAATGTCAACTTTTATATTTACATACACTCTATCCCTGATAATGGATCATTGTTTACCAATAAATAAAGCATACCTTATAACTATATTTTTATCATATATATATATATATATATATATATATATATATATATATATATATATATATATATATAGATAGATAGATAGATAGATAGATTGTGCGTAGTGTCACCACAAATGTATGCACACGTTTCCGGTGTCTGCTTTTTAATTTTAATTTAAATCAGCGAATCGGAAGCGAATTAAGCATCGAAAAATCATTCATATTTATTTGTATCTCACTCTTTTAAACCGTTATTTAACTCCTCTCTTTAAAACGTCTCTCTGTTAAATTTTAATCCCCACCTTCACCTTTAGGCCTTTCTATTCTTCTTTCTTCTGTTACACCCTCTCTCTAGAGCTTTCATACATTTCCCTCTCACACTTGTTTCCCACTCCCCACACATACCCTCACTAAAATTTCATTTTTTATTCCCGCAGTTATATTTTCTGAATTCTTTTTGAATTTGTAGGTCTGATGAATTGGATCGTGATTACGATTCCAATGTAATAAATTATAACCATGGAATATTAGTTTTTGAGCCTTTTTTATGCTATATATATATATATATATATATATATATATATATATATATATATAGAGAGAGAGAGAGAGAGAGAGAGAGAGAGAAGATTCAAACCAGACCTAAAACCTTTATTTGAGCAAGCCGGCCGTCTAGCATATCGTAGATCAAAGAACCTTAAGGAAATTATTGGCAGTAACCAAATTTCAGATGTTAAGGTAACCCATAATAGACCAAAAATAAAAACATGATTATCTCAACCATGTAACAAGAAAAGAAGCTGATGTTGTAATCACATTAGAGACACCAATTCGTTCATTCATCTACCACAACTCTCACTATAGAAGTCATAACATAATTTACCTATTAGAAAGGCCCACTATTCCAGAAACAATACGTGCGAAAATCTGAATGTCTCTTTCACTACAGAATTAATAATTATCGGAATTGTATCAAGTCTGCTCCGCATGAAAACTTATTACCTGTAGAATAACATTTCCTCCCAGAAAAACATGGTTTTATAAAGCCATGCCAAATTCGCTATAATGGAAAAAAAAATGGAAATAGTCAGAAAAATACTAAACGAACATGAAGACAAATGGATTCTATGCCTCAAATCACATTCCCACTAACCAATAAAACTGTCAAAATGACCAAGGAGAGAATTCTGAAAGTCAGTAATCTTCCATCCTCTCTCTTAAAAACAACTTGATAGACGCCGTTTAACTTAAAATAAGGACTGACCAAAATTTACAGATAAAATTCACTTCAGAAACAGTCATTCACTCCTGTAGTTCACTGCTACTAACAATCGGGGATTTTTTGCTCCCGATAATGGTCATCCTGATTGAAACTAGTTCAGGGACCTAATTGAAATAATAAAACAAAAATATATTAAAATAAAACCCAGTGAGTCTGAAAATTTTAATTATATATATATATATATATATATATATATAGAGAGAGAGAGAGAGAGAGAGAGAGAGAAGTGAGAGAGAGAGAGAAAGCGAGAGAAAGGATAATATGAAAGAATAGGATAAGTATATCATTGCTTGTATAGGGGGAGGCATCACGTGATATAAAAGCCCTATGAACACAAGAGGGACTTGCGTTTGAACAATCGATCAAACGCTCTTGTTTTGTATCGACTTCAGAAATTTGATTTCACTAATGCTACGCAAAAAAAACATAATTATTCAATTTGAAAATGCCTTGAAAGCTTAATAATAACGTTATTACCAACTATAAACAGAAGCCTAAAAAATTACATTACATCGCCATCTTTCTTTGAATCCATTCTTAAAGAATCTACCTTATATTTATCTAATAAAAAGAATACATTCTTAAAGAGGCAAGCCATGAATTAGAAACCTTTGACTCCCAGCTGTGCCGGTTGACCGCACACAGTTGAATAGAAAAAAAAAACACCAGACAGACACACGCACACAATTATAAATACACATTGCCAGTAATTATCTTATGTTTTTTAATTTCTTTTTTTTTATTGTTCTTTTTCCTTAATTGTGTTTTTCTTTTTCTTATATTCTTTCATATTCGGTAATCTCTTGCGTCTAGGTGACTTTATTGCCTTTTTTGGGTTGAAATGATTAAAAAAAAATCTTTACTGCTCGTATAAGCAGTCAACTGTAACGCATAATTTACAAGCCTTCTAAAAATATCAAAAGTTATAATAACCTTCACATGAAGTTAGGGAATCGAACACGGGTCAGCATTTAAACATCTGTTTTGTTTTGGGTTTGTTTCATTCGACACAGAAAAATGTTATTTTCAGTCAATATTTTCACTGGCGATGAAAAATGGTTTCATTATGAGAATTGAAAATAAGGCAAATCATGTTGAGGGCCGGGATAACCTGGGTGAATATATTTATTATTTTTGAGGGTTCTTTCTCAACTGTAGGAATTGGTCTCGAATTGCGTAAGCGATTAAGATTGTAGAGGCATGAACTAGAGCCGTAACAACAGTGGATGTGTCTGGATCAAGACAGGGACCATCATTTTTCAAGCAAATTTTTAATTCCGTTGCCATTCTCCTAAAGAACAGAATCGATTCTATTATTAACGAGTGTTTGGGTTCAGGGAATTTTCTCTTTAAAGTGATAAGAGAGTCTAGTCTGTCTTACTATAGAGCTGGATGAAAATGGATTCATGCCTTCTCCAAGAGTATTAGTGCGAAATAAATGAAAAAGATTCAATTAAAACTCGTTACTCTGAGAACTCATTCCCTAACACATAACCCATTAAATTATACACATTACCGGATCTCAAATAGGTTTTGCCAAACAACAATCGATAATTTTCGATCAGAATCCATTTCACAGCTTGCATCAATCGATAATCAATAAGGTTGTACAATTGAATGCCATCACCACTCTGATAAATTTACGATTTTTCTTATATTTTCACAAATCACATACTAAATTTTATAACATTCATTTACATTTCATACCGAGGCTTTTGGGGGATGGCTTTTTTCTAGGATTTACAGATGCGTCGCCGCCTTCGACAGTCATTTATTATCTCGGACGACTCTTTTTATGTTCCTTTTTTTCATAATATAAATAATAATAAAAAAGGCATGACGGAAACGAGAGTTAACAGATTATGATGATAATAGCAGTTATTCAAAAGACGCTGTTAGTGGCTTTAGTCACATGATATAAAACATTAGCTGATTAAGACAAAATCTTCTCCTACGTGCTGCGTCCTTTCAGGGCGTGGCCAGTCATAGTTTCTCATAAACGTTTGTCTCTTTGTCAAATCTCCAGAACCCCGTTCTGCCATCCTTTCACCCAAGTTGGTCAGCTAGGTTGCACTCTGTCTTTCTCTGACCCTCTTAGCCTCGATATCTAATTCTTCAATCCTTTCTACCTCATTACTTTTCCAGCTGTCTGATTCTGTGTATAAATGACCTTTTTATTTCTAGTTCCCTTAAATCTTTTTTGTTGCTGATGCGCCCCATTAAAATAAAAGGCAGGAACAGTGATAATAAAAAGAAAACAATACGCCAACGATGAACCGAATACGTTAGAGAAATATTTTTTACGATAAATGAGAGATATACAATACAGAAACATCTAGAAAAAGAGGAAGCATTATCGCATCTGGAGCAATGGATCGTAATAAAAATGCTATCAGCCTTGGTCGTTTCGGCTTCGACAAGACCACAGACGTAATACATGAAATATACGACAGTGGAAGACTTTAGTAGATCCAACTTCGTAGCACTACTTAAGAAACTATGTGTAAATGAATGCGAAACTCATCGGACAATGAGCCACAGAACCCACCTAATAATCCGAATTCTCAGCGCAACGCAGAATTATTTCGCAAATAGGACAAGAACAAGAACAAGAACAAGAACAAGAACCATGTAGCTTTGTGAAAGACACTTGCACAGGACGAATAGGTCTTTTTGGGTGTGTGGCACCCATAGATCTCGAGAGACCCTGGATCTGCGCTCCAAAAGTTATGCCTCAGCTGCTGATGGCGGCGCAGCATCAGCTATCTCTGTACTGACCCACATAGGAGTGACAGCCTCGATTGCTTTTCCTTTGTCTTTCCTCTCCTCGCTCCAGCCCTCGGTGAAAGTCGCGCCTCCAGCATGAACGATCTTTAGCAACGTCTGCCTACCTCTCGGTGTCTATGCAGACGTCCTCTAAGCGAATATAAGGTCGCCTTCTTGCCAGTGGCCAGTTCCTCGTACAGAAGGATCTTCAGAATTCCTTCCATCAGTAGATTTTTGCCCCCCCCTGGTTTACCGTCGCGTTGAGACGACACTGGAGTATCCTTTCCAGGGTGCAGTCATGAGCAAGGTTTTATGAGAGATCGGTGGTTGGCGATGCAGCAGGTCTCCCCTCTCCACGTCACTGATGTTGTCCAAGGAAAAGGTAGAGTCCAATACAGATTGGCACCAGCGTCGTCGCAGGATTTGCCAGTCCGATGCTGAAAATATCATCGGACTTTCTTAGGGATTCCGACTCCGGAAAATATCCTCAGGGTTTATTCCCGAAGCCTTTCCCATGATTGGATATGACCGCAAGGTAGTAGAGGTTTAAACTCACAGTTTTCCTTCTCTTAGGTGGATTACCTTCCCGAGCTGAAAAGTTGAATCTGCCCGCATAAATACACATATATTTTATACTGAATGTCGGAATAAAAAGTTTATTAACAAATGTGACACTAAGAGTTATGACTATTGCAGGCGTTCTTGAAGCGAAAATGAGGTTGCCTCTCATGCCTCTTGCTGGTGGCCAGTTCATCATATAGAAGAACCATCGCAATCCTCCCATAAGTAGATTGTTGCTTCCCATGTTTTAGGAATCGCCTTCATACATTTTTGATTTTCCTGTAATTTTTTACCATTTTCAACCTGAGAATTTTTTTTTTAAATCTATTTTTTTTTTCGATGGTCTTGGAGAGGAGAACTAAATTGTGGATATTTCGTTTTGGTTTGCAGCCTGAAATGCATTTATTTGTGTTTCACAGAAAAGGATTCATCAAAGAATGGGAAGGTCTTTCATAGTCGAGAGATTTCAAGAGAAGCGTGAAATGCCGAGCGAAACACGAGAAAGTTGTAAACATGACAAACCAAAAATGCATGTCACTCACCCGTCCCTTAATCACATAGAAAATACATTGGTGAGACATCTTTTAAAAAGACATTCAAATAATGCATTAACCGTTCATCGTAATGGATCCGACATGGATTTGGACTGTTGCTGTTCTAATTAAACGGGAAATAAATTTAATAAGGCAAAATATATTGAAAGTGCATTGATAATTAATTAAGAATACATTTTAATCTTGGATCATGCAACATACCTCGCAAGCCTCACAAAATGACATCTGTTGGATTAACTGTTATAGAGTAGCTGAACACTCCCACAAGATGGAGTAGTCTAAGATGATTTAAACAGCACTCCCTCTTACTGAGCAAGAGAAGTTAACGATTAGATTTCTTTAAAATTCTGCTAGTCGACCTCTCTACATCTGGACAGAGAAGAAGCCAGACGAGGCTATGGGGAGATGTCTATCTCCCCATAGCCTCGTCTGGCTTCTTCTCTGTCCAGACGATACGATACCGTATATGCGAGTAATTTTTGCTCGATCGTACGTGTTCGGAAAAAAAACCCCAAAAAAACAGGCCTTCTGCCACATCCCACCTTGTAGGGAGGTCACGGGTATATACCGAGAAGTTAAAGATTCGAGTTCCTTAATGCTCTGATAGTCGACTTTATCAAAAGATTAGAATAATGAAAGATTTTAAAAGTATTTTCAGTATATTTTTCTTTATCAAATAGAAACTGAGGGGTATAAATTCTAACTCATAATTATCACGCGCTTAAAAGATCATTATGAGAAGGATAAGAATACTGTCTCTCCCATACTCTCTCTCATACTCTCTCTCTCTCTATATATATATATATATGAAAGTGGACATTGGAGTCAACACCCAGCTGCGGCAGTTTCACAATAGCGTATTAATTACAAAACAGACTGTCTCCACTGAATGTTGACTTCAGTGTCTACTTGATACTTACATAGACTCTATCCCTCATACTGAGAAATTTAACCCATATATCTTGCATACCATAAAACTATATCTAATCATATATATATATATATATATATATATATATATATATATATATATATATATATATATGAAGAAATATAGTTTTGAGGTGTGCTATATTTATGGGA
Source organism: Acanthosepion lycidas (assembly GCA_963932145.1). Taxonomy (NCBI): domain Eukaryota; kingdom Metazoa; phylum Mollusca; class Cephalopoda; order Sepiida; family Sepiidae; genus Acanthosepion; species Acanthosepion lycidas. Next base: position 5,520,119 of record OZ010573.1, read on the forward strand.
TAAAGTGCTCAATATCATAGATAGAGCGTGTGTAAATATAAAAGTGAACACTGAAGTCAACTCTCAGAGACGACAGGCTGTTTCATGCATTTCGTGGCCTGAAGATTGTGTCTAGCATGAATATATATATATATATATATATATATATATATATATATATACTGTAATCCACAGAAAAACTGTTTTGCCGTATCACAACTCGTCAATGTGGCTCGACGTCCGGTTGACCATATATATATATATATATATATATATATATATATTATTCCAACGTTACACAGGAATTACCATGTTTCAAAAATCAAACCTTAAATTTAATTATAGAATTAAATTTTCCTTAAATAATACATAAATAAGATTAAAAAAATATTTTTGACCGGAGCGTACAACGGCCGAACTGTTGTAATAAATATGGCGACAAAGATTAGGACAACAGTCCGGATAATGTAAATAGTGTACATAATACCTCATCTCAGAAATATAGACCTATACTAATTGGATAAATAGATATGTTATGGGGTCCACCACTTTTTCATACAAGTGGACTCGACCCGTGTGTACTTGGACTGCTGCTGTTAAATATCCAGAGTCAGTCAGAGTAAAGAGATTGAGATTGTGATTGAGTTGGAGGTAGAGTAATAGCGGGATGTAACCGCTTGCAGAAGTCACAGTTACAAGCACGTAGACTCTAAGGAAGTTCTATTTCGAGACTGGATTTACCAAACTGTATATATATATTATTATTGCTGCTAAACGCGTTTCTGGATCTACTAACCGTATTACCAATTGTATTATTGTGTAAAAACATTTATTTGCTATATTTCATTCCTGCGTTTATCATTCATTGGAGACCGAATTTTAATCTCGGAATCCACAACAGGATATATAGTTTGGTCAACGGCGTACTCAGAATTAGCAGTACATATGCTATTTTTTTTTATCTCGTGTATGATGATATCCCCTTAAAATTAACTTCAAAATTAGGTCCTCAAAATCCACATTACAGGAGAGTTTATATATATATATATATATATATATATATATATATATATATATATATATATATATATATATATATTAGGTTGGTGCAAAAATAATGAAGTAATGATGTCGTTTTTTGACGTTAAACAATACGTCAAAAAACGACATTATTACGTGATTATTTTTGCACCAACCTAATATTAATGCATGTTTCATTAAATAATATAGACAAGTTTTGTCTATTCATTTTAATTATTTTAAGTAAATTCCTTTCATATTGTCTGATAAGCTTAATCACATTATCGTTGAAAGACGAAAGGAAAAACAAACATATGATGTATGTTTAATCCAATCGAAGCTTTCGGCATTTATGTATGCCGAAAGCTTAGATTGGATTAAAACATACATCATATGTTTGTTTTGCCATTATCAAAGATGACAATTTCAATAAACCAAACAACAACGGACGAAACAACAATGATAGTCCGCCCCTGCTGCATGAAAATTTAAAGTAACGACAAACTCGTATATAGGAGACGCGGAAATAATTGACAAAACTTGTCTATATTATTTAATGAAACATGCATTAATGAAAAATTGCTGCCTAAGTATACACAATATATATATATATATATATATATATATATATATATATATATATATATATATATATATATATTTCTGATTGGAACAAAGTTTGTTACATTTTTAAGGTACTTTATAAGAAATGTTTATATATTTCTGCTTGATCATGTATTTCATTGCGAATGCTGATGGATAAAAATTCTAAAGTAGAAACCTATAATTACTACGCAGTTTAATTTTTTCTTGTGGTGAGAGTAGAAGTTTATGAGACAATTTTCGTTGGTGGAATTTCCCTTGACCTTTTGTTTTAGATTATTATCAATGTCATTTAAGATGATACCAAGAAACTACAATGTAGTATTACTGTTTCGTCTGTAAAGTCGACATATTCACCTTCTACTCACGCTAACGAAGAATAGTTTGGGAATAATTTTGCCCACACTAAAAAAAAAAAAGTTTTAGCTGTGATCAGTAACAAAACGAAAGAATCTGATGAGGCACGATACTCCAGAATTTTTGATGCCATGTAGAATTAATATGTTTAATATCCAAAGCGCGATGCAACTATTTTGGTGACCAAATGCATAATTCAGATGTAACAGTATAAAAAAAAGCAAATATATATATCAAAGCGATTCTTTCTCACAAAATGGTTTCTTCGAATACGCAATTTCCCTAAAAGATACCAGAACAAATATGAGATTGATATAAGCGTTGAATATGTTTTGATATTTTAAATTTTCTACTGTTTTCTTAATTTGTTATTAAATTACCTACGTAGTCTGCCCTTTAATATTAAAATTAACCTAATGCTCTCATCATCAGATGCTTGCCGGTGAAATATGAGAATAAAACGTTTATAGATAAAAATACATATCGGCTTCTCTTGATAATCAAACTCACGAATGGAAATACTTGGGAAACATTTAAGCATAAATACACGTACATACTTATATTTATACACACACACAAATGCGTGAGTGGACTGTTTAAAATTTGCTATATTCTTTGAGAAAAGAGAGCTCGGTATTTGAGCTCGAGAATTTGTGATATAAACAATGTGGACATAGAAATCAACATTTTTTTTTTTTTAGTCTCAAGCTATATTCGAACCATGAGAAGAATGAGATAAAACTGACATATCAATATCAGTGTGCGGATGAATACATATATATATATATATATATATATATATATATATATATATATATATATATATATATATATATATATAACGTAAGGGTATTAGCACCAAAGGTATGAATCCTCTTCTTCTCCCTGCAACTATGGGTAAATAGCAGGACAGACTGGGTTCTATAGCCTTGGATGGAAACTGGTCTAGGAGAAGGACAACTTTCAATTCAAAACCTGCGGAGGGTCGTTTGGGGACCTTGTGTCACGTAGTGCACCGGGTCTCTGTATTCAGCCCTTCAAACACTTTTTGAAGGGCCGAACACACACAGACACACACAGACACACACACACACACACACACACACATATATATATATATATATATATATATATATATATATATATATATATATGGTGCGATGGCTAAATTGTCGTTTGTATTATTTTTAATTTCTCGCATGCGCGTTGTTTCTTTTTTTATCTTGTCGACTGCGCAGTATAGTAGGGTTAGTTGGTTTTTCAA
>OZ010573.1:5530841-5762656 GCA_963932145.1 Acanthosepion lycidas
AAGAGAATAGAGTCCTTTGAATTTGAAGAAACTAGAAACTATTGGCAAGGAAGAATGGAGCAGGATACATATCAGTGTGTGCAGTGATCTTGTAAGGAACTATCAAAAATGATTAAAGGCAATAATCAAGAATAAATGTTGCACAATTGATTATTAACTCAAAAGGTCAAATAAATTTAACATACGTTAAACGTTTTTTGGTGTTGTTTTTTGTATTATTGTTTGACATTAAAATAAAAATGTTGTTGCGAGTATCAAAAGCACATTCTTTCAAATCCATTATTTCATCATTTGTAAAAAATGCACATGAAGTTTCCATGAAAATTTAAGTTATTACAGATTTATTTGTAATTATAGAAGCAGGGGATGAATAATTCTGTATACCACTGTATATGATAGGATTAGGAATAGATAGGAAACGTTTATAAATCTAAAATGTTTCGCTTTTATTAAAGCTTCATCACCTTGTATATATATATATATATATATATATATATATATATATATATATATATATATATATAACGGGACATTGAAATCAACGGATAGATGCGACAGTCTGTTTCAGTCTAAACATGAAACAGACTGTTGCCTCTGGGCGTTAACTTCAGTGTCCAGTTTTATATTTACATACACTCTATCCCTGATATTGAGCAATATATATATATATATATATATATATATATATATATATATATATATATATATAGACACACACACACAGAAAGCGATGGATAGATAGACCAGAAACAAGAGATAGATCAGGACAACAATAGATAGATAGATAGATAGATAGATAGATAGATATGAATAGACTGAGATAGATAGATAGATATGAATAGACTGAGATAGATAGATATGAATAGACTGTGATAGATAGATAGATAGATAATGAATAGACTGAGATAGATAAATAGATAGATAGATAGATATGAATAGACTGAAATAGATAGATAGATAGATAGATAGATAGATAGATAGATAGATAAAAGCAAAATGTCTTTCTTAATTAGAGAAAATTATAGAAAACTATTTAGAGAAATGTTTGGAATATGCAGCGGGACATGAAATGCTTTCGAAAATTATTAAATGTATAAATGGATCTTCTTTTTTTTTTCACTTTTCCCAAGTTTTGGAACTCACTCTGTATATCTATCAGCTGTTAATGTTAAGATTGGCAATCTGTGTAGAGAAAGAGATAAATGTTCTTTTTTTCCGCAAATAATGACCACGTGTCTATTGTTTATAGTTTGTGTTTTTCTCTGCTCATATCTCGTTTCACCCTCTCTGCTTCGTTGATATCCTGATACAAAAGAAAGAGTAAAAGTAACGCCAGGGTAATTACAGATGCCATATGAGAAGAAGAAGGGAATACAAATGGCGATCGTGAATTAAGCACAACGATAGTTTTATTGACTCTGTTTGCTTACTGCTCGATTAACGCCAAACGAAAAGTACAGACGCCATTAATGGATGTGGCAATGGAGGATGGTTCTTAATTGGGCGACTCCTTTACCAAAGTGTAGCATGCGCCAGGAATGGTTGTTATATTAGAGTTTGTCTTGAATTATTTGGAGAGCAGACGTCGGTGTGCAGACGTTTGGGCCGCATATATTGGTTGTTTGGAATTGTCTATTCTAGGATATCTAATTTCGAATCTTATCTAAACTCTGATGACCTTTTCTGAAGAAGCCTTCCGTGTCTGCTATTCTTTTTTTTTTACTTTTGGAAATGTTTCACACCCTTTCTTTTCATTGAAAACGCTTTTTATCTAACCTACGTCCGTTAATATGTTCAGCGCCAGACGAAATTACGTAACATCTCCTTTTTGAAATGCGTCTTACTGTCTTCATTTATTCCTCCGCGATTAAAAACTTCTTCCGAATGACGCTATTTAGTTTGTGCCGGAGATCTTAGGTATATATTATCAACATTATTTTAAGATATTTTTTTCTTTATACACGACTTTTTTTTCCTGATTTTTGACAGTTGTTTGTAGAAAATCCGGGGGAAAACATGACAATGATTGTGAAGAACCAACACCGGTATATTGAATAGGAACAATATATAATATTTGAACGGATATTCTCTTGTCTAATTTATATCAATTTACAGATATTTATTAGGTTAACTTGAGACAAGGCCGTATTTATGGGGCATTTATTGGAAATTGATTCAGAACAGCCGTAAGCGTTTGATAGAGTTACAATTCGATAGATCTTCCCCTACTAAGTTGTGGATATTTACCAATTTTATACTTGCATAGAATATGTCGGTAATTATCATTCTTCAGATATTCTGTGTTTTCTTTATCACTGAACTGCTAGAGATTCTTCCCATTGCCTTCTTCTAGGTTTTGAATTCAGAGCTGCACTTTTCATCGCTTGGCTGTCACCAATGATGAAGATTTTTCTATTCTGCTATTTAACCCATTATAAGGGGATAAGAAATGAATTTACGCCTTTCATAAATGCAAAATGAACGCAACTCATTCGGTCGGAATTTGAACCCCGCCTTGTCGTTTTCACTTGTCGCGTCGGAGGCTTTACGCATCATCAAGGCTAGTTTACGAATTACATTTCTACGGTGGCGTGATAACGAATCTATCTACCTATCTTTATATCTATTGGTTGAGTTTTACAACTCATCACTTTCTGGAAGCTTCCACTGTAGACAATGCCGAAGCAATTGATATTGGTGTTCTTTCAAATTTCCCTTCACTCAACCTTTTAATAAATAAGGAAAGCCTACATTTTAGATTTCCTTTCAAACGCCGATAATAACTGGTACAATGATTACCTTTTGTATTCTGTAATTTTATCTCAGTTCATTGTTAAGTTTCAGATATTTTTTTCAGTATTTGTCTGCCTTGGTATATTTGTTTTAAGCCCAACTAATACAGCGACATATTCACTGTTAAATGATTGTTTACGGTAACCATAATTTCTCCTCTCACCAGGACTGTGCCGTTTCATTTCAAAACCTAATAGGATTCTTACTTATTATAATAACTGTTGTTTTGTACATATTAAACTGGTTTGCATGCTACTCATTTACACTTTTCTCGGCCCATCATCGGTTCTGACAAGACAGGATTAGTTCTTTTTTCTGAGTTAATTTCATACGTTTCATCTACTATGTGATTGACAGTAATAGTGAATATTAATTGTATTTTTATACTATTACAAATAAATACCAATAAATATAAATTACACCTCGGCAACCCCACCAGTAGCACCAGACGTCTTTGAGTTTTCGTCAGAGTCATCCAAATTATGACTATATATTTTCTGTTGATTACAATGTGATTTTAGTCAGGTCAGCTGTAGATGAGTAAGAAATAAAACTTCGGTATCCGACTTCAACAGGAAATATATTAGTCGTCTAGACGTTAGATTATCATATAATATTAATATATGACATGTAACAAACTACACTAAAATAAAAGAATGTACAGCAACTAGTATTACCTATTTTATTTCTTTCTTCAATGGTTAATATTGCTATTTCTGTTACTAGTGATCTAGATTCACACTGAGTGTTTCAGTTTGCAGCGGTGAGAAAAACGCAGCTGATTCATACATTATATATATATATATATATATATATATATATATATATATATATATATATATTCAAACACGTTTTAATTTCGTCTGTCAGGCTGCATACTTGAGAAAACATATTTAACAAAATGGCCTCTCCGTTAATAATAGCATTTGAATAAAAATATCTTGGATTAAAAAATAAAATCCATTAATTCTTCATATATATATATATATATATATATATATATATATATATATATAGATAGATAGATACCAGACGTCTAGTCACACTGTTGATGACAATATATAAATTTGTGTATTTACGCAGCAATCCTTCTTTCATGCACATTTCATTGAATACGACAGATAAGGTGCTTTGATTTAGTTTTTTATACAATTTCTCATGTGATCTAATATTTTTTTCTTTTCAGATAATAAATTATATAAAAAACTGTCCGAATGTTCTTTTTATCCGAGCGCTTTCGGCTATACATTTAGCCATTTTCAAGGATTAAATATTTTAACTATTAAATAAGAAGTAGTTTGTTTTATAAAATGTTTTCATTTTTCAAAATACGGTCAAGATATGGTGTCCATGTTAAAGTTAATATTATTAAGTGTTGTTTGTTTTTATTAATAAGGCCTCCATTATTTTTGACCTTTTATTGGCATGTAGATGATGCTATTATATTTGTGTTGTCAACAAGTATGTTCCGAATAGTGTCCGGTAGGTCACCAGGAATATTTAAATGAGATATAATTGAGCTATGGTCAGAAAGGTGTAGAGTGAGTCTGCGTGTCACACATGTTGTAGTGTGGCTTATATATTTACGAATTTCTATTGATCAGGAATACAATATATAATGTGTGTGTGTGTGTGTGTGTGTGTGTGTGTGTTAAATATGTAGAGCCTGGGTTTCACGAAATAATATTTAGTAGATTTTAGACGTCTTTTCCAATTCCTCGTAAGTTTGGTTGTCCGTTTCTGCAGCATCTACAGGAGAAGTTCTAGTAACCGAAATCTCCGCTTGCACACCTCCATATTATCTCTCATGCTTTAGCATTGTGGCTGGCAACGGAGAAGATGGTTATCTGATAGACCTCATGGATATTATGTCTTTGTTGTTGTCCATTGGAAGCAGCTTGTTCCAAAAGAGGTGGATGTTCCCTGGACTTCTTACACAATGACTACTGATACAATTTGATTAAGATAAAATTAACTCACAGGAAAATATAAGAAAAGCAGGCAAGTTAGTAAACAAATAAAAGAATGATCTTTTACCTGAAAGAGTTCAAAACGTCATCAGTTCAAAGGTCAAAGGTCATGTTCGTGCGCAATAGATCCTGATTCGCGATTCTCTGTTGGTGTCCATCAAAGTTTCAGAAGTGAAGAAAAGTGTCTGCTTTCTTCCAATGTCATAGAGGATCGGGTCTCCAGGAATAGTAGATACTGTCGAAGTAAATATCATAAAAAAAAGACATGAATTTCTCTATGAACAAGGTGTGACGTGTCGGACGAAATGCCAGCGTTGGATTGGAGCAAATGCTTAAATTAGCTTTTGCTTTTAAACGGCGCGGGAGACCATCCTGCTAAAAAGAAAGGATTAATGGAGTTACGTTTAACAAGAGAAATGATGAACACGTCACGACCACAGCAGTTGCCTTATTTCTGCAAAATCCCGAAATAAAGTCAATGACGAATGTTTTATGCAGATAGATCTGGTATTAAGCCAACAGAAGTCGTTATTTCAGTGTTTAAAAATAGAGAAAACCTCGATATTCTGTCAAATCTGCAAGATCCGATTTGTTCAAGCAGGCAAATATGGCAAGGACATACGGAAATATTGATTTTAATTATATACATATATATATATATATATATATATATATATATATATATATATATATACACTTACATATAATATCCTACATTGATTGTATATTTCGGAGTTTCATGCCATACTTCCGAGTTTTGCAATCACCGTATATATATATATATATATATATATATATATATATATATATATATATATATATATTAATTAGCTCTGTAATATTGAGCACAGTTTTTTTATAAACTATAGGATACAGACACACACGCACATATATGTATATATATGTATACGAACGCATACTCATGCATTTACCTATATTAATCCATTTTATTATATATATATATATATATATGTATATATATATGTGTGTGTGTGTGTGTATGTGTGTGTGTAAAAATATACAGAAAATAGGAAAGAACTGGTTAGGTAAATAATCCAAAGTTCTTTAGAATTTTTGTTATTATTTGAAAAAAATAGTGCTCGATACAAAAGTAGAGCATAAATATAATTATTTATTTAAAAATATGATTCCAAGAAATATGATTAAAATAACAGCCGGAAACTTCAATATAATTATTTGAATTAAATTGAATTAAAGTACTTTAATTCAATTTAATTTAAATAATTATATTGAAGCTTTTGGCTCTTATTTTAAACATGAGGTCTCTTATGTAGCGTTGGAATCATATTTTTAAATAAATAAGTATATATATATATATATATATATATATATATATAGTTGGATTGATGTGAGTTTGTAACCCTGGGTTTCATGCTATTTGTGATCATCAGACAAACTGATTAATTTTAAAATTTTGGATTCATATATGGTTGCGTATATCCCGTGTTTTTATGGTAGTGGGAGGAAAAATTGTCGTCGTAACGCCACTGATGTATGTATATATATATATATATATATATATATATATATATATATATATATATATATATATATATATATGCTCGGTTCTTAGTGGCAAGTGTTTAAAAGCGTAAAAAATAAATATTCTGTTTATACGTTATTTTTAATGATACAAATATTTAAGTAAATGTTTTGTTTATAATAAACAGTATTACATATCGGCATGAATTGTTTGAGAAATTGCGTAGAATATATGTTTCCTTCGACAAGATTCGAATTCCATTACATTCCCTTACGTACTAATACCCTTGGGAAAGGTGTGAATCCTCTTCTTCTCCCCCGACAGCTATGGGTAAATAGCATGGATGGCAACTGGTGTCCCGTAGAAAGAAATGGCAAGCTACTGTGTGAAAAAAATCTGACTCGTCAGTCATGTACCGAAAGATACATGATCGCCTAAGCGTGTATCATGCACGGCACATAACTCACTGACTGATCCTACACTGAAGCGTCATATAGACTGACGTGCTATAACATTTAGCTACAGAGGATGCGTTTAGTTATCAAAGTTAAATTACTGTTCTTAACTAGTTTCTCTATTATTCAGGCAGGTAAATGTTGTTAATACTGTTTATTATAAACAAAGTATTGACATCTAGACGTACACAATTACGAATATACATTTTCATAGGATGCCCGCATAGACAAATTAGAATTTTTACAAACTTACATACACATATAATTATCTGCGGTTATTATGCAGGTGATACATGACTGACCAATGAAAATCAAACCACAAAATTGAAAATGCCAGAATTTCTGTCTTTTTGTTTGTTTTCTCTCAATCTCTGGCGAAGCTTTAATAAAAATGAAATAATTTAAATTGATAAACATTCCCTATTTGTTCATCTTATCATATATATGTATGCATGCATGCATATATATATATATATATATATATATATATATATATATATATATATATATATATAGAGAGAGAGAGAGAGAGAGAGAGAGACAGACAGACAGACAGAAGGAAGAGAGGGGGGACGAAGGTTTATATTCTTATGAGAAACAGATGTGACTGTGAAGCCGTATTTATACACGTCTATATTATAAAACAATTTGTGACTTTATTTACTGATCACATTACATCTGCTCCATTTTATAACAATATATTGCAACATTTTAGTAGCAGGAGGGAAATAAATAAATATCATCTTAGCTTTCAAGGGAGATGACGCATTTATTACATTACCTTTTATTTCTTTTGTTTCGTATGAGATTTTCTTTTATATTAAATTTTAATGATCTTGTGAAACGAATTGATCCGTATAAACGACAATAGAATTGACAGAAGGCATTTATTCAGGCGCTATAGAATGTTATAGACGGGTACAATGCGGAGGCAACATCAGTTGCTTGACATTTCTCTATTGAGACATCTAATCTTAACATAAAATTACCTGTCAATAAAATAGAAGAGGTATTATCTGATGGAGATGCTTCACCTGGTAGAAGTCCTTTATTATTTATGCACAAAATATCTCTCATACAGTTGCAAAATTACTTAAGTAACGGCGACATTTTTGACGGTACAAGTGAACGAGTAAATGTACTGAGTAACGCTTATTGTAACCATATCAGAGAAAGATTTTAATTAAACAAATCCAGTCCCATGAAATCGTAACGGATGAAACCGCGTCACAAAAACTTTTTCCCTATCGTCATACTATTTTACTAAATACAGCTTCCTGATATAAAAGAATTATATATCGCTGTAGTGTGTATATGTGTGTGTATATATATATATATATATATATATATATATATACACACACACATATATACATACACACACACACATACATACATACATACATATAAAAACACAAGCAGAAAACGTATGCTTAACTGACGTTTTCGTAAGACAAATATATATATATATATATATATAGTCATCCACAGACAGACTGTTTCGCTGTATGACAGCTGATCAGTGTCGCTAGACGTCCGGTTGCCTCTAGCTAGGATCGAAACACGGCTGAATTAGCGTCAGTCGGATTTCTACCACTAAGCTGTTGACGAACGGCAGGAATAAAGGTGAATTTAAGCGTATTTATTTTCAGATAAACATACAGTGACTGGGAGAACTCGATTCGATTTACAAAAGAGTCTTGGATTATTAGCCGTAATAGTCACTATATATATATATATATATATATATATATATATATATATATATATATATATATGTATTATGTAAAACTGAACGGGGTAATAGAGTTTCGTTTTTATGTAAATCACTTATATGCTCTATAATAAATATATTGAACTCTCTTCTGTGGAACAGTTTGAATATCTTATATTATTAGGATATACTTGGATTACGTACCCATAGATTTTTATCTATCTATGTACCTATATATATATATATATATATATATATATATATATATATATATATATAAAAGGCTCAAACACTAATATTCCATGTTTATAATTTATTACATTGGAATCGTAATCATGATTCAATTCATTAGACATGCAAATTGAAAAAAATCCTATATATATATATATATATATATATATATATATATATATGAACAAAGACAAAATTAAAACTTATCTTAGCCGACGAGTTTTGTCTTCTGACGGACTTTAGAAAGACAAATATGTTTTTTTTGCAACAAGTATTTATAATTGAAAGTAAAAATGTTTTTAGTTTTTCAAAAAGTTTAATTTTAAGCGACGATCATGAATATTAATCAGCTTAACTGAAAAGTCTAGATAAATTAGAATTCACTTACTTATATTAGACATTAAATTACGTCACTCAGCATCCTCCAAAATTATCAAATTTCACTAGTCTTATCCTCAAAGCAAATTCAGTTCATCTCATCAAATTACACACTGAATTTAACAGCAAAATTAAAGCAAATTTGATGGAAGTCATCGTATCATTTTCGTAATATTCAACAAAGTACAGGAAGCCCCAAAACGATTTGAGTCCATTTTTGTGAAGATCTCACCAACGAACTTATAGTTAAAACCATCACATTCAATATGGCTTCCAAAATTGTTAACAGATAAAAATTTTATTAACATTTGAAATAGTTGACGTTCGTTACCGTTACCCGTATGAAAATAGTTTTTTTACAAAATAATCCATCAAAATTGGATTGAGGTTTTATTTTCTCATCAGTGTATTATACAAGGGCTTTGATAGGATTTTTTTCGGGATTCAATGCTCTTTCTTTTTCTTTCAGGATTTTGTTCTTAAATTTATTCCAAGAAAAAAATTTGAATTTTACCACATTTAATTATTCAAGCAATCCTCCTATTCTCATTTTTACATCATTGAAATATTTTCTTGGCTTTAATTTTATTATCTCATTTCAACGACCTTTTTGAGACTTCTACAGATTTACAATGTCTCAGAAGAACACCATCTGCTTTCACCAAATTGGCGAAAATAGTTTGTTTTGCTAGATTTCAGAGCAAGCTATCTGGAATTTTATTGTACCAAAGTTATACAAGGCCATACGCGGTTCGATTCTCAACATGGACGGTATTTTTTAAAAAGTGACATTGATAATAACCGCCATGAGGGATGATACCAGCGAAAAAGTATATCATTCATTGACCCCCCCCCCACGACAAAAAAAAATGTGTATACAAAACTGTTTGTAAGTGGGTTATGATTACAAGTCATCATGACCGATGATTTCAAAGTACTGATTTTGTTCAAAATGGGGATCACGCCAGATTCATGCACCCTCTCTCAGAGACTGTAACTAATGTCTGTTTAGCATAGTGTAGAGTAAACTACACGTTGGCTCTGTGGGTGTTAAACATGCAACAATGTGCCTGAGCAGTTTGCAATGGAGATTAGCTAGTCACCCTTTTTCGGACAGGTGCACTTAGAAAACAGGCAGCCGGCTATACTAGAAGCAATTTATATATTTATTTATCTCACGCAATGACATTAATGGCTCATGGGTCGGACACGAAGGCACTACGCTTGCATTGGCGTGGATAGAAACTGCTTATCAAAAATTATTACAGAAAGCGCCGAAGGTATTTACTTATAGCCGCTTAAGCGCTCTAAATTTAGAAATACTTCTTGATTTTTGAACTCACAACAAGAGCAAATAACCAACGAATTTTGATATCTGGTGTCGTTTCCATAAAGAAATACAGAAATAAAAAAATAATTATACTCTCACGGTGTCGTGCCCACAATTATTAATTATAATAAAATAATTATAACAATAATAATAATAATTACCTATAATAAAATAATTATAACAATTAAAAATATCATTAATTCATTCATTCTAAACCAATGTGAATCAACCCCACTTTTCTCTTTTTCAATCACATGACATTCTTATTATTGGATTAGCAGTTCTCACGGACAGGTCATCAACATGTGCGCCAATGAAATTTTAGGTTCCTTTTCTTTTTTCAGGCCATAATAATTACATTTATGCTTTAACACCCAGCATTTATTCTCGGTAAGAAAACCTCAGACTGTTCTTGTATTTTCCAACTAAATTATCTAGACACTCATTACACGCATCTATATAAAAAATACGATAGAGAATTTATACAATTTGCTTATTCTTTATCATATCCTTCTGTCGAATTCTGATCCATATTTGATTTACATTTGACACCAAACTCACAATTTTACTCAGTATTACTGCCCCTCATTTCCCCAACACCACCTAACAATCCGATAATAAATAATAATCGTTTTGCTCTTTCCATGACGTTATCTAAATACATGTGAGGAGATTTATAATTATTTACTCTATTATTTAATTTATTTATATTTTATATATTTATTTTTATAATTTATTATAATTTTATATTATTTTTATAATTATTTACTCGGAGTTATACGTGGCGCCACTAGAGATCGAACCCTCTACTCGCAATTGATAAATAACCGCTGAGCTTCTGACTCATATTTTTTTATCTTCCTTTCTGAAGAATTAATTTACGTTAGCGTTGGTTAAAATTCATCTTATTTCATTTGCAATTTCGATCCGAATTTTTATCGGATTTATTTAAATCTTTCTTTTTAATTGTTACTTTTTCTTTATCCGCTAAATATTTCCGCCTTTCTTTCTTTGTTTTACAAAAAAAAAAATTAAAAAAAAAAAAAAAATCAAGAATTTAAAACCGAAACAGACACATAGCCATCTTGGTGCCGTGTCAAATAAAAAGCTTTTCTTTGGGTGTTTAATCCACAAATCGTAAAATAACTGAGAGAATTAAGCCGTGACATTTTTAGCTTTACGTCGAAAAAGAATAATATCGATATGTCTTTTCTGAAGTAAAACTAATCGTCAATTGTTTGGATAAAACACGACTTCTATTTCTTTGCAAGCTCTTGTTTCGCTTTCATTCGAAAACTGTGAGAGTTTGAAGTGTTTTGGGACCTGTCAATAATATTAAATCGAAAACGATTTACCTCGCTTCTTCGACATTTTGTTGATTTAAGATTAAAACTTTCATTTCTTAACAAATATGACTCTCCAACTTTCATATCTGTAAGGTCTACCCAGAACGTCTGCAGCTATTTTGAATGTGCCTTGGACCAGTTGATTGGCCTTGATTTAACCAATCAAACAGGATCTGATCATACATGCGTGAAAAGATACACTTATACAATTGAGTCAATCGAGAGTATAGTGTCATTAAGTGAGCTTTGTGTATTATTATTATTATTATTATTATTATTATTATTATTATTATTATTATTATTATTTCTTTTGATTTCTGGCGTTTACACATTTCTTTCCGGGTCCCGCCTAGAGACGTATGGTTAAAAATGGCATCATGACACTTTCCACTGACAAAAAAAAAAAAAAAAAAAAAAAAATGACATAGATAAAGCCCTTCGTAAAGTGTGGGCTATACTTTTGAGAACAATTTTTTGTATTTCTTTGAGGCATGGACTTCCAGGAATCCCTTCAATTAGTTTACTGGAATCTTTTCCAACAAATCCTAGGGCTCCAACTACAACATGGATTGTTGATGTTCCCATGTGCCACATTTTTGAGATTTCGATTTCAAGGTCCTTGTATTTTGACAGCTTTTTGAATATCTTCAAAGATACATTGCAGTCAGCAGGGACTGCCATATCAATAAGATGGCACCGTTTTTGTTTTTGGTCTTTAATAACAATGTCTGGGTGGTTGCCTTTGATTGTTCTGTCAGTGTGTATTGTGTAGTCCCATGGAATTGTAACAGGTCCTATCTCCGTAACCGGGTCTGAGTGGTGTTCATACCAGTTTCTTTCAGTTTCCTTCCCGTAGAAGTGGCAGGTTTTCCAGTGCAGATATTGGCCCACTCTGTCATGCCGGGTTTTATATTCAGTGGGTGCCAATATTGTGCAACCTGATACTAGATGATCAATTGTTTCTCGATGTTTATCACATAATCTGCATTTTGGGCTAACACAATATTTTAGTATATGTGTTTGATAATTTCTAGTTAACAAGTATTGGTCCTGTACAGCAAGGATAAAACCTTCAGTTTCAGCTTTCAACCCTGAACTACGTAGCCACTGATGGGTACGAGGCTATGTTACCTTGTTTGGTATGGCAGAGTATTGGCCGTTGGTTGCATTTGTCTTTGCTCTCTTTTTTTAAGTATTATTATTATTATTAGTGAGAAATATCAACCCATTCAAGTATTATCCAATGCAGTTCGAATTTCTCTCTATATGTGCCATTTTTCTTTCTTTCTTTTTTTTTTTCGAAACTAAAACCACCGTTAAAAGGAGGATAGTTCTAACTGCAGACGAAATTAAAGGAACACCTCGAGACAGCTATCTATATGATCTCTATAAGCCATATCTATTAGTTACCCCAAACGTAAACAAACATCAAGTTTTTGGGAGGGGGCTCTTTATATAGGGTGCGATGTCACATTTTATATTTTTAATTTCGCGCATGCGCGTTGTTTTATTTTGATTTTCCGGACTGTAAAGTATAGTAGGCTCATTTGGGCACTATCTGTGAAGAAAAGAGCACCATGACGCAATTCTCTCCGCTAGAAATTTGGAAACTGAAGATAGTGCACACGATTCAAAAAGAGTTGGAAGAAACTAATGATTATTACGAAGGTTTCTGGAATGATCACTAGTGATACCGTCATTCGTCTTCCGACAAAATGCCTCAGACAGAAGCCTACATCAAGTGTCATGATGAGGTACTGCTGCCCTGGATGAATAGGATGTCTAATGGGAGACCCTGTGTCCGGCAACAGGACTCTGCATCATGTCACACAAGCAGGAGAACCCAATCATGGCTGTTAGAAATTTCTGCGACCATATCACCCATTACATCTGGGCACCTAACCCCCACTTGATTATTGTGTGGGGCGCAGTTGAGTGAGAGACCAACAAATGTCCTTTTAACACCAAAAATGAACTGAAAGCAAGGATTTTGGCAGTATTCACCAACTTAAACAAGGAGACCGTCCAGAAGAGTTGCAGGAGATTTCTAAATCATCTGGAGGCAGTGTTTTGTTGAAATAATGATTTTATTGAATAAATTTACTCTTTACTATTTCAAGATATGTTTGCGTAGTTTTGGTAAGTATTATTTTCATTTTTGCGAAATTTAGACGACAATTTATCCCTCCCTCCTTCGCTTTCTCTCTCTCTCTCTCCATATATATATATATATATATATATATATATATATATATATATATATATATATATATATATACATACATATAGGCAGAATTTTTTTTTATTTATGCATGTTTCATTAAATAATATGGACAAGTTTTGTCTACTTATTTTAAGTAAGTTCCTTTCATAAGCTTAATAACATTATTATTGAAAGACGAAAGGAAATCACCATATTGATACATGTTTAAATCCTATCTAAGCTTTCGG
The DNA here is from genome assembly GCA_963932145.1 of Acanthosepion lycidas. Classification (NCBI taxonomy): domain Eukaryota; kingdom Metazoa; phylum Mollusca; class Cephalopoda; order Sepiida; family Sepiidae; genus Acanthosepion; species Acanthosepion lycidas. The sequence goes on from OZ010573.1 coordinate 5,545,014, forward strand.
CTTACATAAGCTATTATCAAAGATGACAAATACATTTCAATATGTCAAACAATACACGGACGAAACAATAATTTGTTTTTGTTGCATGAAAGTTTTCAAAGCAACAACTAACTCGTGTATACGAGACGCGGAAGCGAAAATCTCCTCGCAGCTCGTGACGTCACAGATGACCACGCTGTTATCAATTATAGGCATTTAAGAATATTTGTGGAGATTTCGTTTATACCAACGGCTTAATACTTCTCGTTCTCACTCTCGCCCTTTTATTTGACCAAATACTTTTCTTTAGGGGTGAATTGCAAATACAAAATTTTAATGTAATTGATAGTTGTGAAGTTTTTGGAAATGTGCATGAAACAGGCTCCGTTATAATCAATTCCCGTTAAGTATATGTAAAGGAGGTAACTTCGTTTAATTTTTTTATTAGTAATGTTTTAAAAATACTCAACCTGTAAGTTTTCTGATCTAATTTGCTGTCTGATTCTTCTGCGCGCTCTATTCATCAAAATTCGGATAAGTTTCGTTATATGACTCATTAGGTTGATTTTCCAATGGAGTTCATATTCGTTTGCATCTAACTTCTTAGGCAGTTCTAAGAAAATAGATCTAATTAGGTCTTCCGGTATATTAACATTGTTTAAGATTTCATTTATTATTTCTTTAATACTGTGTATATCGAAATCATCTAAGGCTGATAGCATCTCTATTGCAATTCCCTCAGGAGTTGTGACTTTGTTTCTGCTCAATTTGTCCAGTGCAGATTGCACTTCAGATTTTTATATCTCCAGTCCTTCGATATTTATATGTATTGCCAGTTCTTCATTTTCGTCGGGGAAGAGCTCTACATATATATTTGTTCCATTTTTTAATTATTTTTTCTTTCTCTAATATCAGCGTCCCGTCCTTGGATTTTATGCATCCTCTTGATGAGCGTGTTCTTTTAGTTTTCTTATTTTCTATGAATATCTCCTTTATTTCTGATACTCATTCATTCTATTTCAACACATATTTCGTTGAGCCATGCCTCTTTAGCCTGCCTGCATTTTTTCTGATTTCTTTGCGTAATGTTTTTTTCTATTTTGTTCCATGTTTTGGCATTGTTTTTGTCCCCTTTTCATAATGTCCAGGATTTCATCTGTTATCAGATAATGTAATCGTATATTCGGAGCACGTAAGACCATCCCAAGAATACGTAGACAGAAAAAGCTACTTATGTGGGACGGCAAGCCTGATTTGAAAATACTGATGTAAGGAAGAATTAAACATAAAAGGTAGAAAATTAATTGGAAAGGTGAATAATAAACAATAACCAAAGAACATTTTAAGAAATAGTTAATGCTCTGAGAAACCAAACGGCATGTGGAACTGCGGAGAAAAGCGAAACATCACGATGGCATCATAAAATCGAAACCAAAACAGAAGAAATGTACTGGTCTCAAAAGACATTTTGAGTCACATTTCAACCCTGACCACAATAATATGGAAATACTTGTTGAAAAAGAATATATACCAATATACATTCCATCATTAGAAAGTTTTCAAATGTGAACAATAACAAACCTAGTGATATGAAAGTCAAGAACACTATAATAAAAAGCTGCAGTATAATAATTCTTGGGCAAAAACTGTCTGGGTGGAACTTCCCTCTTACTATTGGAATACAAAGGGGATCTGGATGATTCGACATTGTGTACTTGGCATGTCAGGACTTAGCTGTAAATGTCTGGACTCGTTAGAACATTTGCAATGGAAATAGCGATAGAGTAGCGATGTGCTTGCGACGTTCCGTCTGTGGGTAAGAGGCTGTAGGGTGGGAAATACAAGGCCATGTAAACGTTTTTTAAACCCTATTGAGGCTGGAAAGTGAAGGCTGATAAGCACCAGTTCAGATACGGTAGCAATGCTTCAGGTTTCGTTTGATTTGTAAAGATAGAAATGAAGAGTACGATACAAACGATAGACACAAGGAACTAACCATGTTTCCAGTATTTTTTAGCAATCGACCGCATTAGATGAGTTCCATTTGATGTCTGGAAGGAACTTGTGTCCCAATAGATGTCACGGGTAAGGAGCCTCGTTGAGATTATAACCATTCATCATGCGGAAGAAAGATGGCTTCGAAAATCTGACACCCAGAGGACATATTGAAAGCAAGAGGGGCAGAGGAAATAGCGCATAACCTACCAAGCTTGTGTAAATGGTTGGCAGAACAGCGTTTAGGAGGGATAGCAAAAGAGACACAATTTACTAAGAAATGCGAAGGACAGGAAAATGATCGTCTACAGACTGGAAGAAATTGTGCCCGTGGAAATTTCACGGTTTAATGATTCAGTATGTCACCTGCGACTTGTACGACTATAAATAACTATAAAATTCCCCTATTGTATTGTTAAATATTTGAGCTTAACAACTTTAACGAAATATTGCAAATAACAATCATAAGTATAAAGGCATATCCTTACTTTAAGAAATAATGGGATACAAATGAAAATATTTGAAACTGAGAAGTTTTTCACTGAAGTAGATGTTGAACGGATGAGAGCGTCCTCGTCTCTTGCTGCTTCTCGCTGAAACCAAACAGCGTCTCTGATATGTCATTCCCCTCTTTCCTCTTGATCAAAGCGAAAAAAAGACCATTATTCATGAGGTAAACGTAAGCCGTAAATTACTCGCTACATAGTCATCTAATGAACTAAATAAATAAGGAACGAAGGAATAAACAGAATCATAATATGATGCTTTGATTAGTTTCCAAAAATATCAAGTTATCTCTTTCCCTGCTATTCGTTTTCTTTCTTTTTTTTTCTTCTCTCATTATAACGAATAACGTTCTTTTTTTGAACGTCACCTTTTTATTCTTTCGTTTACTCAATGGCACAGAGGCAGACGATAGCGATACTGACGTCTGCGATCTCACCGTTATCAAAAGACATTTGAAAATGTTTTATTAAATTGATTTTCCTTATGAGCAATCAAGGATTTTTATCCATGCAAGTAACTTCATTGTCGCATATCATTTTACAATTTAAAATAATTTTGCTTTGCTAAAATCATTTTTAAATTAAAAATATCTAAAGAAAGCTAGCTAAAATGTAACGTGTTAATGATCATATTTCTAGCAACTGCAAGTAAACTGTATGTCACCATAACAAACGAATGTCGTATTTATTTGAAATAGGGACGGTCAGGAGTTGACCAATGAACTCACATGGGATAAACTCATGTGTTGTTATTTATATTGAGCTTCTTGATAAAATCTAACGAAGGATCAGCAATATTATTAGTCCTGATCTGGCTGCTCAGCTTCAGTCACTTTTCCAACGCTGTAAAGTTGCCTCCCTGCGTCTTCTATAAATATTTTCGTGGAAATTGCTCGGATGACCCTAACAAGCATTCCCTCTGACATAGGTCGTTTCTAATGTCTTCAAATGTAATAACAAGATCAACAAAACATACAGCTTTGACATCGCTGAGCACCTTATAAATAATCCAAGTTGTGCCACTGTTATGGAGTGGTTTCACAGTGGAGGCTTGTATTTGTACTATGTCGGTCCTAAAATAGGTTCGACGTACAAAACGTTAGGAACTTGATATAATAGGTAATGACGCAGTAATCTAGTTGTGGTCGCTGATACTTTAGTATCCGACTAACGGTCATCCGGCATCGACTCACTGACCGACCCACTGAGTGACTCCTACTACTGCTATTTATTATAGGTGGGAGAGTCTATTAACAATAGAATAGGTGTGTTCTACTATAACAGCCACAAATCTCAGCGTTGACTCTTTCTCCATTCTTAGACTTTCTCATTCTTTATTACACTTGAAGGCATTGGAAACGATCGATATCAAATCCAGAGAGCTCTCCCTCTATAAAGAAAGGGAATGTCTGCTAGGGCATGACATCATTTCCATCTAATTGTTCTACCTTTATTTCATTGCGTGCTTCTTATGTTTTAGATTTTATATCTTGTATTGTAACATTTAACTTCCCCCGATTTCAGCCCTGTTGAGTGAGGGCGAAACCTGTCGGCTGGTTATTTTTTTTAAATAATGAGTGGTAAAGCTCGTCTTGCCGTTTTTATTTCATAATAAAATTCTGTACCCATAAGAAAATAATGGCGTATTCTTATTTACTGAATACAGCAAGTTCATCATGTCTTTGTTCATAGTTCATATTATTAATTTTTATTTCCTCTGGCTTCCCTCTGTCTTTTCTACAAATATTTTCATGGCAACTGTTCTGGCAGGCTATTTTCAATGCTACCCTGACTGCATGAATTTAAACGTGCCACTCGGTTGACATCTCGGTCCCAACATTTTCACTGTCGAAACAGTGAAATGTAACCGCCTCTTCTACTACATCTTCTTCTCTCGCACTCCCCGACAGTGGAACTTCCTTCCTCTTATTTTCTTTCCTGATAACTATAAACTTAAAATATTTATATGTAATGTCAAACGACATCTTCGGTTGCCGTGATCCCTCCTCCGTTCCTCTTTTAATCCTTTTCTACTCTTATACCGTGTTTTTCCCCTTACTTATACTCTCTTTAGCCCCTTGCTTACTAGTGGCACTTCCGCCCTGCTTAGAGTGAAAAGATTAACAAAATTATAAGACCTTCCATTAATTTCAGACTTTTTTGTAATTGATAGTACGTATCAGATTTGTATTCTCGATTGAGTGATTTGTATCTTACGGCTTATCAACATTTTGTGGGTAGAAATTATTTTTAGATTTTTTTTTGACATAGTAATACCATTAGTAACACAAGTCCTACTAACTAACCCATAGTTGGGAGAGAAGATGGTATATGCTCGTAAATGAATATAACAAAGACTGGAATTTGAACGCGGCTCTCCGATTTTCAATTCCGAGCCACTATTTATCATACTACCCGCACATCCAAGATGACAGCCGCTCGTATTCCCAAACGGTCACCCATCTAGATACTGACCAGGCTGGACGTTGCTTAACTTCGGTTATCGTAAAGAATCGGTGATTTAGTGAGTGATATGCACGACATAATTATTTCCGAATTTGTTTTATTCAGGAACGTAATTCCCTGTGGCGTTTGAATTCATATTGTTGATGTGTATATCATTTTTACTTCCGCCGGTTGTGCTGTTTTTGCTGTTGATAAGGTTGGCACTTTTAAAATCTTATATCATAGATAATTACCTTGATATTTATTTAATTTTTTTATTATAGATAATAAAATTAATTTCTTTTCATGAAAACCAAATGCACAGAAAGGACGAATTTTATCTCCGAAATATTATAAAATATGCATTACTCCAGCTGAAAAATAAATTCGGATTACTAACACATAGAAAGAGAATGTCTCATATTGAGAATATTTAACATCAAAAAACATAAAGGAGAAAAAAAAAGAATTATTTTTAATAATATGACGGTAGGGAGACCAGAAACACTTGTAGTAAAATTATGGAAAATAAAGCATAATATTTTTAAAAAAATGTCCACATTACAACCAAAAACGTTTGTGGTATCTATAGAATTTAAGATATAGATATAACAAAAAAAAATTCGCGGATTTATAACTTTTCAAAATTCAAACAAAATTCTCACTTGATCGATTTGAACAAGTACTCTGGCATCGCAAAATCTTAGAAGAGATTTCGAAAAAATATGCATTCTCGGACAGGATTCGAACCTGCGTTTCCCTAGGGAAAACCGTCATTCGATCTGGCGCCGTGCTTTAAAATCTCGGCTACGCAGACTGTCGATGACCAGGCAAAGTTGAATTGTTTTAAGCACAGATTTTCCCCAGACTCTTCAAATAGACGTATCTGCTCAATTTCGTATCCTAAAGTAAACAAATCAATTTCTAAAGAAAGGAATGGATTTTATATGTTTGTGTATATATATATATATATATATATATATATATATATATATATATATATATATATATATATATATATATATATATATATATATTCTGTTTATACGTTATTTTTATAGATATAATTTATTTAAGCAATTGTTCTCTTTTTAATTAAACAGTATAGAAATACAGATTCGATTCCTGGCTGAGAACGCATATTTTCTACAAAATTTCTCGATAAAAAATTTCTCGGTATATGTAATTAATATGTTTAATTAAAAACAGAGCATTTACTTAATTAAACTGTATCTATTAAAATATTGCATAAAGAGAAAACATTTGTTGGATTCATCCATTTCATGATATACAAACGGAGGTATCTGCAAAATAACGCTTAAAATATTAGTATATATATATATATATATATATATAAATATATATATAGATATTTATATATATATATATATATGTGTGTGTGTGTGTGTGTGTGTGTGTGTGTGCCTGTGTATATATATATATATATATCAGCAAGCAGAAGTCTGAACACAGGTCAAAACTGAATGTCAATAGTCTGTTTCACGCGTGAACACAATCTTCAGGCCATGTCTGTTGCGTTTTGGCTCTACTATTTATATATGCTGGTATTTGATTAAACAATTAGTAAAACATTATCAAACAATATTATAAAATAGCTACAAATAACTGAATTTGAATCTACAATTACTCTTACACAATAGTCTCTAGAATAATTTGAAAATGTGATTTTTAGGATAATACAATATGCCTTGCTACCCATAATGCACTATCGGCCAGCATATATAAATAGTCAAGAAAAAATCCAACTTACATGAAGATTGCGTTCAAGCATGAAACACTGTCAACTCTTGGTGAGGACCACAGTGTCCACTTTTATATTTGCATACACTCTCTGACATTGAGTACTTTTCCTATAAATATAGTATACCTTAAAACTATATATATAGAGAGAGTTCTATGGAGTATTAAGCATTGTTGAAATTGGTTGATTTAAGGTAGACTTTATCCTGTAGTTAATTTTCATGAAAAGGGTAATTTTACATATATCTACAGTGGTTCACACACACACAGACACACAGACACACACACACACACACACACACACACACACACACATATATATATATTAGGTTGGTGCAAAAATAATTTCGTTTTCTCACATATGTTACTATGTGAGAAAACGACATTATTTTTGCACCAACCTAATATATATATATATATATATATATATATATATATATATATATATATAAACTGGACACATATGTCAACGCTGAATGTCAATAGTCTGTTTGATGTTTGAACACAATCTTCAGGCCATGTCTGTTGTGTTTTGGCTCTACTATTTATATATGCTGGTAAATGATTAAATAACTGCATTTAAATTCACAATTACTCTTACACAATAGTCTCTATAATAATTCGAAAACAATAATTGTTAGGATAATACAATATACCTTTCTACCCATAATGCACCACCATATATAAATAAACAAATAAAAGTACAACTTACATGACGATCGCTTTCAACCACTTCGTTCTACAGAAGGATGCCGAGGATGCCATGGACCGAACATGTGATCAACAACAGCTTTAGAGAAAATGGAAACAAAAAGGGCACTTATACTTGACATCAGGAAGATGTAACAATTGACATTTTTAGAGTTCATAATGAGAAACGAAGGCTTGGAAAATTTGATAATTATAGGTTATATTGAAAACAAGTAGAAAGGAACACAGTATGTAACTTACCTAATGAATCAATAGGGATTTAGAGAGATAACAAAAGACAAAATTTACTAAGAGCTAGAGAGGACAGGAAATTGTAGAGAGCCATGATCGCCAAAATCCTAAAGACAAGAAGATATGTATAAATGAACAGGTTTATTTAATGGATTATTAAAATAAACAAATTTATTTAAGTTTATTTATCAAAATAAATAAATATATAAATTAAGTAGATAATAAAAAACAAACTACGAATAAACACATAAACACAAATAAATCTAATAATGATAATAATTAAAAACAAATAATTAAATAAAATAAGCTACAAATAATAGCATTTGGATCCACAATTATATCTAGTTTAGAATCATTTCAAATATAAAAGTTAGCGCTCACTTAACGGCCGTTAGGATAATACAATAAACTGGAAATATCTGACTTTGGTACCCATAATACCACATCAACAATATATAAATAAAGATTGCGCTCAAGCATGTAACAGACTATCGCTTCTGCCTTTGGCAGAGAGGAACCCAGACGAGACTTTGCCGAAGGACAAAATTTCGTCCGGGGAGGTAGACAGGCCCTGAACCCGTTTATGCGGGTTCTAAGAGAATATTTTTGGCCAAGCCTACGGGCTCGGGGAATCCACGGTAAACTCGTCCCCGTGGAGTGGGGCTGTTACATATTAACAGACTATCACCTCTTGGTGGGTGTTGATTTTAGTGTTAGAGATCAGCGACTGATCTCTCTTCCGCAAATGGATAAAAACAGAATGGTTAAATTCAATGCCTCGAAGACCAAGCTATCTCGCTGATCTGACCCCAAACTATCACCAGTCACGACGAACGGAGATCCTGTCGGGGAAGCACCGTGCCTTGACAGAGTGATAGGCCTCAAACTCATACCCGACCTCAAGTGGAACTCGTACATAGAATTCATTGCTAAGGAGGCAGATGAAATGTTTGGCTATGTGTACCGCCTCAGTAAGTACCTGACTCCTGCTATCCTCTACCTTTACAAGAGCCAGATCAGGTCGAAAATGGAGTATTGTTGTTATATTTGGCTGGGAGCTCAAAAGCGATTCCGACTACTTTTAGGTGACGAATTATTCTCCTCTCTCTCACGGGCGGGATGTGGAGAGCCTCTCACGATGCTCTACTGCTACTTCCATGAAAAGTGCTCGGATGAACACTGGCCCCGCCAAGTCAAACCTTCACGGTAAAAACACGTATGCCACTTACATCGTAGCAAACCAGCCTCATTCCATTGGTGAAAAAGAAGTTCCACTCGAACAGCTTCTTTCCCCGAACCACTGCTCTGTGGAACCGACTCCCAACAGGATGTTTCCCGATCAATACAATTTTAACCTGTTCACGGATAGGGTTAACCATTATAAGTACAGATGGCTTTCTAACGTAACCCTCTACCTCGAGTGGCCCTGGACCTTGTAAAGTGTGTGAACATTACTATATATATATATATATATATATATATATATATATATATTGATGCATGCTTCATTAAATAATATAGACCAGTTTTGTTTATTTTAAGTAAATTCCTTTCATATTTTCTGATAAGCTTAATAACATTATCATTGAAAGACGAAAGGAAATCACCATATTGATTTAAATCCAATCTAAGCTTTCGGCTTGCATAAGCCATTATCAAAGATGAAAATTACTTTTCAATATATCAACCAATACACGGACGAAACAATAATGCTAGTCCGTTTTTGTTGCATGAAAAATTTCAATGCAACGACTAACTCGTGTATACGAGACGCGGAATTTTTCATGCAACAAAAACAGACTATCATTTTATATATATATATAATTAGTAATAGTAGTAATAGTAGTAGTAGTAATAATCTTATAAGTATAAGAAACTATACTCGTTCGGAAAACCTTCGGTGTCTTGATTTGCAAATAATCAAACCAATACTGAAGCGGGAAAAGAAAAGTATAAAAAAAGAAAGAACCAAGAACATGTACGTTAGCCGAAAATAATCGTCTAGCATGCAAGTCCAAAGTCCAAAGAAAAAAACCCGATACGAGTAAGAAATATATACCCCAGTGCGTGTGTGTATGTTTGTGATTAATTGAGTGAGAGAGTGTGACAGAGAGAGAGAGAGAGAAAAAAGTAAGAAAGAAAGATAGAAACAGGTGTGAGCATAGTCATAAAGAGAAAACTGTCTCTGTGCTCCATAGCCTTGGTTGCCAACAAGTATAGGAAAAGAACAAACTTGAATAGAAAAACATTGGACAAGGAAACCTGAAATCAATACCTTCCCTTTCTCAAGAGGCAACATGCCATTACACAGGAAACAACACTAGTAGCCAAATCACAGTTCAAAGTCAATATATTCTTAATATATATTTTTTTCCTGTTGATTTTCCATTAAAGATATTTTTTTAAATATATTTTTATACTTCTCGGCGTCGGATTTATCAAATGTGTTCTTTAGGAATAATTTATAATTCTGCATTCAAAGTAGGAAGAAAATCTTTTGTAAAAGTTTTTGGGAATATTTTACTTATTTAGTTAGTGAAAATGGTGCAGAACTATTCGTCAATTTTTTTTTTTTTTTTTGTCAGACAACATGGCCGTGCGTGACATTTGGCATCCTGAAATCTACAGTTACTTTTAACCTTTAAACGGCGGGAAAATGTTGTATGAATCCTCATACCAGTTAAGTAAGAAACGACAACGTTTGCTTACGTGCTTACGTTGGCTTTAATTGCATAAAAAAAAAACTATAAAAATATTTTTTTTTACTCTTTCAGATTATAAAACTGATATAAGGAATACAAATAAATGCTAGGTTCCTACATGTAATATTTTTAATCGTATTGTAATCTTTTAAGCATACCCGACACAATGAAGTTGACACCATTGTCTGCTTCTTCTATCTTAGAAAATTATGCGCGCAGACGCAGCACTGTTTTTGGCTTGTTTTCCCAAGTTTATTTGCAGGCAAATACAGGATGCGAAGGATAAATTGCCGTCTAAATGACGCAAAAATGAAAATAGCACTGACATTACATTTTAACAAAATTAAACAAAAATATCTTATAATACGAAAATAAATTTATTCAATAAAATCGTTATTGGCTTCAACCACAACCTCCAGACGACTTCGGAATCTCCTGCAACTCTTTTGTACGGCCTCCTTGTTTAAGTCAGTGAATGCTGCAATAATGCTTGCCTTCAGTTCATCTTTGGTGTTACAAGAAGTATTTTTGGTCTCACGCTCAACTGCGCCTACACATAATAATCAAGGGGGGGTGCAGTCTAGGGAGTTAGGTGGCCAGATTTAAGAAGTAATGTGATCGCAGAAATTTCTGACAGCCATGACTGGGTTTTCCTGCTTTTGTGGCATGGTGCAGCGTCCTATTGCCAGACATATGGTCTTCCGGTAACCACCCTCCTTAGGTCTTCATGCTGATTCTGAGGCCCTGTGGTAAGATGAATGGAGGTATAACGTTGCCGTCATTAGTGATCACCGCAAACCCCTTTGTCATCTCCATTAGACTGATCCAACTCTTTCTGAACTGTCCTCAAATTGATACCGAAACATTCTGAAACGTTCGTATTGAAGTTTTCCGGCCCGAATAACAAGCATGCCATTTCGAAATTTCTGTTGGAGTGAATTGTGTCAGGGTGCTATTTTTTTTTCGCACAGACCGTATCCAACCGATCCTACCCTTACTGTGCAGCCGGCAAAATTAAAAACAATGCACATGCACGAAATTAAAAATATATTTAGCGCCAATTTCCACCTGTACCTTAGGAAATGATTCAACCTCTTGGATCCTAGTAAATTAAATATAGTTATAAAGAAAAAAAAAAAAAAACTGTAGACTTATAGTAGCAATAAACGTCTGCAATAGATTTCTTCTGTCTCTTGATTACAACAAATCACACTTCAAACTATTGTCCATCGTAACAGTCCAACAGGCAATGTAAAAATGACAAAATGCTGTCACAAATCCAACCTTCACTTCTCACCAGCAAAAACGCGTGTTTGTCCACCAAGCACAGAAACAATCCTTCTTTCTGTAAGCAAAAAACAACAGCTTTTATTCACCAAGAGATTTTTCTGATTGGTCACGACATTCAGGGGAGGGAAGAATATTAGCATAGATTCTGGTCCTTAAAGTGGAATTTTGCAAACTACTTTTTAGTAATTTTTCTTTAGCAGAGAGCACACAGAACACAAACTCTTTTTTGAGGAAGCTTTCACTACATGAAAACAGTGTCATTTCCATTGCATATGTTGTTAGGATTATGTCAGCCAATAATAAATTCTGAGAGATCTTCCAGATCTCTTAGAATCATCCTACTATACATACATACATATATATATATATATATATATATATATATATATATATATATATATATATATATATATATATATAAATCTAGTGACAAAATTTGTTTTAATCATACTTCTGTTTCTATTCATTTGTTCTCAATCAACAAGCTGTTTTTTTTTCGAGATTGCTGATTATCTCTTTCAGAGACATCCTAGGCTTACGAATTAGTCATTTAGACTCGGATCAGGAATAAGATCAGGATGCACATATATTTGGAAAAAACTTTTAAATCATCATTCATAATTATTATAAAACCCAGGTTGTGTGTGTGTGTGTGTGTCTGTACGTTTATATATTGGATCGGATTTCCTACATTTTTCAACCGATTTCAACAAAACTTCACAGGACTACGTAAAATTACCTTGTGGTGGTTCTGACAGCGCCAAAAATTGGAAAAAACACAATTGTTTTTGCACAAAATCAATTTGAAAACACGATTAAGAGGTATCGCGAGAATGAAAGGGGGACAACTCATATCGAGTTATACTTATTATAAAACAATTGTTTATAATAAAATTCTATTCAATCGGTAGACTCATGACGATTGAAAACAACGTTTTTGTTTGAGTTTGGGTTTGACCAATTCGTAAAAAAAAAAAAGAAAAAAAAGCTCATTAAGACATGCGTGTCCGTCAACCTTAAACAATAATGTTTGTCAATTTTATTTTTCAGTCTTCATGATGATCGATACTTGATTATATCTCTTACTGTTACATCTCCGGGCAACGCCGGGCTCCACTGCTAGTTTATAATAACCGTTCATGTTCAATGAACAATTAATTGATAATTCCCACTATACAAGGGTTAACTTTATGCTTTGATGGTTTTTCGTTCATAGTACCGTCGTTTAACCACTCCTCAATGAGTAATGGGGGGGGGTAAACAGCATTCTGGTGTTTTATGCCCTATTATATGTAAACCTTAGTAATCATTTTCAAGATATAAGCTAAAGAACTAATGGAATACCAACCTGTCTTGTTTGTATTTGCTATTCTTTTATGATTTGGTTTTGGTACATCAACCCATTGGGTCATTTAATGCCGACATTTTCTTTTACAAAAAATGTATAAATTGTTTTTTAACTTTTTACTGGTATTTTTTTTTGTTACAAAAATATATTGATGGTAATTTAAAATAATGTATTGTTAATATCTTTACTCTAAAAATTTGTTATACTTTCATAATGTTTTGCCCATCGCTGGGACCCTAACAGGTGTTACCCCCGTGGGTCACGATGAACCTCAGAACAACAGCTATTAAGAGATGGTTCCACACTCCTCAAAACCTGCCGATAAGAGGCCTTACTGCCGGATGTAGTTTACGTCATACCCAGGACGGATTGCTGTATGCGAATATATATATATATATATATATATACTTTAAATTGTTCTACTTATTTGATTCTGAAATATCTGTAGAATTTATATTTTTACGTCGGTAATTATTGAGGAATGTTTGCGTTGTTCCGAGTCAAAAGCAGAGAAATAAAACTTGACTATTGCCTCATCTTTGCAGGTCTGGAAGATTTTATAGCCAAATTTGGTTTGGCTACGATTAGCAGGAAGACTATATTAACAAGAGTGAAAGCATTTCCCAACAGCCTCCTGGTAATTAGCGCCCTGTTCGCTAATTTCATTGGCATTTCCTCTGATTGGCTTTTATTTAATAATTCGTTAGAATGCATTGAAGCTTTCTAATCTCAAGAAAGAGAAGAGAAACGGAGAAGGGAGACTGGATGAAATCATTTCATGACAGGTTTTTCCTTTGCGCTTCTTTGAAAAACTCTCTAAAATAAGTGGCTAATTATCTTTTGGTTTGGTACCAATAGTTCAGCTAATTTCAAATATGTTTTTTTCTTCAACGGCTGACCAGAATCTAAAATTTCTTCTGTGCTATAAGCAAGGATGGAGAATAAAGAATAATTTTTTTTTAAAAAATGACTCGCAGGAGTTTAAGAACAAAAGTGACGGCGAGAAAAAAGAACATGAAAATATGAAGGAGAAAAGAATTGTAGAAAAATAAGAAGAGGTGCGGTCTAAAGAAAAAAAAGAAAGAAGGAGTGAAGAACAGTTAACGAGAAAGAAAAAGTAAGAATCTAAGTAACAGGAAAGTGGGTGTTGAAAGAAAGAAGGTTCATTTTCCTTTCCTTCTTTCTAAATATTATATAAAGGAAAGAAGTAGAAAGAAAGAAAAAAAAAAGAAAGGGAAAGTTAATTTCCCCTTTGCCCTCCTTTTATTAAAATCCTTTTTTTATTTAAAATGAACGAAAAGGGATATTTTTTGATGCCAACGAACACCCGTTGACACTTTTGTGATGTCAACGAATATTCGTTGTCACTTTCATAATGCTTGTTGTAGTAGGGACTTTGTAATCGCAGATACAACTATAATAACGCCGTTGAACATTTCTTGTATCAGACGCCTTCGAATAACGTTCGCACTAATAGTACTTGCTCTATAATACTCGCTTGAATAATAACCATCGAATACTAATCTGTGTAGAGACCGATATAGAGAAATAATGTAGGAATAGTGAATAGCGATTCGTATACTAATAGAGGATTGTATAGAAAGAGTGATCCGTATAGTAATGGAAGATAGACTAGAAATGGCGATCCGTATAGTAATGAGGATGGCGTAGAAATGGCGATCAAACGCTATTTTCTATTTATACGTTGCTTTTACGGTCACGTGATCTACTTAATTCTATAATGGGATCGCCTGTGTTTGCTCACTGGCGATCTATGTTCAAACTCAAGTGTCGGCAGCGACACTTTATTCCTATACAACAGAAGTAATTCTACACAGAAAGAAGAAAGAATGCAAGAAAGAAAAAAAAGAAAAGAAAGTTCTTTTAGTTTCCTCCTTCTTAAATCGTTTTTATTAAAAAAAAAAAAAGAAAAAAAAAAAAGAATGTTCATTTTCCATTCCTCCTTTTTAAATATTTTTAGTATTTAAAAAGAAAGGAAAGGAGTGGTAGAAAGAAAGAAAGAAAGAAAGAAAGAAAAGGAGGAGAAAAGGTATTTTCCCTTCTCTTTTTATTTAAAAAGAAAGGAAAAGGATTTGTAGAAATAAAGAAAGAGAGAAAGAAAGAATGTTCCTTTTCCTCTTTTCCTTTCCTTCTTTTTAAATCTTTTTATTTAAAAATAAAGGAAAAAGCTTAGAAGTTTGAATAGAAGGAAAAGAAATTAAAGAAAAGGAATAGAAAATTAATTTTAAAATAACTGCGAATTTTATTTATTATTAAAATAGTGTTACTAGCATTATTTACATTATTCGGTATGTTATCTTTTCCATATTTACAGCGTTTCGGCTGTTGTACGCTCCGGCCTTCTTTAGGTAGTTGGAATTTCGAACTGAACCTTTTATTTCATCTACCGTAGTAGATTGTTCTAGTTCCACGTACTATGCCTCTTCCGTCTCAGTTATTTCCCTTTAACTCAACTTTCCATGTTTTCGTTCACCACTGCTGTGGCCTGGGGTATTGAACTCGCAACTCTCTCGGTCTAGTCACTGGATCTAACCAACGTCTTTATGTACGTTGTGAATATAGCATCACAGATGCAAGTAATACTAACACCTCATCACAGCGATATAGAGGCCGAAACGTTATGAATATGACAATGAAGATGAGGATAACAGTCCGAATAATATAAATAATGCAAGTAATCATAATACCTCATCTCAGAGATATAGAGGCCGAAACGTTGTGAATATGGCAATGAGGATAAGCGTCCGAATATTGTAAATAATACAAGTAATCATAATACCTCATCTTGGAAATATCGACAGATATTAAAATATTGTTTCTTAATAATTTCCCAATGAAAGAAAATAAATTGTTCTTTACTGTTTTGAAACAAGGCTGCAAGTAGAAATCTCATTACTAAAGTTCTGAAAATGACACCACGAGATAACACCCTATGATTTAATAACCTTAGCTTGCTTCAAGGCCCAAATACAAGGCGCCCAGATAGTATAGAAGCAACATTAATGGCCATCCAGACAGCTTAACGAACACCAAAAAATTTTCGAAGGTAGAAGAAAGATTTTTTTAAATAGCAATTCGAAAGGAAAACATTTTCAGATAATAATGGGCTGAAAATGTTTTCCTTTCGAATTGCTATTTATGGGCTTTTTTCTTAGTCGTCTGCTACATGTTCTGGCATTAAATCTCGTAGATGATTCCCTGCTTTCCTTCTCTTCGATTTGTCCTGTCAAATTCTCTAAGAATTCTTCCTTTCTCTTTCAGATTGTTAGCTGTATTTGGATTGTAGTTTCGAATCCTAGTGGATCAGATTAAATAATAATAATAATAATAATAACAATAATAATAATAATAATAATAATAATAATAATAATAATAATAACTGTCAAAATACAAGGACCTTGAAATAGAAATCTCGAAAATGTGGCATATGGGAACATCAACAATCCCTGTTGTAATTGGAGCCCTAGGACTGGTTGGAAAAAATTGCAGTAGACTAATTGAAGGGATTCCTGGAAGTCCATGCCTCAAGGAGATACAAAAAATAGTTCTGACAAGTACAGCCCACACTTTACGAAGGGCTTTAGCTATGTAATTTTTTTTTTTTTTTTTGTCAGTGGAAAGTATCATGATGCCATTTCTAACCTTAGGTCTCTGGGCGGGACCCGGAAAGAAATGTGTAAATGCCAGAAATCAAAGAAAATAATAATAATAATAATAATAATAATAATAATAATAAAGGCTTGAGTTCAAGCCTGTAGGAAGTGACGTTCTACTCTTTGATGTCATCTCTTGTAAAAACTTTTACTAGATTCCCATATCAGATGAGACTTTTAGGATTTTTTCTCATCACTTTGAAATTTCGTACCCTGCTTCCCGTGACACGCTTTGCTCTGGTCACAGATGTTATTCATTTAGTTTCATCTTCATATTATCATTTTTCTTTATTTTTTCTTCTTCAGTGGCATTTTCTGCCTTTCTTTTTTTTTCTTTTTATAGTTTTCTTTTTTTTATCTTTCTTCGTTTCGATTAGTTCTTCTTTTTTTATATATATTTTTTAAAATTTCTGTGTTTTTAACTTCTTTCCCGCTCATTTCCTGCTTTTTTCTTCTTTTTCTTTATTTTCTTCTTTCTTTTAACATCATTCACTTATTTGTTTATTCTTCTTCTTCTTCTTCTTCTTCTTCTTCTTCTCTAATGCATATCGTCTTCTTCCTCTGCATCAGTGATTCTGAACCGCCGTACTGCAGCACACTAACTAGAATGGCGGACGATTCTCTTAAGTATGCTGCGAAATATTGGCATGCATATATATGCGTGTGTGTGGTTCTGTGTGTCTCTGTGTGTCTCTGTGTGTCTCTGTGTGTGTATGTCTGAATCTGTGTGTGTCTGTGTCTATGTGTTTGAGTGTGTGTGTGTGAGAGAGAGAGAGAGAGAGAGTGTGTGTGTGTGTGTGTGTGTGTATATGGAAGTAGTAATGGTCTAGCAGTAGTATTAAAAGAAATGAATAAGTATTCAACGTTTTATCCCGTATTAGCTAAAAAGACTTTTATCAGTTTTATTGCAGTTATCTACTTCTTATTTATGTGAATTCGGCTTCTCGACACTAAATAACATAAAAAATAAGAAGTGAGAAAGACTACACTCAAAATGGAGAAGAAATGAGAGTCTGCTTATCATCCATTGATACATTTTGGATTTCAATACAAAACGAATATCCCATATTGGCTAAAAAGCATTTATCAGTTTTATTGCAATTTTCTACTTCTTATTTATGTGAATTAGGCTTCTCAACCGTATATAATATCAAAAATAAGAAGTGAGAAAGAAATGAGGGTCTGCTTATTGCACATTTGACTAAACATTGAAAAAAAAAAGCAAAAAAAAAAAACAGTTTTCCCACTAAATAAGCTGTACAAATAGTTGTGAATAAAAACATGGAAATAATGTGTTAGGTCTGGATCTGGCATCTCGTCTACAGTCACATTCTCACAGACGTCCTGTGGGCTCCCTCTGTCTTTTCTACAAATATTTTCATGTCAACTGCTCTGACGAGCTACTTTCACTGGTACCCAAACTGCATGGATTTAAACGTACTACTAGGTTGGCATCTCGGTCCCACCGTTTCACTGTCAAAACAGTTAAATGTAACCGCCTCTTCTGTTCCAACAGCTTCTTCTCTCGCACTTCACAATAGTGGAACTCCCTTCCGCCATCTTGCTTCCCTGATAGCGATAATCTTCAATATATTGAAATGTAATGTCAATCGACATCTTCTGATGCCTTGATCCGGATCCCCGCCCTGTTCTATACCGCTTCCTCAAATATCCCTCTTTACTCTTGCTTTCACTCTTTGTAAACCCTTGCGTGATAGTGGCACTCCAGCCTTGCTTGCGGTGAAATGCTTAGAAAGAAATTCATATTTGTGTATGTGCGTGTTTTTAAACTATGGTTTTATTTCATATCCTTTAAATATATACCCTTTAAAAATGTTGCTAATTATGCCGTGATATTTTTATTTGATCCGCGTTGTGTCGTGGATTAAAAATGTTGAGAAACACTACTCAACATTATCCCCAACCCATTTTTGTTTCTCAGTCCTTATCTGCTTTAGGTTTTTCTTTTGTAATTTTTTTTTCTTTCTCCCCCAAACCTAATTTAGTTTTTCAACTTCCTTTTTCATCCTTTCTTCAGCTTTTTATCTTCGTCTTGTGTACGAGTTGAAAATGTGAAAACGCTTCGACATGACTTAAAACCTGTCTCAATTCACTAATAGCAACAGAATAACAAAACTTATGTCTTATTTTCACAGAACTCCAGGCGATATCATATCTTCGTTTGTTTACCTAAAGACAATTATTATCTTGAGGAAGCAAGGTCATAATTAATTTTTGTCTGGAATTTCTTTCATTTTAATTCCATTCGCTTTCGGACCGTCAGTCTGTCGATGTTCGTAAACAGTATCGATTGGAAATAATTAAAAACCCTTCAATCTGAATCAAATTCAGAATTAAAAATTGATAAATCAGAAATAAGGACAAATGTTTTAAAAAATGACTGCAGTGTGCCTCGCCGTAGAGCAGTGTTGAACCGACAAATTGAACAATTATATCTAAAATTTCAGCAGTCAATCTTTCGAATTATGCAAAGACGAAAAAATATACAGTAAATGCAACTTATAACGCATAATTTTTTTTTATAAATAATGAGATAACAATTTATATTTTTATACTTCCAAACAATATTGAGGAAAATGTATATCAATCCGCCAGTTATGTGCCATGCGTGATACACGCTTAGGCGATCATGTATCTTTCTACTGACGAGGCAGACTTTTTCCCGCAGTAGGTGGCCATTACTTTCTGCGGTAGACCAGTTGCCATCCAAGGCTATAGAACCCGGTCTGTTCTGCTATTTACCCATAGTTGGGGGGAGAAGAAGAGGATTCATACCTTTCCTAAGGATGGAGCACTTAGTAATGATCTACCATACCATCTCGTTAAGGATCACCACACCCTGAGGTGTTCTCCGGAACATTGGAATTACCAGTTCGCTGAAGTAGAGAGGTATTACCATTGACGTAAGTGAATGTAATGGATTCGAATGGAATTCAAACTCAGCTTTCCAATTCCTCAATCCGAGCCTCCTCTTCTGACTTCAACAAAGTGGAAAATGTTTACTTCTGACGCGTTTCTTTATTTAGGACTTCATTGGATGAAATCCTGACGGACAAAACGCGTCACAAGTGAACTTTTTTGCTTTGTCATACATTTTACCTGATAAATAATATTATTTTGGTTGCTTAATGATATTAATTGGCTGTGTTATAAACGTTTTATAAGATTGAAAAAATAAGTGTCTAATTTTCTACGAAAACATTAAAGAATTTAGTTTTACTATTCGGTCGAATAAAATTAAAATAAAATCCTAATTTAAGCGTAGTTTGAAACCGAATCGTAGCTGTTTAGCTACATAGATGTATAGTTACAGATCCTTAAATTTGTGGCGGTAAATTCTATACGTGTCGGATAAAGATGTTTTTTATTTATTAAACATAGCTTAGTTTAGCACAAAGTCACAAGTATGAGACACTTAGTAATGATCACACCATCTCGTTAAGGACACCCCGTTGAGGATCACCATGTTAAGGATCACCATGTTAAGGATGGCATTGGGAATTACCAGACCACTGGGCGTTGAATTGGAGAAGTATTACCTATCATCAGTTAGATCCAGTATTGGATACTGATAATTTTGTGCTATACTGAAACACACTTTTAAATATCAAAACGCTTCACCGTTTTAAACGTTTGTCGTGTATTTTCCTATTATCAAGGATCTTTAGTGGATGTTCCATACTTGTGACCTTATGTCAGACGTAGTTAAACATTGAAATATATGAGCGCCTTGTTTCTCTCATTGCTTAGCAAGTTAGTCTCGTAGACGATTACTGCTGTAGTGAGTTTGATGCTCGCCGAGTGCCCTAACTTATCGTCTTGTGCAAGTAGGTTATCATTCGCGATAGAATAATGATTAGCAGAATAATCTATCAGACCGTTCTAATTATGCACCGAGCTTATCCCTACTGAGTGCTCCATATTTGTGACCTTGTGGCAGACTAAAGGAGGTTTAGTAATTAATAAATTATGATAAAGACCAAAAAAAATTATTAAAATGCAGTGAAAAATAAGTTATTTTGCTTTTATGTATTTGACTTCGTTTCTCGCCACACAGTTAAACGGAATTACTTTTTTGTTTTTATCGCTTTTCGTAATGACTAAGTATAAGCGCGAAGGACGTCCACTTTCCGTATTACGAGGTTGTTTTTAATATGTGTACACTTTCAGAATATGAGAAAGAAAAAATAAATTTGTCAAGCAATATCAATCTCATTCATTTGTAACAGTGGACGGACAGTTGCATCTCTGGATATTTGCGTCCCTAGACAAATGCGCCCCTGGATAATTGCGTACCTCTGATAATTTTTTGAAGTTACCATTTTTTTTTAAAGAGTTGTTTAATATAGAAATTTGCACACGGATACCTTTAATTGCTCTAAACAAGCAGAAAGGTAGTTACGATAAATAAAAAAGAGAGAATATTTTCTTTTTTTAAGGCAAGAGAAAATTAAGCTAGCAGTTTCAGTTCACAAACATACAGTGTGTGTGCACTTTAAAAAAATTACAACTTTATTTTTATTTGATTATTTGAAACGTTTTGATAAACATGGCTACAAAAATTAGGACAATAGTTCGAATAATGTAAATAGTGTATTTGATGATCAAAGTTGAGTGAAAAGCAACAAGCTGGAAGTGAGTTTCACAAGTGAGAGGAAAAAAACTGTTAGGATAGAACTTACGGTTACGTCTAGCAATTTAAACGGCAAGATGATGAGCCCTAGCTTCCACTTAAATTCGCGAAGTCAAGGTATTAAGAAGGAAAGCTCATTAGAAGAATTGCCGTGGAAATATTTATAGAAAAGCTACAGAGAAACTGCGTTAGGGCGATTTGAAAACGACTGAGATGTCAGGTCAGGGCCGATAATGTTGTAGATTCTTCTTTGGATTTTATGAAGAATTTCTAAATACACAACAGAAGCACGGGACCAAATGTGATAGCAAAATTCGATGCAGGGACGAATGGCAGACTGACAAATGCCTAAGATCGATACTGGCGAGAAAAAAACTGTCTAGCATGAGATAGTGACTTAACTTCCCTCGCAGCAGATCGAGCAATTGATTCAATATACTCTTTACAGTTTTTGACATCGGATAACGTTAACCGAGGAAAGAAAAATAAGACACATTCCTGGAGGTTTGCCATTGGAAGAATCACCAGCATACAGACAGTTTAAATGATGTTTATGTTAAGCGTTTATATTTTCTTGTCCTTATTAACCAGGGATTACTATCATATCATGCTGAAATACCAATTTTTGTCCTATCATTATGTTAAGCCTGGTTACCAGTGAGCGCTCGGGAATACCAGATGCTGTAAATTTGGATGGTTCAATGGATAACAGCAAGAAATGCAAAACTGGAGAGCCGAGTTCGAATTCCAATTAGGTTTATTATATTCACTTAGGAGTAAATACCCTTTGCAAAGGTATTAACCCATTTTTGCCCCTTCCATATGTTGGTTAAATAGTAGAACTTGTATCAGAAAACCTTTATTATCTAACAAAACCTCTTACATTATTTATATTATTCGGACTATTGTACTCATCTTTTTCGCCATATTTATTACAACGTTTCGGTTGTTGCACGCTCCGGCCTTCTTCAGGTGGTTCGAATACCGAACTGAACCCTTTATTTCGCTCACTGGGGTAAACTGTTCTAGTTCCATGTACCATGTTTAATGGATGTCAGTTATCAGTTATCTCCAGTTAATTCCCCTCTGAAAGTTCTCCACTGCCTTAACTGCCTTATTGAACTCACACTGTTTGGGTCCTGTCACTGGATCTAACCAACACTTTTATCCACTGTGCCATATCTCCAGGAGATAACTGATAACTGACATCCATTAAACATGACACATGGAACTAGAATAGTATACCCCAGTGAGCGAAATAAAGGGTTCCGTTCGACATTCCAACCACCTGAAAAAGGCCGAAGCGTACAACGGTCGAAACGTTGTAATAAATATGGCGACAAAGATGAGGACAATAGTCCAAATAATGTAAATAATGTAGATATATACCTCATCTCAGAAATATAGACAGAAAACCTCTTACATCCCCCAAAATATGTTTCCGCTTTAAATAGCCTTAAAAAGAAATCATGTGCCGCCATTTTCAAGAAAGACTTACAATCATTTTGTTGTCATGAAAAAAAGAATATGGAGAAAAAGAATTAAGAGGGGGAAATATAATGAAAAAGAATAAAAGCAAAGGGGGTTAAATAAGGAAAAAGAAAAGAATAAAGAGAGAAAGGAATAGAGAGAGAGAGGGGAAATGGAGGCGAAAGAATAGAAAAGAGAAGAAAAAGATACGAGGAAAAAGAAAGAGGAAGAGCGAAAAAACAAAAAATAAAAAAAAAATATTAGAAAAAGAAGAAAAAAAAAGAAGAAAAAGAGAAAGAAGATTGAAAAAGAAAGAGAAGAAAAAAGAAAAGGGAAGAAGAAAGAGTAAAAAAAGAACAAAAGGAGAAAGTAAAGAAAAAAAGAAAGAGGAAAAAATGGAGGGAAATTACGATAGAAAGAAAAGATCAGGTAAAAGAAGAAAAGTTATATAAAAAGAAAAAAAAATGGATAATGGCGGGAAAGAGCAATAATAAAAAGAGAAGAAAAAAATAGGTTGGGAAAAAAATGGGAAAAACATTGAAACGATAAAAAATATCAAATAACTTCCTTCCTCTTGCCGTAAATCTTTTTTTTTTTTTTTTTAATACACGTATGACCAATATGTTGTCATAATATTTTTCTACTTCCAGTGTCAGATATTTGATTGACATCAAAAGATGATTTTTTAGGACAGTAATTTTACATGCTTTTAATCTCTTCAATCACCCGTTTCAAATTGATTTCCTTTTAACATTTAATGTTCCACGAACGAAATTATCGCTTTAAATAGATTTCTTTATTAATCGTAGAAATCCAAATACTTGGAATCATCCAAATCTTGTTTTAATCGCTTTTTTCTCTAGGGATTTTCCAAGCGTAGCTTAGAAGTGGCATAACGAATATAGGAGGCATCCACTGAGGATCTAAGTCAGTACCTAGTCGTAATTGTTCTAGCGAAACAAACTTGCTAGCCATTACATCGCCTCGAGGTGCCCAACTGATTTTCAAAGCGTAACTTAGATGTGGTACAAGACCGAAAGTATGCGGTACCCAGTCAGGATCAAACTTTCTCTCCAGACGTAACTATTTTAACGAGACTATCTTGCTAACCATTACACCACGCCGAGGTGCCTTAATGATTTTCTAAGTGCAGCGTAGATGTGGCACAAGGCCGAAAGTGTTATCGCCTAGCGAGGAACGAACTCACAACTAAGTCGTAATTGACCTACCGAGAGAAGTTTGCTAACCATTACATTACGTCGAAGTGCCTAAATCGCTGTTTTCTCTGTTATCTTAAACATAGCGTTTTTCATAACACAGAAGCCAGTCATTTGAGAAAAAGCTTCTTTTCATCCCTCTAAAGTAACTGTATGTATGTATGTGCGTGTCAAAAGAGATTGTGAATCTATATGTAGAAATCCGTAAGCGTCTACGAAATTGTAACATTTGCTATTACAGATCTACCGCTCATTTTGTTATAGATTTATAGAATTATCGATCCATAATTTATAGCTATAAAGATCGAATGAAATGTATTATTTGCTCTCTTCAATTATTGAATTAGTTTGTGGTAGTGTTCGGTTTACACCCGTTTATCATGTAACTTTATCAAGATGGATTGATTTCAGTATGTAGTAATATATATATATATATATATATATATATATATATATATATATATATATATATATATATATATATATATGTGTGTGTGTGTGTGTGTGTGTATGTGTGTATGTGTGTGTGTGTATGTATATATGTATTATATCATTTGTTATTTTACCGGTCATTATAGGTTTTCCGGGTCGATTTGGAAAAATTACACGACAGTTCAAAACTTGTTGAGTTATTTATTGTCGGAATCAATCATTTGTTATTTGGTTCTAAATGAATTTACTAGATTTCTGGGATAGATTATATCCATATATATTTGTCTCTATAAGAATTTATTTAGTTCGAATATAGATAAATATTGTTTTTATATTTGAGTCTATAAGAATTTACTTGTTTCTGGGATAGATTAATAATGGTAGTTTATATTTGAGTCCATAAGAATTTATTTAGTTCCAGTATAGATAAACATTTCATTTATATTTGAGTCTATAAGAATTTACATGCTCCGGGGTAGATTAATAATGGTCATTTGTACCTGAGTCGCTAAGCATTTACGTGGTAGTTGGTCATATTTGGATGTTGTCTTACTCATCTGCTGATAATGCGGGTGTTGTATTTTAAGCACATCTCACAGGGGAATGAACATTTCGCTTTTTTACTCTAGAAAATACGTTTTCTATGCAAAGAACTATGTTTATATTTCAGAAATAATTTAAAGTTAATGGCGATTATACTTGTATTATTGACATGATTCGAACTGTTATCCTAATCTTCATTGCCATATTTATCACAACATTTTGGTCGTTCTTCAGGTGATTAGAATTTGGAACCGAACTCTTTTATTGGTCTGCCGGGGTTAATTGTTCTAGTTCCATCAACACCGAAACGGCCGACAGACAAGGTACTACGATTAAGCTTTTCATTTCATTTTTCTTGTGTTTGAACAAGTGTTTTCTTTTCTGGACACAAAGTGTGTAGAAAATGTTCAAATGTTCTGTAATTCCGAGCACTTTCGGCTATACTTTTAGCCATTATCAAGGATGATTTTATTTTTTATTTTTAATTCGGTGTATGGGTTGTGTAGAAAGCGCAATAATAAATAAAAAGCTTAATCGTAGTACCTTGTCTGTCGTCTTTCATGAAACATGTATAAATGAAGGATTGCTGCCTAAATACACAATACCCCCCCATATATATATATATATATATATATATATATGAAGAAATATAGTCTTAAGGTGTGGTATATTTATGGGATAAAGTGCTCAATATCAGAGATAGAGCGTGTGTAAATATAAAAGTGAACATAGAATTCAACAGACTGTCGCCTCTAAGTGTTGACTTCTATGTTCACTTATATATATATATATATATATATATATATATATATATATATATATATATATATATATATTAGGTTGGTGCAAAAATAATGACGTAATAATGTCGTTTTTTGACGTATTTTTTAACGTCAAAAACGACATTATTAGGTCATTATTTTTGGACCAACCTAATATATATATATGTCAGTATCTCAGTGACTAAAATACCTTTCATTCACACCCAAATATTTATTTTTAAAATATGATCTCTAGCCACGTCTTTGGCTTTTAAATGTTTTGGATCCAGATGATGTTGAATTGATTTTCCTGTATTTTTAGGGGTTTTATTACTAAAAGGGAGTTCAAGTGATTTGATTCAACGAAATTTTGATTGTTGTTATATCAGAGCTGAGTAGAGATAATGAGATTGACTTCTACTTTAAGGATCTGAATTGATTTTACGAAAATTTGCACTGGCATTTTTGCCTACATTGTCATTCTTGAATAATTCTTGACTATGGTAATATGAACTCATCATGTATTAGAGAGACATTTTTTAAGCATTTCAATCCAAGCGAGGTGGAAGTAACACTATCACGTCGTCGTCATCCGTCCGTCTCGAGAGACGATGGAGTAACGCGGTTCGCTACGAGCCTGCGAGGGATATATGGAGAACTAAGGCTGCCTGGACGTCTAGTTCCCCCTCTCGGCCTTGCTAGCAGAGTCCAAAGGAGAGGATAAACCAACACAGTTTAGTACCAGCGCGGCTGCAGGAGTTGCCAGAAGGTAGCACGAGCCTTAGGGGCCCCACTCCGGGTTTGAATTCAGAACTTTCCTTCTCCTAGACCAGTTGCCATCGAAGGCTATAGAACCCGGTCCGTCCTGCTATTTACCCATAGCTAGAGGGAGAAGAAAAGGATTCGCACCTTTCCCAAGGATATTAGCACGTAAGTGAATGTAATGGATTCGACTGGATTTCGAACTCGGCTCTCCGATTCCTCAATCCAAGCCAGTATCCATTACTACTCCGTGCCTCCTACCACTAGCACGTAAGGGGTTACAAAAAGAGAAAAAGTAAAGAGAGGTGTTTGAGGAAAGGATAGAGAAGTACTCGGATCAAGATCAAGATCAAGGCATCAGAAGATGTCGATTGACATTACATTTGAATATTTGAAGATTATAGCTATCAGGGAAGCAAGTAAGAGGAAGCTAGTTGCACTGTCGGGAAGTGCGAGAGAAGAAGCTGTTAGAGTAGAAGAGGCGGTTACATTTGACTGATTCAACAGTGAAAAGGAGCGACTGAGATGTCAACCTAGAAGCACGCTTAAATTCATTCAGTTGGGCTATCAGGGACAGAAATGCATTTTGTCTTAAACATTCAGATTTATTTTACCGAGAACTAAGAGAATTAATACCAAACTGCCATTTATTATTTCGAATGACTGGTTATGTTATTGGCAAATAAATTTTATCTTTGTTACATTTGAATGGATTTTGATCTGTTTCTAAAATTGCGATATTATTTTCCGAAATGCTTTAATATAAAAAACAAGACGATATCCTTTAACTTGTATGGTAGGCTTTAATAGCCAAATAAATTGCTTCTGAATACTGACAACTGTTGTACGTTAACTCGTTGTTTTCCTATTAAGGTCAAAGTAAGATAACCAGCTCATACAGGAAGGTTACCCACCTATACAAAAAGGGGAGTGGGAAGAGAATCAAGAATAAGTCGAATATTTCAATCGAATAAAAAGATGTATGATAAAATATAAACAGAAATTTTCAACTGAATTGACTCTGTCTAAATAATAACCGAATATGTTGCTTTCGTTACTTATTTAATTAATTGAATTTATTCTGTATAATTAGAGAGTTGCCGGAAATAAGAGTTATTTCCCTTGTCAGTGCCTGTTATTTCTTGCCAGCAGGTAAATAACTCGAAGGCAAAAGCGCTGTCAAGAAATAATTAATCAACTCACTTTATTATATATATATATATATATATATATATATATATATGTGTGTGTGTGTGTGTAGGTATGTGTGTGTGAGAGAGAGAGGGAGGGTTTGTATGGAGATCTGTGTGTGTGTGAGACAAAGTTTGTATGTATGTGAGAGGGATAGATTTTGTTAATGTTTGAGTGTGTGTATGTGTGTACAGAGAGATAAAAACAAAATCCAAACTGTATATATTCTCAGACACTTCTCTTTCTTTCTCTCTGTCCCTCTACACACGCACGCACACACACACAGGCACACACACACACAGACACACACATCTATCTATCTATCTATCTATCTATCTATCTATCTTCTCTCTCTCTCTCGATATATATATATATATATACAATATATAATATATATACATATATATATATATATATATATATATATATATATATATATACATATATATATATGAGTTATTTCTGAAGAAAGATTGAGGCCAATCTGAAATATCAAATATATATACAAATAAATAAATACTTTCATAAAAGAACATTATTATTTTTTTAATTTGCAACTTTTTCTATATATACATATTAAGAAAGTATACGTGGTTCTCATTATGCTATATATATATATATATATATATATATATATATATATATATATAGATAGATAGATAGATAGATAGATAGATAGATGTTATGTTCAAATGCTCCCAGCGGCCTTCTCTGTTAATCGATTCCCTATGATAGAAAACAAAAGGAGACTGGATACCACAAAAGTTGAAACAATGTCAATGTTACAATCAAAATGAGAATGCTAGTCCAGATGCAAAATATAATATCAATGCTAATTCCACACCTGAAATGATTTTGTTTAGATTCGGGTTTTTTTATTTCTTTTATGCTTAGATTTGTAGTACAAAGAAATATTTTTCACATTTAATATTCTATAGTAAACTGGATTGTTTACGGCTATTCGTGTTATTTAGGTTGGCAGGTTATATCTAGGCGACTATAAGCCCAATAAGGGCCGCAATCACTGAAAAATTGAACAATATCTCAAAACATTGATTCATGGATTTCTAGATGTGATACGACAGGCTTATTATGTTCGAAAAAAATTCCGGTATATATAATCCGACAGGTACGTTTATTATTATTATTATTATTATTATTATTATTATTATTATTATTATTATTATTATTATTTCCTTTGATTTCTGATGTGTACTTTTTTCTTTCCGGGTCCCGCCCAGAGACCTAAGGTTAGAAATGGAATCATGACGTTTTCCACTAAAAATAAATAAATACATAGACAAAGCCCGTAAGGTGTGGGCTGTACTCGTGAGAACAATTTTTTGTATTTCTTTATTATTATTATTATTATTATTATTATTATTATTTTTATTTTCTTTGCTTTCTGGCGTTTACACATTTCTTTCCGGGTCCCACCCAGGGACCTAAGGTTAGAAATGGCATCATGACACTTTTCACTGACAAAAAAAAAAAAAAAAAAAAAAAATTACATAGATAGAGCCCTTCGTAAAGTGTGGGCTGTACTTGTCAGAACAATTTTTTGTATCTCCTTGAGGCATGGGCTTCCAGGGATCCCTGCAATTAGTCTACTGCAATCTTTTCCAACCAGTCCTAGGGCTCCAACTACAACAGGGATTGTTGATGTTCCCATATGCCACATTTTCGAGACCTCTATTTCAAGGTCCTTGTATTTTGACAGCTTTTTGAATATCTTCAAAGATACATTGCAGTCAGCAGGGACTGCCATATCAATAAGGAGGCACCGTTTTTGTTTGTGGTCTTTAATAACAATATCTGGGCGGTTGGCCTTGATTGTTCTGTCAGTGTGAATTGTGTAGTCCCATAGAATTGTAACAGGTCCTATCTCCGTAACTGGGTCTGGGTGGTGTTGGTACCAGTTTCTTTCAGTTTCCTTCCCGTAGAAGTTGCAGATTTTCCAGTGCAGATATTGGCCCACTCTGTCATGTCGGGTTTTATATTCAGTGGGTGCCAACATCGTGCAACCTGATACAAGATGATCAATCGTTTCTGGATATTTATCACAGAATCTGCATTTTGGGCTGACACAATATTTTAGTATATGTGCTTGATAATTCCTAGTTAGCAAGCATTGGTCCTGCGCAGCAAGGATAAAACCTTCAGTTTCCGCTTTCAACCCTGCACTGCGTAGCCACTGATGGGTACGGGTTTTGTCTACATCAGCTTGGTTGATACGGGCAGAGTATTGGCGATGAAGCGGTTTATCTTGCCATCGCTTCTGTATCTGGTCGGTTGCATTCGTCTTTGCTGTCTTTTTCAAGTATTTTGCAGTTTCAGCCGGTGTATTGTGCTGTAGTTGCATCTCTACGCCCATTTGAAGCTCCAGTTTGAATTTGTTGGCTTCTTTCATTACGGAGTAAAGACGCTTACTACTTTCATGTTCCTTGACGCATACCATCATCCAGTCTTCTGTAGTTTCCAAGTATTTTTGGAGGCCAATTGTTGTAGTTTTGTAGGACAGTTCTAGTTGAACTAATCCTCTGCCTCCTTCGGATCTGGGCACATACAGACGATCAACATCAGCTTTGGGATGATGCATGCGATAGCAAGTGAGAAGCTTTCTCGTTTTGGCGTCCATTCGCTTAATTTCAGCTATGGTCCAGTTAAGGACATTAAAGCTGTAATGCACCACTGGGACAGCCAATGTGTTTATAGCTGATATTCTATTTTTTGAGTTTAGTTCAGTATTTAGTATCAGACGTACACGTCTGTAGTACTCTCTTCTTATTTTTTCTTTCATTTGGGGGTGTTGTATGCCATCTCCTTCGCTAATTCCTAGGTACTTATAAGCTTCTTCATGCTCCAATTCCCTAATCTTTGTGACAAAATCTAAATCTATTGAGGGTGTTTCTGTAATTCTACCTTTCTTGAATGTTATTTTTGCACATTTATCTAATCCGAAGTCCATACCTATGTCGTCACTAAAGTATTTTACAATATTGAGGAGGCCTTTCAACTCATTGTCGTCTTTGGCAAAGAGTTTGAGTTGTTATTATTATTATTATTATTATTATTATTATTATTATTATTATCCAGAATTTAATTTTTATTTAAATCCAGAGATTATTTTTAAATTATATGAAATTTTTTGGGGATAATAATGATTTTACTGATATAAATCCTACTAATTAACCCTATAGCTGCGGGAAGAAAAAGTTGGTTCATGCCTTTCTCAATGGTATTTGCACGTAAGTGAATATCACGAACTCAATTGGAATTTGAACTCGGCTTTCCCATTAACAATTCCGAGCCATTATCAATTACACCACCGGCACATCCGAGTATTGGCAAGCGGTCACCCGTCTAACTATTGACCAGGCTCGATGTAATCTAACTTTGCAGATTGCACGAGAACTTGTGTTTCCACGTGATATGGCCGAAAGCCAAATGGTTAGTTGAAGTGATAACAGTATTGCAGGACTATTACAGACAGCTCTTGTATTTGAAAGGGAAGAGTATATTATTTTCTCATGGGAATATAGATATTATAAACATATACCCTTGAACGCAGACATAGACATAGATAGATAGATAGATAGATAGATAGATAGATAGATAGATACGAACAAACAGGCACAGATAGATAGATAGATAGATAGATAGATAGATAGATAGATAGATAGATAGATAGATAGATGGATAGATACGAACACTGAGATAGATACGAACAGACTGAGATAGATACGAACAGACTGAGATAAATAGATAGATAGATACGAACTCTGAGATAGATACGAACTCTGAGATAGATACGAACAGACTGAGATAGATAGATAGATAGATAGATAGATAGATAGATACGAACAGACTGAGATAGATGCGGACAGACTGAGATAGGTAGATATGAACAGCCTGAGATACATGGATAGATAGATAGATAGATAGATAGATAAATGGATACGAACAAACTGATAGATAGATAGATAGATAGACAGGAAGAACTTCATAGACAATTATTCACCTATTTATAAATTACTCTTCCACTCAGATTGTGAAATACAAAGAGAAACGTTCAGTGTTAATTAATGACGTTAGTACCTGACAGGAAGTGACGTCAGCAAGATAATCATGAAAATTCTCTTTTATAAAGAAACATAGCGTTTATTTTTAGTGTAAATCTGGCGGGTTGATTCTGTACAGAACAATATCTCGGCAGCCAGTCTATAAATCTAATAATGGTTGATGACCCACTACCAAGGAGTCTCTGAATTTTCCCTCCTGCTATTTACTCGTCTGATTTATAATTTTTATTTATGTTGTAGAGTCTTTCTCGTTGTTAATAGTCCATCTATCATCAAGTATTTCCGTTCTTGTCTTTGAGATTCAAAAAAGACTCCTATATCATCTCGAAAGGCTTCAAATGAAAGAGGCATGTGTGGAGAGTTGAAGGAATTAGCTTGTGGAAATCAAACAGACGTTTATCCTACCCATTTGTAAGGGAAACTTTATTTTTTTCTTGGAGCTATTTTTAATGTTTAGCACTAAAATCACATTCTGTTTTCGCAAAAAGTAGTTTTCACATCTACTGCAATATCATTTTATTCGCAGCGGATATGACCTGAAATTCCCAGCGGATGCCTACAATCCCAAATATTACCGAACTCTCTATATAATATGTACTTTCTAATTTATTTAATAGTAATGAATACAATATGGGAACCAGTAATAAGGAGTGCAAGAGAAAAGCAATAATAACAACGAAAATTGCAATATAAGCTGTGGTAAAAAAAACATGCAATGATAACAGCAAAAATTGCAATGTGAACACTGGTAAAAATGGTTGCTGAAATAATTAGGTTTATAAGTCCCAGAAATTCACGCACAGATGTTCTTAAGGACACATCGTACAGTGGATAAAGGCGTTAGTTAGATCCAATGACGGGACCCAAAAAGTGTGAGTTCAATACCTAGTTAAGGCGGTGGAGAACCTGGAGAGAGGAATTAACAGGAGATAATTGATAACTAACATCCATTAGAACTGTTCAGTGGTATTAGAACAGTCTACTCCAGCGAGCGAAATATAGGGTTCAGTTTGACATTCCAACCATCTGAAGATGGCCGGAACGTACAACGGCCGAAGCGTTATGATAAATATGGCAACAAAGATGAGGACGATAGTCGAAACAATATAAATAGTGGACTTTCTAATTTGTTTCTAAGTCGTAGGGAAATCTAATAACTAGAGGTTAGAATTTTCTTTTAGTGTTTGGTTTTAATATATAATTCGAGGAATTCAGACTCATGTATACAAACTTTATTATATATGGATACGTGACACTATAATTATGGCACCCTCACAGAAAAAAAAAAGACTGAGTTTAATGTAGGTCTTATTTGTTTCATTTTTTATGACCAGTAATAATTCTTTCAGATATGGTCTTCTAAACAGTTAATCACTTGACCAAAAGCGAATAAAGGATAAAGCAAATAAATGAAAACATTTGGGGTCAAGTAAGAACAAACCGGACATTGATGATTTCCAGTTGCAGATCTGAATTAATGTTTGAAATTTAGTTTTAGACAGACTGTCCCTCGAGTAGTTTCTAGCGAAAACACCATCAAAACTTCTACCATGTTTTTATATATTTTAAAAAGGCCATTGTAAATGTACGTAACAACGGACAAGAAGTTGATCCATACTATCCAGCACGCAGTGTAGCACATCACCTGACCCCCATAAGAAAGTAGTTACACCCGTCATTCGGGTTACGCTAAGGATGTCTTTTTTCCCTACGCCTTTTAGCCATCATAAGTCATTCGGGACATTAGGATCATCAGAGAACAGTCAGCATCGAGTGTCGTAACATCACAAACCTTCGCTTCGAAAACGACTTAGATGGTCTAGCTGGCAACGAAGAGGAATTTGTCCGCGTCCTGAAGAAGTTGAAGGAAAAATAATCCAATATAGACATGGAAATTAACTCCGAAAACAAGATCATGACGAAAAACGGCAAGATAAGAGTCAATGGGGGGGAGGACCATCCAACGCATCTCCTAGGTAGAGTGTAATGCAAGACACTATCAAACAAGGAACAGGTCCTTTAGAAGACCTTATATCCGCCATCAAGGAGAGACAATTGAAATGTTATGGACACGTAATAAGTGCAAGTAGTCTTTCCGATGCCATACTACAAGGTATCAACCTTAGACAAAAGAAGAAGAAAGAGGGAAAATGATTTTATAAAATCAATGTATGAACTTGAAAATTTTTCAGAGAGGCTCGGATATTTGAATGATACAGAGACATTTATAGGTAGCTAGTTACGTTCTCAGTCTGGTGATAGTGTTGTATAGCCCCTTGGTAGGAGTGGTCTTGGGGCGACGGTGATCGCCTAATAATAAACTTGCATTCTCTTCCCGCGGCCGGTGATCGCTAGTTGGTTTGGTTCGGAGATGAAAAGACATTAACAAAGGGAATTTTATTTATATCGGCTTATACATCTCTACATAGCCAGTAGGGTCGTTCTACCACCACCCCTGGGTAGCAGATTCAGACATAACAGAGAATATGTCTACACTGTTCAACGATTAAATTCAACTCCCCAAAAATATTTTTCTATCATTCTCATTTGTAGAAGACAGAATAGAAAGGGTTTCAAGAGAAGCACAGAAGCAATTGTGGGAAAACTAAAAATCACCCGCTGCCTGAAATCAATGATCAGACTGTTGCGTGCATTGGTCTTCCTTGTATATCTAAGAATGTTGGACATTAACATCAAGATTACAGCGAATTATCCAAGTATTAGAAATAAGATGCTATAGAAGCATCCTAGCCATCTTCTACGTAGACCGAATCACAAATGACGATGTGAAAGACACCATCAGACAATAAAGAGGTCCATTAGAAGACCTTATATACACCGTCAAAGAGAGCGTTGAAATGCTATTTTACGTTATAGCAGT
Source organism: Acanthosepion lycidas (assembly GCA_963932145.1). Taxonomy (NCBI): domain Eukaryota; kingdom Metazoa; phylum Mollusca; class Cephalopoda; order Sepiida; family Sepiidae; genus Acanthosepion; species Acanthosepion lycidas. The sequence continues at coordinate 5,579,649 of OZ010573.1, forward strand.
CAATAATCTTACCACTGCAGGCCTTTAAGGTAGTAGCTAAAAGAAAAGAAGAAGCACAGGTAGACAGAGGAAAGATGTGCTGATAACGTCATTAAGTGAACTGGAAGATCATTCAGGCATGCAACCGAGACACGTGGAGGGAGCTAGCCAGGTGCTCAGCTGCGGAGTGAGCATAAGACGACGCGCGACTGATGATGATGATGATGATGATGATGGATCTCGGGAGCGCCCCAAATAACCAAATGCCCATTTTCAAAAAGTTGCTATGCGTGAAACAGGCTCTAAATGGTATTAAAATGTCATAAACCGGATGCAACAGCAAAATTGTCCAATTGTTAGATTAAAGTTTGAACCGTTGTATCTTAGAAATGATTAAAGATATTTTACTTGAATTGTCCGAGGTTTTTTATAACACTAGGGGATTCTACTTTGAACAATAAGAATGTATTTAGCTCTAAGTTGAAATGATAATCTCTCTTGCTGGTGTGACCTCCTGATCCAGTTTTTCTCTCTAGTATTTCCTCTTTTTTAAAACTTATTCAGTTCTCTTGATGGTTCTTGAATAGACTTTGAAGATGGAAGCCAGATTATGAATATTGGTAGCATTACTGAAGGCTTGAATGATCTTTGTCCTTTCGCCATTACTCATTTGGAAAGATATGGTGGGCTTACACAAAATGATTTTAACCTGTGCGTTTTCTTGCTGAATAAGGGTTTTTTTTATTGATTTTTACGACAAATGGTGTCAAAAAGACTAAACGTATTAACTGAAAACCTTGAAGAGAGGAAGTTAGTATAGTATTTTTTTAGATATTAAACATTTTGTGGGATATTCCAGTTTTGCTATCACACTCGGCATATATATATATATATATATATATATATATATATATATATATATATATATATATATGTGTGTGTGTGTGGGGGTGTTAAATATCAAATGGAGATCAAATATCGATCGGAATTTGGACAGGATGATAAGATGATTTATCAATCTGACATGTTTTACTTTCATTAAGCCTTCGTCAGAGATTTCGAGAAAACGGACAAAAGGAGAGAATTTTTGGTATTCTCCGTTTTGATTGGTTCCATTCTCATTGGTTAGTTAATGCACGTGACACATGATTTGATTCATCTCAGTCTCTGGCAAAGTTTTAATAAAATTAAAACATATTAGATTGATAAAAGTTTCCTAATTGTCCTTTATTTTATATACACAAGTATATCCTTAGGAAACTGCGTATTATAAAAAGGATAAAATAACTTATGCCGGTGTGAAATGGATTCGTAATCACAACCTAAGAAAATAGAGAAATGTCAGATTTAGCAACATGCCATTGCCATCACTGAAAAGAAGGTAAATCCTTTTCTGTTATTTGTGGCTCTTTTTATTTATTAATGCTAATCTTTATATGAAACATTTTTTCATATTTTGTAAGGGCTTATAGGTTGAAATACTTATTTTTTGAACATTGGGGTTACCAATTGTAAAGATGTCCCTTTGTAGATAAGACCATTACTATTTACACTTTCAACGTACGGGATTCAAGTAAACAACAAAAACTCCAAAATTGTATTCAATGTATAGATTAAGGGAAAGAAGTTGTTCCCTTTTAATTGTATTTTGATTTGTAATTGATTGTTCGAAGAAAGTTCTTTTTGAGAGAATAATGTTCAGGAATCAATATTAGAACAAGGTCTGTTTGTTAGAAATGATAACACAAGAATACAATTGATCAAAAATATTTTATGTTATAGAATGGTTCGAAATCGATAGAGTCTTGGTTGATTGAGCTTGGCTAAGTCACAAAGAGAAATGTAAGTTTATATTACGAAATTCTGGATCTGTGTGTGTGTTTGAAATGTTATGAGCAAGGTCGTGGACTTGTATGGACAGGTGAATTTTACTGGATCTTACTGACGACTTGTGAAAAAGTTGCCTCTTTTATGGATAAAGGGTAGGCTCCCACGGCAACGCGGGAAAACTTAACCTTGCACTAAAATATGTGATTGGTTTAAAAATTAACCAATCACTACATTCGTACTAACAGAACAAGCAAGCAAGCTCAAAATCGAAGGATTCAAAGAAACGACTGCGATGGCTAAATTGCCCTATATAAAAGTAGTAGTGATTTATTAGCCAATCGCAAGCGAATAAAATGTGGGCATGGAAAAACATAACAATAGCTACAATTTTATTTTAAACGTATTTTTGTTTTCAGCTGAATTATTTAAAATTTATTATTTCTGTTACAAGTTTGACCGCAATTTATTATTATTTTTTTATCATAACGCTCTGGATTCTTGTACAGCTTGAAGTAAATCGTAAAAGAAAAAAATGTTTTTACAAGAAATATGTTTTAATTAGAACCCCACCCACCATGCAGACGATCTATTTATGGACATCGCATCAACCATTTTAATCATGGAAATCTTAACGCGTAAATGGAGGAGCAGTCTGTCGTTATTCTGTCATCCGTCATCGTTTTACTAATCACAGTTATTTTTCTGAAATGTTTATATGGAGCCTTTTATCTGTTATTCTGTTTCTATTTCTTATTCCACTTTATTATAGATGCCTTTTAACATAATCTTCAGATTTTGGGCTCTGACACTTGACGTATGTATCGACCAGAGCGCGCCCTGATAAAAAAAAATGACGACAATAAGGAGGAATAAAAAAAAACCGTTGTAAAATAACGTTTGGGAAATTGCTTCACGTAAATAAAAAATAATTCAAAACTTACGAACAACTCGCCTTTCAAAAATAAATATTGTGAATATAAAGTAATATGACAAAGAATATTCGACGCCCAACAATAATAAATAATATAAAATTTTGGATAAAAAAATAGTAGAGACAAAAGAATTGCGTGCTTTCATTCAATAATAGCAATGCAGTTGGTACAGTTTAAGAGTTAACGTTTGTCAAAAACAAAGAGTTTTTGATTTATCCTTTCGCTAAAAGAATTTAAACATCTAAGTCAACGCTGCTGGAAAAAGAGACCGATTCTTTCAGGAAGTGGCAGGTTTCAGCGAACATTAAATAATAAATTATTTTCTTTAATGGAAAAATCATAAATTATGCAAGAGTCTCTTCTTTATGTGGACAGAATGTTATGGCTTATATGATAGTTATATAATCGCATTACAAGCAAGGTGAAAGAATAGTTAATCTTCACAAGGTGCCTATTTTAGTTTCGTGCCATAATGACTACAGCCTCGTCGTCGACTATAAAAATTACAAGATATTTTAAGATTTAGTTGTACTTTATAGCTTTTTAAACAGGGCAAAAGGTTAAGATTTTTGTCATAAAGTTGAAAGACATACATTTTGACGTCACTAGGTATATTTTTGTGGGCGGCTGCGTACCTTTGAATGTTTACATTGGTGCCGTGTACCATACTCAACCAATATCCTGTACCATACAAAAAAATAAGGCCGGCGTGTACTACCCACGACCCCCCCACCGACTTGTGAACCTCGTGAATCTTATAAACGTTTGCCTTTTTTCCTTTCTACGTTCATATTCAACAAATTAAACCAACCACAATTGACTGTTAAAAGATAACAAATTTTTGGGAATGTTAAGGCCATTCTGCGTTTTTTTTCATCCAAATCCGTGAATTTGTTTTGCTCATACTAAATCTAAAAAAAAAACACTATATTAAATTCACTATTTTTTTATCCATAATCTTGAATGCATTAAATTATTCAATTAGCAAACAAAAAAAAAAAATCTGAAATTGATGTTAAAAATTGCCGCAAAACATTGTTGAGTTATTTAAAATGAAATGATCTATTACGACATATTTGAAATTCGTATTTAGAAACTTTGTATTTATTTTCAATATTTCTAGTTGAATTGTTCACCTACGTTGCACGCACACACACACGCACACACACACACACACATATATATATATCATACATTAAGAAATGGACAAAGTCCGACAATTTATTTATTAAAGATATTTTTTATGTTTAACGTTCTTATTATAGATACAAGTAAAAAGGACGAATATTTTCTATGAAAATTTCTCGGACATTCAGGCCGGTAAATGTTATTTAATACTGTTTATTATAAACAGAGCATTTACTTAAATCCTTGTATCTATAAAAAGAACGTTAAACATAAAAATGTCTTTAATAAATATATATACATATATATATATTAATGCATGTTTCATTAAATAATATAGTTGTGTCCATTTATTTTAAGTAAGTTACTTTCATATAGTCTGATAAGATTAATAACATTATCATTGAAAGACGAAAAGAAATCACCATATTGATACATGTTTAAATCCAATCTAAGCTTTCGGCTTACATAAGCCATTATCAAAGATGACAATTACATTTCAATATATCAAACAACACACGGACGAAACAATGATGATAGTCTGTTTTTGTTGCATGAAAATTTCAAAGCAACGACTGACTTGTGTATACGAGACGCGGAAGATAAAATCCTGCCGCAACATGTGACGTCACACATGACCACGCGGGAGTGTAAACGAGAAGTATTAAGTATGGGAAGCCATGGTATAAACCAGTGGCTTCTGTTATCAATTATAGGAATTTAAGAATATTTGTGGAGATTTCGTAGTTTAGAGTTAGTAGTTGCTTTGAAATTTTTCATGCAACAAAAGCAGACTATCATTATTGCTTTGTCCGTGTATTGGTTGATATATTGAAAAGTAATTGTCATTTTTGATAATGGCTTATGTGATTTGCAAGGTGATTTCTTTTTCGTCTTTCAATGATAATGTTATTAAACTTATCAGACAATATGAAAGGAACTTACTTAAAATAAATAGACAAAACTTATTTATATTATTTAATGAAGCATGCATTAATGAAAAATTGCTGCCTCTCTCTCTCTCTCTCTATATATATATATATATATATATATATATATAATTACCTTACAATAAAATTTGCATTTTATGTGATTACTATCTTGAGATGTAGTAAATTGGGGGCGGGTTGCTTATTATAGATTTGGGAGTGAGAGTACAAGATTCTTGCAACATCCCAGCAAACAAGCCAATCTAGTAGACTCATAATATTACACAAATTACAAACTGCACTAGCTGTTCTCTACTTGTGACTCTCTGCCAGACTAAATAGACAAAAAAAGTACAAGGATGTGATGTTTCGAGCGCCTTTACTACTTAAATGACTTCTATACTCACCGGCTGCTCCCCATTATGGCGTTATATCTGTTCGTATCTGTTCGTATCTATCTATCTATCTATCTATCTATCTATCTCAATCTGTTCATATCTATCTATCTATGTACCTATCTATCTATCTATCTATCTATCTATCTATCTATCTATCTATCTATCTATCTCAGTCTGTTCATATCTATCTTCGTATCTAATGATGGTTAATTAGTTATATCAGCTGTTGATGGTATGTTCTGTAACTATAGATACGTTTTTGTCATTTTCTAAGTGTCAATCAATTTTCAATCAGAGGCTAAAAAGTTTAGAATTAATGAACCTAAAAAAAAGCTAATGAAATAGAATTGAGGATAAATAACGGAATTTTTAAGGTAATAAATATCCATAATTTTAATTTTCCCAATTCTTGTAATTTCCTTGCTCTGACATCCGTGCAGGTACGATGGCGTAATGGATTTCGGTTCGAAGTAAGGAATCGGAGAGCTGAGTTCGAATTCCAGTCAAGTTCATTACATCCACTTACTTGCAAAAACTCTAGGAAAAGGTAAACGAAAATAGAAAGGTATGAATCTAACTCTTGGTTAAATATTACGATGGACTGGATCCTACAGCCTTGGATGGAAACCAGTCTAGGAGAAGAAAACGCTGAATTCATAAGTGTATGTAGCCCTGGCGAAGCACATACTATTCAGTTAAGGAAAGGATCGTTCGTACTGACTCGATGATCCCGGCTATTGTTGAGTACTTTAACAACCCCACAGATTGTGAAGAAAGACCAGATTTAATTAACTCTATACCGACGGTCTTCAAAATATATGGGTCATTTTACAGCTCATATCTAAATAGTTATTTAAAATAATATCTGAAACAGAATAAAGCTTTGAAAAAGAAAAAAGAAACTTATCCTACTGAAAGTACAAAACGTAGCTGATGTCTATGGTTCCTCTCCCAGCACATTAGAGAAATCTTAGTAAAGGCAAAAATGCGTTTGCCGGCAGAGTTCGAATCAGCTTTCCACCCACTCCCCCTTTAGGGGAATCCATCGATTGATTCAATGCGCTTCACAGTTCAGAGAGGGAGAAAAAAAAGCGCGGTTCTATATATTGTATAAATTTAGAAAAGTTCAAGTGACTTATCTGGTTAGTCGGCAAGTGTTTCTCCCACATATAAAAATCCAAAAGACTTAGGTCAAGGGAACGTGAATGCCATGGAATCGGTCCTCCCTAACTATCCATTTTTCATGGTAAATATCAGCCAGTCCATCGCGGCCATTGTGACTAAAATGTACTGAAACCCCATCATGCCTGAAGCGCACGTGACTTCGTATTAGCAGGGATACATACTCTAGCAGGTCTGGAAGTGTTTTCGAAATAAAGTCCCTGTAGACTCCTCCTGTAAGATGTGTTGGGAGAATATATGGACCTACCAGACAGTCACCAACAATTCCAGCCTACACATTAATCATAAACTGGTGCTGGTATTTAAGCCTGTATTGTTATATGAGAATTCCGATTCGATCATAAATGTTGGTTGTGTAAATTTGTTATTCCATCTCCTCCAAATGTTATCTCATCCGTAAACAAGACTGAAGAGACAAACAACGAATCAGCAGTTTGTGCAATAAATCATCGGTAAAAGTTCTTCCGTGGTGAGGGATCAGAGGGCGAAAGATCTTGGACACGTTGCAAATAATATGGATAAAGGAGCTGCTTTTGAAGTACGCTCAAAGCTTTACTATGAGATGTATGACATGCTAGGGCCACTCGACGTGTGCTGTTAGCTGGACCATCTCCGACAGCCTGTGGAATGTGTTCTTCGTGATCAGGCGTACGACCGGACCTCGGTTTTTCTTGATCCATAGTTTATGGTGACACGGAGCAACGTACCGATAAACAGAAAGGTTAGATGACTCGGCTGCCTTCGGTCTGGAAACGCAATCTGCCACAGCCTTGAAACAATTACCATTCGCTGCGGGGTATGTAAAAATCATATCTGCCTGCTCACGATAGGAATATTTTCCCATTGTTAAACGGAATACTTCTGAGTTAACTCAAAACTACACAATGTTAAACGCTGAAGACAGACAAGCCTGAAATTTACACGAATAACAAATATACCCTAGTCTGCATGACAACACATCGCTATCAACAGTATAATTTCGTTAAAATTAATAAGCCAAAAACTAAAGATTTGAGGACATTTGTTTATGTGGATTTTTGTTCTTGTTTTGGTGTGATGAACCCACCCACAAAATTTGTAAAAGTATTTTGATACACCATATATATATATATATATATATATATATATATATATATATATATATAATTCAACGAGTCTGAAACCTCAACAGAATGCAGAAAGCACTGGACGGCTGTTTCGTCCTATATTTGGGACTCATCAGCAGTGCGCATCCACTAGCGAGAATTAAAACCCTGACAGTTAGGTTGCCAAGCAAACATCATACCAACTGTTCCAATGGGCCTCAGTGACGAAGTGGTTGCAAATCAGACTCAATATATCGCTGCTTGCTCACATATTCCGTGATGGAACTCTACTGAGTTCTCTCTAACCATAGGACTGTGCCCCCTGGAACCACGACTACTATATATATATATATATATATATATATATATATATATATATATATATATATATATATATATATATGAAGAAATATACTCTTAAGGTATGCTATATTTATGGGATAAAGTGCTCAATATGAGAGATAGAACATGTGTAAATATAAACTTGCACATTGGAGTCAATACTCAGAGGCGACAGGCTGTTTCATGCATGAAAAACCTATCGCCTCTCAGTGTTGACTTCAATGTTCATATATATATATATATATATATATATATATATATGACAAAATATGCTCTTAAGCTATGCTATATTTATGGGATAAAGTGCTCAATATGAGAGATAGAGCGTGTGTAAATATAAAAGTGAACATTGAAGTCAGCACTCAGAGGCTGTTCAATGTTGACTTATATATATATATATATATATATATATATATATATATACCCAAGTATATTGGTGTATACGGAATAAGTTCCAATAACCAACAATTACTATTCTTAAAAGAGTGCTCAATACAGATTAGAGCAGATATAATTATTTATTTAAAAATTATAACCTAAATATGTTATAAAATCACTACAAAAATAGCGATTTTGTTTCAACACCTCTGCTGTCTTATCAAGTGATGGTGTTGAATGTAATCTTTTTTACATTCAACATCATCACTTGATAAGACACCGGAGGTGGTAAAACGAAATGGCTATTTTTGTAGTGATTTTCTAACATATTCATGTTATAATTTTTAATAAATAATTATATATATATATATATATATATATATATATATATATATATATATATATATATATATATATATATATATGTATATCATTTTAAGCATTTTTATGATTCTTTTTCATTCTTTTTCATCTTTTATTTCAATATTTTTTTATTTTTTATTGAAAATTCAAGTTTTAATATTCCTCAAAATTGGTCCAAATTACCGTTCAATTATCATGTCACAAATCTACACGCGGCAGAGTAATATTGACCACAAGATGACAATATCACATCTTCACAGAAAATGATTATGATTCCACCGGAAAAAAAAATCTAAAGAATTATTGTCTGAAGAAATTTCTATCTTATTTTCTTGTCCTCATTCCAAATGGTAATAGTCATGGGCCTGGAGTAAAGGAATCATTCACAGACCAATCTGCCTAAGTGTCAGCCCTTCATGTCTTGGTTATGATTAGTAAAGACAGCGAAAATCAGCCGTTAAAGAAATACATCACCTTTACATCCATATTGGGCGTGTTACTTATTGTAGCCCTGGAGTAGACTAAATTTAACCTTGGCAAATTGTAGTCGAAGTTAAATACGAGTGATAAGAAATCTTTGTTAAATAGTTTATAAAACTGATGTTGATGGAAGAGGAGATAGTCATATTAAAGAAAAGACTCAGAAAATGGTAGCAGATCGTGGGATGAAGAAAGGCCTCAGCCTAAAAGGAGAAAAAGAAAGAGAGGAAAAGAACAAAAAATAAATAAATAGATAAATAAAGAATATTCTCCTTAAAGAAAAAAAAAGAAACAAAAATCTTTCACTAAGCCGTATCTATAAAATAGGAAAAACAAAAACGTTTACTATACTGGTCAGAATTCTCAATAGTGGCGTCTCGTTGCGTAGACTGTCTAAAAGCTATCATTTCAGTTTAACATATGCCTGACAGGTGGAGCCACTTGTCTGTCATTACTTTCCTGGACATTTTTGATATACAAATCATTTTACAGTCTTACATTTTGAAAAATATATGTACGTCTTTATATGTGAGTGTTTTAGCTTCTTACTTATGTATAGAAAAAAGTATGTCAATTCACTCCTGTATTAATTTGTAAGTCCATGTGAGGTTTCCTTAAATTAGGCGGCATGATAGTTTGTTTTGTTTTTTTAATATTTTGCAACAACTTCAGTTATATTGAAAGATTTTTATCTGTTGCAAAGAAAGGATAGTGTAATTTGTTTCTTAAAAAACGGCATATTTTGATAATTTCAAACCAGAAATAGGCTGATTACAAAGCCAATGTTTACAATTTTATCGCTAATTTCATGAATCTCCCCAAAATATTTCTTATCGAAATTAAAAACGTAAAACTTTTACAGCTCTGTAATTATAAAAATAGAGAAAATATTCCGGTAGAAGAGTAATCTATCAGCCTAATTAGTTTCGTTCTCTTTGCATTCAACTCAGCTATAGATATATATCATGGTAGATCTCTGGGCTTGCTTGCGTGCCAGTCTAGTAGAAGGACAAATTTGAATTTAAAACCCTTAAAAAAAGCATCAGGAAAACATTTCACTTTAATTCACAGATAATAAAAAAAAAGTATTTATTTATGATTTCTTATTTCCTGAAAATTCTTAGAATTTAAAAAAAAATGAAAAATCAAATAAATCTCTGAAAGTAGATATTTTCGGAGGCAGCTAAGGATTTATTAAACGAATTATAACATTTCACCTTCATACTATTTTTAGCCATGTGTTTACACTACCCCCCTCACCACACCCTTTCGAGTCGGTCGTTAATTCGTTTGTCGTCTTGTTACTCAAGGACCAAAAATATTCACACGATTTTAAAAGAGTATCACCTGCACAGCATAGTTGAACCTTCTAGAAATTTTCAAATTTTAGGTATAGTTCATCAATGCACGAACAATGATTTGATGAGATTGAACTTTAAAAAAAATAAATAAGAAATATTAATAATCAATAGATATTGATGCTAACTGAAGAAACTGTATTTGATTATTTAGAGATTGGTGTTATACTGGTAAAAAAAAACAACAAAAAAAATTGAAATGGTGTCGAAACACCAAACATTTTTTAGCCAATTTCAGGACGCTGAATCTGCAAATGATCTTGCTTTTTCTTGGTTATCTACGCTTTTTGTTGTACGGAAAAGCCTCATTTTTTGAAAAAAAAAAAAAATTTTATTTGTTTTCTGTATATATGATATTTATAAATTTTGCTGCATCAAAATTGTCATTTTTCGTCGCCTATTTTAACGCAATTTACGCCAAACTAAAAGTCACTATTTTAATATCATTAAAATTCCTGTAATGACTGTTGCGCTGATAGAATCATATATAAAGCCCAGATGAGAGAAATAAACACCTCTATCTCTCTTTGTTTCTCTTTCTCTCTCTCTCTCTCTCTCTCTCTCTCTATATATATATATATATATATATATATATATATATATATATATATATATATTTAACAATATTCAAAATTCGTAAATAAATAAATATATATATATATATATATATATATATACTACAACATGTCTGACACGCTGACTCATTCTACACTTTCTGACCATAGCTCAATTAGATCTCATTTAAATATTCATGGAGACCTACCGGACACTATTTAGAACAATACTTGTTGACAAAACTAATATAATAGCATCATCTACATGCAAAAAAAGGCTAAAAACAATGGAAGCCTTACTAATAAAAACAAAAATCCAACACTTAATAATATTAACTTTGAACATGGACACAATATTTTGACCGTGTTTTGAAAATTGAAAACATTTTATTAAACATATATACAACAAAATATTTCTTATTTGACAGTTAAAATGTTTAATCCTTGAAAATGGCTAAATGTATAGCCGAAAGTGCTCGGATAAAAAGAACATGCGAACAGTTTTTATATAATTTATCATCTGAAAGAAACAAATTATTAGATCGCATGAGAAATTGTATAAAAAACTAAATAAAAGCACCTTGTCTGTCGTATTCAATGAAATGTGCATGAAAGAAGGATTGCTGCCTAAATACACAAATTTTGAATATATATATATATATATATATATATATATATATATATATATATATATATATATATATATATATGCATATATGTATGTATATATTGTTAAATATGACAGACAACGAATGATTATTAGATTTGATCATGAGCTGTTCTAGACGTTAAAGATTGGTGAGATTTATCAGTGGTGAGATTTAAATGGCAGAGCCGAGTTCAAGTTCCGCCGTAGTCTGTTGTCCTTACTCATCGCTAATACCCTCGGGAATATCATAAATCTATTTTCTCTCCGTACCAATTCTATCTCTTAAATATGCTTTCTATCTTTAGGTGTCGTTCTGCAGAAGTATGCCTAGAATACCATTGACAGGGCATGTGAGTAACGATGAAGTTTTAAGGAAAGCGAAAATTAAAACAGCACTTAGAATCACTCTGAGAAAGTTGATTTATTTGGGAGAAGGAAGGAAGGCTTGGAGAATTTGATACTGACAGGACACACTGAAGACAAAAGGCGCAACGGGAAACAGCGAGTAACCGATCTAACAAAATTTTGTCAATGAGTGTTTAAACGAGAGGAAGGACACATTATTTATATTATTCGGACTATTGTCCTCACCTTTGTCGCCATATTTATTACAACGTTTCGGCCGTTATACGCTCCGGCCTTCTTCAGGTGGTTGGAATATTGAACTGAACCCTTTATTTCACTCACTGGGGTAGACTATTCTAGTTCCACGTGCCATGGATGTCAGTTATCAGTTATCTCCTGTTAATTCCCCTCTCCAAGTTCTCCACTGTCTTAACCGGGTATTGAACTCACAACTCTTTGGGTCATTGGATCTAACCAACGCCTTTATTCACTGTGCCATGTGACCTTAAAGACATCTGTATATGAATTTCTGGGTATTATAAACCTAATCTCTTCAGCAATCATGTTTTTACCAGTGCTCATATTGCAATTTTTGCTGTTATCATTCCAGATATTTTACCAGAGCTCATATTGCAATTTTTGTTGTTATCGCTTTTCTCTGGCAATCGTTATTACTGGTTCCCATATTGTATTCATTTTTATGCTTGGTCGGCTCAGGAGATTTTTGTGGCCTAAAATATGGCGACAAAGATGAGGACAATCGCCCGAATAATGTAAATAGTGTACATAATACCTCATCTCAGAAATATAGACAGATACTCTAGAGGAAGGATAGTAAATATTAAACATGACTAAGAGCCACGAAGTAGATTCAGAATCGCCCACGTCCTGAAGGTACATAAAAGAAGAAGCCTTTTTATTGCAGTTAAGAAAAGGAAGATTCGGAATTAAAGAAAAAAAAACATTGGAGAAAGTAACAGAATTCACCTACACGATATTTCCCAAGAATTCATGGCAATTTGCAGATAAAAAGGAGAAGAAATCTGTTAAGAGATAAACAGAAATTTCTTAAAGGGATGCGGCATTAAAATAGTCAATTAATATCAACCTTATATTTTTGGCAAATAATATATTTCCTCATGACATAAGCGATCATGATTCCTCACAGATTGATTTTTCTATTAAACTGTGAATTGCCACGACGTCTTAAGAGAGATACTGTTTCCAGTTATCTTCTCCACGGACTGGAATTCAGTGTTATACATTTCCTAAACTAGATGCCATCCCAGGCCAGATAAGCCAGTTAATTTTATTTCACTGATAACTGGATTAAAAAGAGATGGTTTCATGTCTTTCCTTAGGTTATTAGTGCCAAAGTGAAGACATGAGATATGAAATCAATCTGATGATTCCCAATTCTACGACAATAATATTACGTTGCAAGCTCATTCGACGTTATAAATACAGAATGGCGCTTTCAAACGAGCTCAAAAATGGCGCCTGTTTCTGTTTTCCTTTTAAATTTCAAACTTGAATTGTAATAAAAGTTCTTGTAAAAATACCACAAAAAATCAATTTATTTTGTGTAGATATGTAATCTCCTTAGAATGTTAATGTTTATTGTGCATAGGAGGCCTTGTCTTACTACGAAAATGAATGTCAAAGGACGATGACAAATTCGATATCGGCTGCTGATAAATAAAATGAATGTTTCACTATTCCATGGTATCAGTGTAAAGACGGACGTGACTATTTCTTGGGCAATATTTTCACTTTTGTATACGCGCGAGAAACGTTTTCAGAAGGAAATGAAACTTTCAAAAACTGACGTCATTACCCCAGAAAATAAAATTTATATTTACTAAAAGATTTTTTTCGTAAAAGAAATATGCATTGTTTGAATTCAAAGAACTTCAAGAGATATCTTATCATAGCTCCCAACAAAGGGAAGGAACAAAAGACGCATTAAAGTGTAAAATACTTAGCGACCCTCTATAATAACTAAATCGAGCGTTAAAATCTTTCGAGACATTTTTCATTGTTAAAATTGCAAAGAACTCCGGTTTGGTATATCTTACAAAATTTCTCAAGCACTATTTTCTCTACATTTTTAAAATGGTAAAATAATCATTAAAATCAAATAAATCTCTACATAAAAAAGAGGAATTTAATTTGTGGATATCCTGACGAGTTATTACTACATACATACATACATATATACATACATATATATATATATATATATATATATATATATATATATATATATATATATATATATATTAAGACATTTTTATGTTTATACATTCTTTTTATGCATACAAATATTTAAGTAAATGCTCTGTTTTATAATAAACAGTATTAATAACATTTACCGGCCAGAATGCCCGGAAAATTTTCATAGAAAATATTCGTCCTCCGACAGGAATCGAACCTGTATCCTATACGGAACCGTCATTTAAAAGCAGTAAAAACGAACGATTCTCCGTGGCTCGATCGGTTAAGACACGTCAGGCTAAATGACACTTTCACTTTCACACACACACACACACACACACACACACACATATATATATATATATATATATATATATATATATATATATATATATAAACAATGTTTAACAATGTTTGTGCACTTAGCCTTAGAACGGTTAGAATGGCGATCAACGTGTTTTACTGGACTCAGCCGTTTTCAATCTGCTTGTCTAAATCATCTTCAAGAAGCGAGAGCAAGATCTAAAAGTTCAGCCAATCTAACAGTGATTTCATCCCACCATCCTCACTTTTGTGGCCTCCTTTGTAAGTCACTAACGGTTCTTAAGTGCCACTTAAGATTATCGCACTAAATTTCTTAACTTAATCAATTAAGCTGTCAGATCCTCATACATCGAAACCGATGGAAGAGTCCATTATATATATATATATATATATATATATATATATATATATATATATATATACACCTACGTTAGAAATGCGGCTTAAGTTTCGTTGTTCTACCAACTCATCAGTCATAAATTATTACTTTTGATTTTTTTTAAAAGTAATATACCGGGTCTCATTGGAATAACGCTAAATTAGACACAGATTCAGAGCTCAAATTTAAAATAAGTTTAGTATAATATTAGGTTGTAAATGCAGAAAATAGACAGTAGGTAGGGAGCCACTGTCAAAAAAAAGCTTAATGTTTAAAAGAGGAATGGCGGGTAACTTTCTTATCACTGTCTAACCACATAACAAAAACATACTTTGTATATTTTTATGTATTATTTTATTGAGTTATCATGTTACGGTACAATAATTAGTGGGGGAATCACAGTTTTTTTCATCTTATCCTGACTTCAACTGACATGTACATTTTTCTGGTGTACTTTCCTTAACAAATCAACAGTAGGATCTTGTCAGTCATTTTTAACGAAGCCTGTATAAAAGAGGGATTGATGCACAATTATTAAATATACAATTATTATATGACCCAGCAGGACACCAGGAAAGTACACAATAAAAATTAAACAAAAAACTTAACTGTAGTACCGTATCAGTCGTTTTGACGAAAATTGTATTAAAGATAGATTGTTGTCAATATATATATATATATATATATATATATATATACACGCAGGCACCACCCCACACACTCATATATATATATATATATATATATATATATATATATATATATATATATTAAGGCATTAAAAACAAGAAATTTTATATTGTAGGCCATGATAGATTTAAAGCAAAAACATACACCAGTCGACCGGTTTCGTCCCCTCTCATCAGAACTATTAACGGGGAACTAAAATTATGACGAAAAGAAAAAGAAAAAGTCTGTTATGGATGACATGAATGATTGGACAGGGAGAAATAAATTATTATAAAAAATTACACCAACAAAGATGCTAGAAACGCAACACAGCAAGTCCAATCAAACAATCTCTTTTTTTGCAAAGAGTAGGTTGCCTGGACCTGATGTAATGCGTCTCCAACACCTTAAGATGGAATAATGAGTGCGAACTGGCCAATACGGAAAACCAGTTCACACTGAAATCCATTGCACAAATGGGATTCTTTATAAAATGATCCGCAATCGAAGACCCATACGGGTTACGAATGGTATCACCCAAAGAAAAAATTTTATTCAGTATTATAGCAGGCACGTGTTGTTTAATTCTAACGTCCAACCGCTGTGTCGTTCTACCTATGTAATCGCATCCACAACTTCATTTGAAATGGTAAATAACAGAATTGATATGGTGGGGGGGGGGGAAGAACATCTTTACACATAGATGGAAATACGGACTTAGTTTGAAAGACAACACGAACGTTGGCTGCAAAATAACACTCACGTGAACCACATGAAATACGCTTGGAGAAGGATTCACTAATCCTACCAAACCACGGTAAACGAAGATAGACCTGATATTTACCCACTGAAGCAGGTTTGATTTTGTTGAATCTAGCAGTCTCATCTCGAATTACCGAGTGAACAATGTTCAACGGATAACCATTGTTCACAAAGATCTCAGTTAAACAACTGATTTCATGTTTCAAGGTGTCACCCGAACAAATCATTAGCGCCCTATGTGTCAGGGTCCTAATCAAATTGATCTTTTGTCGTTTAGGACAAAAGAAGTCCCATCGAGTATATAGTCCCGTAAAAGTAGACTTCCTGTAAACAGATGTGATAAACGAGGAAGGAGTTCTTTGAACAAGAACATCTAAGAAGGGCAATGAACCATTGACCTCCTTATCTACTGTAAATTTAAGAGCAGGATGAACACCTGATCCACTTCCGATTCATGGCTGAACACACAAAAAGTGTCGTCCACATACCGAAAGCAAACCTTGGGTCGGGCAGAACTTAACATAAGGCTTTCCTCATAAAAAACCACAAAAATATTTGCCAACACGAGACCCAAAGGGGAACCCATCTCTACACCATCGATCTGACGATACATGATATTGTCGAAACTAAAATCGACAAACATGGTGGCAAATTTCATGAGTTCAACGAACAGTTCTTCAGGTATATTCGGAGGAGTCAAATCACTACGATATAACATATCACTGCAAATATCAATAGTCTCCGATAAAGGAACACAAGTGAAGAGGCTACAGTTGTCAAAGGAACACATAAATCCATCAGTGGCATCACAATTCCGAACGAATTTGGAAAAAGAAAATGAATCTTTAATATAAAAGGAACTGTAATGCTGCAACACTGGTTGGAACATTATAGCAAGCCACTTTGCGACTTTATGCTGTGAAGACCCAATGATCGATAATATGGGTCTCAACGGGACACCCTTCTTATGAATCTTGTGTAATCCATAAAGACGGGGACGAATAGAGCCAGACGGTCTCAATTGCTCCGCTATTTCAGAAGAAAGAACACCACATTTTACTCATTTGACAAGACGTTTCTGAAATCGAATTTCAGAAGTCAGCGTAGAATCATGAGTGTCAATGGAACCAAGACGTTGAAACTTGGAAGGATCATTCAATATACTTAACATTTTGTTAATGTAGTCATGACGGTCCATGAGGACGACACTCGATCCCTTATCCGGTTTCGTAATAACCAAAGAATGGTTATTCTTAAGGGATCTAATAACCTTATGGTGTTCACTTCACCATTTCGATTCAGAGAAAGAAATAAGAAAACTAGCATAAGAATGAGCCAAATCATTCAATTTAGCTCGAAAGTCGCTGGATTTATGACCAGACACAGGTTGAAGCTTCGAGAGTTGAGCATAAAATACTTCAAATTCAGAAACAATATTCTCCCTACTGATAGAAGTAAAAGGAATGCTAAAGTCTAGGCCTTGGGCCAAGATAGCAAGCTGAATCTCTGAAGGAGAACAAGAAGACAAATTAATTACATTTTTTGTAGCATTTGGTTCAACCATACAGCCAAATCTCTTGGAAATAAGATGTTTTAACTTATTCTGAAAACTGCTAGCCATCTTAGAACGACAACGTGCAGATATCAAACCAACATAACGGGCAAAGCGGATCCTATCAAAATATGATAAATAATTACCTGCCTCACGCCATAACAAATGATATCTTCTTTGTAGGCCCAAATCCTGGTTAGAAAATTGTAAGAGAAAATCCTTAATAAAGGCTCTCTCTCTGCTCCAACCAGACGACAACTTTGCCCGCCTAATCCGAAAGGAAATAAAAGACGAGCAAACCTGGTGCTGAAGACAAGAATGTAAAAAAGTTGTCTTCAACTTCAATGTTTCAATTTTAGACCTAATCTATAAAATTTTATTCAATTTTCTAATTGACTCAAGGGAGGTCCTTTTCTTAAAATATTTAAATATACAGACTTTTTCTTTAAACAGGTCGACTAGTGTATGATTTTGTTTTAAATCTATCATGGCCTACAATATAAAATTTCTTGCTTTTAATGCCTTAATACGCTTCTGTACTGTTTCAAACACACACACACAAGTCTTTTGATGGTTGACAATGCCTATGCAAAAGAGGATTGGTCGAGCGAAAAGCTTTCCGACTTAAAAGTTTACATGTCATTGGATTGGTCGAATGAAAAGCCTTCCGACTTAAAGGTTTACATGTCGTTGGGTTGGAATCGTGCTTCTTCGATTGTAGGATTTCTGTTCAAGGTTCCGTTTCTTAGGCAATAATTTTAGTGTGTTTTCGACACATTCGAGTAGAAATTAAAGATTGACCTTGAATATCATGCGAAAATTTCAATATATAAGAGAGATATTTACTTTTTTTTAATCATTTCACCCCATGCAAAACAATAAAGTCACTAAGATGCAAAGGTTTACAGAAAAGAGACAGAGAAATAAAAGAGGGTTCAACAAGACAGAAGATGACGATCGATATTGGATTTAAAAGCCAAGCAGGAAGTCGGAAGAAAATTCCATAAGCAAGAATTGTGTTTCGTATAGAACTCGGTTACAATTAGAAATTTCAATAATGAAATTGTGAGACATAACTACCAATCTAGTATTGCGTTTATATTCGTGAAGTCGAGGTTGCAACATGGAAAGCTCATTAGAACAATTATCGTGAACATATTTAAAGAGGCAAAGGGAAACTACGTTTTGGTGATTGGAAAGTGACTGAAGCTGAGATACCAAGTTAGGACCAATAACATTAATCTTTGGATTTTGTCAAGAATTTCTCCGAATCACCAGGCCAGACGTGGCCACAATATTTGATACAAAGATTAATAGCAAATTTATAAATGCGTAAATCTTAACCCTAACCCTAACCAGTATTGAATTGATTTGTAATTTGATAAATCTTCCCTTTTCTTGTATGGTCAGTATCATCATTAGTCAATGTTGGTCCCATTTTCTTTTTGTATTGTTGGAACCACAGTTTTCATGTATCAAAGGGGTCTCTTCTAGGACTCCCATATTTCTTTTGATCTCTTGGCTTTGTTGCCCGAGAAAAAAAAAGCATTTGTCACCATCTTCCTGGACTCAATAAAGCGTATTATATCCTGTAAGATTTTTATGGGCAGCCATTGCTACACTGTCATAGCTAACTCATAACCTCATACGTCATCCAGATGATTCCCTATAAATGAAGGGAGAGCGAAAGGAGCAAATGTACTGTCAGCTCTTATTTACTGGTATTAGTCTAAACAGAGAGATTAAGAATCTTAAGTTATATTCATTTGTTTGTTGGAGCAATTTTATTATTGACGTTCTAATTAGCTTAACTTTTTATTGCATCGACCAACGGATCAAGGGTATATCACGTTGAAACACCGATTCCCGTATGTTCACTAAAATCGTGTCTGATAAGTATCTAGATATGTGACCGCTTAGCAATACCAGGTGGTGTAAGGTTGGATGTGCGGATGGTGCAATAGATAATAGCTCGGAATTGTTAATCGGAGATCCGAGTTCCAATTTCAGTTGGGTTTGTTATATTCAGTTGCACGCAAGTACTCTTGAGCAAAGCATACATCCATGTATTCACCTTCCAACTATGGATCAGCAGAGCTTCTATCACTAAATCATAATTACCTAAAAAAAATATTAACAATCTAAAAATATTTTCTTGTTTTGAAAATCGAATCAAACATCGGCCAAGCATTGATTTTTCCGTTAAATCCCGTTTTGCCTAACAATTGGAAACTAATACAATCTGATTGTTGCGTTAAAAATCAACAACAGATAAATGATTATTATAATATAATAATCATTTAATAATTATAATTTCAAATTTAATTATATAATTAAATTAAAAGCATTGGTTCCGTTTCATCTTCAAGCGAATATGGGAATAACTTATTTTTAAAATATGTATTTATGTATTCGGTGAGCTCCCTGGAGGAGGAAGTGTGGTGTTTGTAAACAGTAACCATTACGTCTATTATAGCAAGTCTTCGGTAAAGCGAATCGAGTCCTCTCAGTTACTATTTATCTAAAAATAAATACCCTGAAAATCACCTTTGTCCCTGTTGTGCGCTGACGGCTTAGTGGTAAAATCTCCGACTGACACCAATTCAGTGGCGTTTCGGTCTTAGCTAGAGGCAACCGGACATCTAGCCACAGTGAAGAGCTGCGAAACCCTCTTTGTGGGTGACTATATAGAGTCTTATTGCTCTCATTCTCTCTCTCTTGTATACGTTGTCACACACACACGTATATATACACACACACACATATATATATATATATATATATATATATATATATATATATATATATATATATATATGTATGTATGAGAGAGAGACAGAAAGAGAATGACAGAAAATGAAAGAAAGAATTTCTTAAGAAATTGTTCAAATTGTTCTTTGGTAAAGTTAGCCTTTCTTGTGTCTAAGCCGACCTTCCCACTGCCCTTGAAGTGATTTGGCTATAAAGAATTACAAAGACAATAATTTTCTTTCAAATTATTCCTTTCTTTCAACAAGTCATTTTGCGACTCCAGTTTCCTGATCTTCGCAGTCATGCCAAATTCCTCTTTTCATTGGTTCTTTGATTCTCAATATGTTTGCTTTCGAATCTTAAGGAATTTTTAAACAAAGAATAATTTTTGCAAACAAAAGAAAATTAATTTAGAGAGCCACATGAACAGACTGAGAGCTGTGGTTGCAAATGAAGAAGGACAACTAAATATTAAACACATTTAAAGCATAATTTATATTCTGTCCAAATACCTTTTTCATTCTATATTTTAATAAATTGTATATAAAATATATATACGCGTCAAATAATTTATTTTTGCTGTTTATTTGCATTTATAATTGTTTTACGAATATATTGTGAGCTTTAGACAAAGCTTTTCTTTCAATGTATGATTCTAAATCCATTTTTTACTGTCCAAATACTTGTTTCACCTCACTCTATATTGTCGTTATGTTCGTATTCAAAGGTCAGTATCTATCCCACTTCTTTTCTATGTGACATCGAAAACTGAAAGCACAAATAGTGAAAGATGCTTTTCTGAAACTATGTTTAGCATTAAGAAACGAAGAAAAAGTGCCTGACACCAATGTAATGTCAACTCTCCGATGTAAGCAGTAACAGTTGGACAAATTAGCCTAAAATTAACGAGAAGATTTGAAGCAAGCAGGATGTGTTTTCACTATAGAAGGTCGACAGTGTTAGAAGCATATCACGTGACTAATAAAGTTCTATTAGGTTGATGCAAAAATAATGACGTAATAATGTCGTTTTTTGACGTTAAAAAATACGTCAAAAAACGACATTATTACGTCATTATTTTTGCACCAACCTAATAAAAAAAACTGGGAACGTCAGTGAAGATACAGATTACTGTTAGAGAGAAACAGCTGAAATATTTCGGACACATCATGAGGAAAGAAAGTCTGGAAATTCTAACACGTAAAGGAATCATTGAAATGCACAACAAAAAAATAGATAAAAAGAACAATTTGAGTTAATGGGTGAAGAAACAAAGTCCTACCAAGTGAAAAAAAGTTGTAAATTCAAAAGGACTGCTGGGTGTAACAGAAAAGAGAAAAACGTGGAGAGCCGTGATCTCTTACATCTACCACAACTGTTTCTCTGCGTTAGTCCTATGTTTTTGTTCTTCAGATTGGTGCAAATATAATGTCGTTTTCTCACATATGTTACTATTTTAACCTAGTACTTGTTGCTCTTTTAACTTTGATGAACATTTAAGATTTTCAGCAGTGAAAATCGGAATAAATTAAAAGTCTGTCATATTTAATTACTTTTTAATTTGCCTTTCAACTAAAAACAACGAAAACACTTTAGCATAAAAAAATATTCTATGTCATAAGATTGCCTCGAACGCTGTTGTCAGGCACTGTGGTTTCTGAATTTCACGCACCGAACGACCTTGCTACATCGGGACCAATCCTAACACTAATGCCATTTCCTGTAACTGAACAAAGGGACAGTGCTATGGACGTTATCATTCCACGAATCAAGAAGACTTCTGATCTTTTAAAGACCTGTTATTTCTTTTATTCTTTTTTATCGACACTGTTTTAATTGCTAACCAAGTGGCGACAGCCGATCATTTATAGCTGTCAATCGATAAGGTTCTTTTGTTTGCCGCTAGAATTTGAAGACGTGAACTTCAAGATTTACGCCGTATTTATGTATTGTTTCTTCTGTGATTTATGAACAATTATCCTTATCGTTATTTCATTGAGACCAAAGGACTTGCTTTTGTTTTCAATCAACTTTACTCCAAGACCTACGTCCGTGGGTCTATAACAACAACAACAACAACAACAATAATAATAATATCATGTTGGTTAAAAAATAATGACGTAATAATGTCGTTTTTTGACGTTAAAAAATACGTTAAAAAACGACATTATTACGTCATTATTTTTGCACCAACCTAATAATAATAATAAGTAGTAACAAAAACATTTCTGCGAATGTTTTAGAAAAACTCAAGAACGAATCAAAATCCTTGAAGTACCATCTGTCCAGAAAATCCGAAAAATAGTTGTGATAGACATCGAAAATCCTGTGAAGAGTTTTGTCCATTTAATTTTTTTTTTTTTTAGAAATTAATAATTGTCTTTTATTTAAAATAAATTCAAGCAACAAAAAAAAGAAAAGAAAAGAAAAAGAAAACTCCACATTAGCTTGCCCAAGGTCATTGCTTTTGACCTGGCATGTGATTATAAAAGAAATGCAGGTGAAAAAAGATTTCTTTTAAATAATAATTCTGCTTGTTCTTCCGCACGTTCTTTGGTTTTACTGAAAAGAAGAAAGCATAAATAAATACATTAATAATAATAATAATAATAATAATAATAATAATAATAATAAGAAGAAGAAGAAGAAGAAGAAGAAGAAGAAGAAGAAGAAGAAGAAGATAGAGGAGGCGATAACACTCTCATGGGTTTAACGTCTGCTTTTGTGACAAGGAAAACCTTGTCAGTTTTTAATCTTTTCATTTGTACCCACTTATTTCTGTAAATAATGATCATCATTCATACTTTTGAGTGCTTTTGTAATATTCTGTTAAGTTGTTAAGCTCAAATATTTATTGATTTAATAGCGAAATATCCACGTGTATTTTATAGTCATGGAACCTACAAGGCTCTTATTCAAGCATTAAATTTAAGAGTTATTAAAATAATAAAACCACAAAAACTTTGCAGGTACTTATAATAATAATAATAATAATAATAATAATAGTAAGAAGAAGAAGAAGAAAAAGAAGAAGAAGAAGAAGAAGAAGAAGAAGAAGAAGCAGAAGAAAGTGGCTATTGATGCTGCACTAGTCAAATCTCTCATTTTCTCTAATCTTAATTGACTGAAGATGTTAACTTGTACAGGTTTCTCTTTGGTGAATTTATCAAAACCTGCCATCCTATCGTGGCTGGGATTCATGTGCCTGGCAACATCGTTATCATTCTGGTTATCATGATGCATCTATTTCTTATATGTGGTCCTTCACAGCTTCCTATCCTTGGCAGCTCTTAGTATGTTTTGTCTACACCTTATCCTTCCCATTCTCTGTCCTGTCCTTCATTACACAAGCTTATTAGGTAGGTTCTCTTGCTTTCAATATGTCATGTGAGTGTCAAATTCTCCAAGCTCTCTTTCCTCATTAAGAAATTTCATCTTTCCCTTTTTTTTTATTCTAAGCGAAATTCTTTGTTTCCATTTTTCATAAAACGTCCTCAGTATTCCGAGTGTTCTCCTTAGGTTGTCATATTTTATTCGATTGTCACTACTGCTCTATCTCTCTCTCTCACACACTCTCTCTTTCTCTGATCCCCCTCTCTTTCTTTCTCTCTACTTCTTTCTCTCTGTTTTCACTCTGTCGCTTTTTCTCTCTCTCTCTCTTCCTTCTTTCTCCCTCTCTTTTCTCCCTCTCTCTTTTTCTCTCGTTCTTTTTCTCTCTCTTTCTCTCGTTTTTCTCACTACTTTGTTTCTCTCTGGTTTTTCCCTCTCCTTTTTTTCGCTCTCCCTTTCTCACTCTCTCTCTCTCTTGTGTCCCTCTCTCATTTTCCCCTCTTTCCCATTTTCCTTCTCTCACCTTTTCTCTCTTTCCCTTTTTCTCTCCCTCCATTTCTCTCTCTCTCTCTTTCGCTTACTCTTTTTTCTCTCTCACTTTTTCTTTCTATTTTCTCTCTCTTTGTTTTTCTCTCTCTCCCTTTCTCTCTCTCTTTCTATTAATAATAATAATAATAATAATAATAATAATAATAATAATAATAATAATAACTAGAACGACCGGTTTAAATTTAGTGGACCTACTGTAGTGAACAAAACAAGATCTAAATTTAAAATGCCAAGCACTGACTCACTGATTTTGTTAGAAATTAAAAAGACTCGAATTTACAAACTTTGCTTAACACAAACGCAAAAGCAAAACTCGTGAAATTTCACACCTTGATGCGAAATGTTTTTCGGCTAATAGAAAACTAGGAAACATTTAAAAACATTTAATCTTAAATTCTCAGAAACAAATTCTTTTACGGACCTTTTCGCGAGCCGACGGGAAGTTTGTTAGTTGTCCAATGGAAAACCCCGAATCATATCCGGGAGTGAATTCCCAAATGACCTTTTCAAGCCCCACAAACAAAATAGGAGACGAGCGTACCTTGACAAACGTCAAGTGATCGGTATTATTATCTCTACCTTCTTCCCTCATCTCTTTTATACTTGATAAATGAACGGTACATTTTAAGACTGGGCGATTACTTCAGACATTACTGCCTTACGATAACGCTTATACATACGCACATACGTACACATAAACTCATTCTTGCAAGGAATACGTACTACAACGAACATTTTGACGACCTTGTATCAACCAAAATACATTAATTTTATTTGTAGAGACCATAATTGATGTATATGTATATAAATTTGTTATTTTAATGCTTCACTCTGTACCATTCCGAGAGAGTTACAAGAAAAATGACAGGCAAATACTGAAATGTCAAAGATGACACCCCCCCAAAAAAAATCTTTCTTTGTATCGCAGAAAACAGCTAGAATGGTGCAGGGATTGTTAGAATAGTGATGGGACTTAATGTACTTTATTTCTCAGTGTGAGTCACCACTACTGACTCAATAAATGTAACACAAATTATAACGCTGATGACATTGTAATATATCTGAATATGACTTAGAACTCTTCCTCTTCGCAAGCCTATCGCTACACCATCACTGTTTCCATAGCAGATGTTCAGACATGCTCTATCTTTTAACGTTCAGGCATTCACAACTAAGGCCAGCCATGTTACACCATGAAGTCGTACGAGTTTTAATCCCTGACAGATTTTTGATGTCATAGTAATGTGTTCAATTGTTTAGCCGGGTAGTGGGAACGGAGCGGGCATTAACTGATTAGTTCTAAAAATAAGAACTAGACGAGATATCCCTAGACATGCATTGCGGAACTGAACCGTAGATTAAATAAAGGATTCGTTTCTAAATTCTCTTAAGGCTACCAAGATCGACAACAATCGGATGATGGTCGGAAAACACAAACTTTGTGGCTACCACAAAAAATGAGGACAATAATCTGCGTATAAATAATAGAACAGATAATTATTAAATATTACAGAAATCGATGACAGGAAAATGAAAATACTACTCACCCTTAGTAACACATACACATACATCAACCGGAAAAACAAACCGGCTTGGGTAATAAGATTAGAATGGCAGCATTCCAAACTACACAGAAATGCATGAATACTGAATGTCATGTTTCACAACAACGAAAGAGTTAACAATTATTCTTATTTGCACTTTGGATATATAAAAAGAACATTTTTACGCGTGGCTGGGGAAGAAATAAAAAAAAAAAATTCTGGCTACAGACGCGTGTTTGTTATTTTCAGAGGCCAGAAATTCATACTAAAAATAGCCAAGCTGAAATGATCTGGTTATTTCGTAACACTCTAACCCCGATAGCTTCATGTCTTATTTACAATAAAATCCTGTAAACATTACATCGGATGATCATTTTTTTATTTAATAACAGGCGCGGTCATGTATATAACAAATAAAACAAAACTTTCAATGATTTTATTATTATTATTATTAATTATAAACGTCTTTATAAATGAATGTTAGCATATTGTTCTTTTTTTTAAATCTCAAAAACCTGCAATATAATTTTACAAATAAAACTAGTCAAAGCAAAATTATTATTTTCAATTTTGTTATTTTCAATTTTCCGGTTTGGCCATAATTTTGACTCCAGTGAGAATCTTTTCCCAAAAATGATTAAATTGACTTTTATGCCCCAGGGATTTCTCTTTTAAAACATTTTAAAGTTATTGTGTATAAAATGGCATCTTACTGAGATTCGATGAGGGGAGGGGGGCGTTATTTGCATTGAATGCTCTTTTTTTGTTTGTCTAAATGAAAACTGTTCATGAATAAATTCCATCACTGATACCATTAAAGACAAGACAATTTTATTAAATTTGAATAAGGAGTTGAACGGTGATAGATTTTTCAAATACGCGTGGATGACGCATTTAAATTCAAATTTTATAGCTTTTTCATAGAAAAATCATTTGACAACTAAATATAATTACCAACACAATTAGCCTGGCTACTTTAAATGGGAAAAAATCTTTTTATATCAAAATCTATTCCTTCAATTCTTTTTCTAAATGCTAAAAAGTTTATGAAACTTGAATTAACTATTTTTTAAAAGGATATTTGGTCAGAGGTGCCAATGTTACTAAAATCCAGGGGAGTACATCATATGCATATGCATATGTGTGTGTGTGTGGGTGCGCGTGTATGTGCGTGTGTGTATGTGTGTGCGTGCATGTTTGTGTGCGCGTGTATGTGCGTGTGTCTAAGTGTGTGCGCGCGTGTTTCTGTATGTTGTGTGCGTGTGCGTATATGTGCGTGCGTGTGTGTGCATGAGCATGTGCACGTGTGTGTGCGTGTGTGTGCGTGTATGTACCTGTTCGTGTGTGTGTGTGCGTGTATGTGCGTGTATGTGTGTGTGCGTGTATGTGCGTGTATGTGTGTGTGCGTGTATGTGCGTGTGTGTGCGCGTGTCTGTGCGTGTATGTGCGTGTTCGTGTATGTGTGTGTGCGTGTGTGCGTATATGTGTGCGTGAGTGTATGTGCGCGTGCGTGTGTGTGTGTGCGTGTTATTGCGTGCGCTCGCGCGAGTGTGTGTGTGTGTGTATGTGTGTGTGTGTGTGTGTGTGTGTGTGTGTGTGTGTGTGTGTGTGTGTGTGTGTGTGTGCATGTTTATTCGTGAAAGAGTTTAGGAAATCGTTTTCCGTCTTTTGGTGGAACGAATGGTGAAACGAATTTTCAAAAATGTCCCCGAGGTCTCATTTGCAAGATAATTCTTATTTACCCCCTAAATTGAATGTCAATGAATCGATGTCAGATCGATGTATCACTTAATAATTACCGACCTTTGATTTTCATTTTTCACTTATTGATTTCTTAATGATTCCAACCGGGACGGCGCTCTAAGCAATCAGTTATTTCCTTTCGACAATATTTTCTAGCAACAAACAGAAAACATTTCATGTCGCCATAAGAGGAAAAGATGTTCGATGGTAAAATAAAAGAAAGGGCATATAAATGAATTTCATTTTCTAAGGAGAATTTAAAAAAAAAAAGCCACTTAATGTCAAAGATTATAATGGCTGTTTAATCTGGGGAATTGTTCGGGGAGAAAGATTTAAACCGCTTTCCTAATTATATGTATGATACTAGTCTACTAAAGCCCTACTCAAAATTATAAACTGAGTTTTTATATAACGTATTCACTGTATAATGCCCAATGCTTGAGAATAATAATCACCTCTGATCTAAGTGCATTGACAAGTAAGGAGATCATGTTGAAAATAAATATTTGCCGTTCAATATCAATTCATTTTTCAATATTAGGCTCCACACATAATGATGCACCTTATATATATATATATATATATATATATAAATATAAAAGTGAACATAGAAGTCAACACTTAGAGGCGACAGTCTGTTTCATGCTATATGCAATCGTCAGGCCACGTTGACTTCTATGTTCACTTTTATATTTACACACGCTCTATCTCTGATATTGAGCACTTTATTCCATAAATATAGCACACCTTAAGACTATATTTCTTTATATATATATATATATATATATATATATATATATATATATGACGTCACACATTACGAAATGAACAAAGTCCGACAATTATTTTAAGACATTTTTTATGTTTATACGTTCTTTTTATAGACACAAATATTTAAGTAAATGCTCTTTTATAATAAACAGTATTAACGACATTTACCAGCCTGAATGTCTGAGAAATTTTCATAGAAAATATGCGCCCTCCAACAGGAATAGAACCTGTATCATATAGCCTGACGCGCCTTTAACCGATATATGACGGTTCTGTATGGGATACAGTTTTCTATGAAAATTTCTCAGACATTCAGGCTGGTAAATGTCGTTAATACTGTTTATTATAAAGAGAGCATTTACTTAAATGTTTGTATCTATAAAAAGAACGTATAGACATAAAAAAATGTCTTTATATATATATATATATATATATATATATATATATATATATATATATATATATATATATATATATATATATATATTTACCAATGTTGCACAAAGTATATAGAAATACTAAACAGTAAATTTATTCAATAAAGTCGCCATTGCTTTCAATCACGACCTCCAAAAGACTTTAGAATCTACTGCAACCCCTTAAGACGGTCTCCTTGCTTAAGTTGGTGAATGCTGCCATAATTCTTGCCTTCAGTTCATCTTTGGTGTTACAAGGGATTTTGTTGGTCTCTCCCTCAACTTTGCGCCACACATAATAATCAGATGAAAGTCGTTATGTGGTCGCAGAAATTGTCTGACCGCCATGACTGAATTCTTTTCCTTGTGTGACATGGCGCAGACTCCTGTTGCCAGATATAGGCACTTCTAGCAGCCACCCTCTTAACCCAGGGCAGCACTACATCCTCAAGTCACTTGATGTAGGCCTCCGTGTTGAATCTGAGGTTCTTATCAGCAAATTCGAGACTTCTTTTCTTATGAAAACGGACCAGAGTACTGCCGTATCTTCGTAATCACTATTAAACTCTTCCATCTCTTTCTGAATTCTCTGTACTGCCATCACCCAAACACACTGAAATGTGGGTACTGGTACAGCATTCTATTATCACATTCCTAGCAGAGTGAATTGCGTCATGGTGCTCTTTTTCTCACAGGCGCTGCCCAACGGACCCTACTATACTGTGTAATCGACAAAATCAAAAACAACAACGTACATGAGCGAAATAAACAATTTACCCATTACCCAATATATATATATATATATATATTTTTTTTTTTAAGCGTTTCATCCCAAGCAAGGCGGGAAGCCACTAGCACGCAAGAGGTTACAGAGAATTGGAGTGAGAGCAAAGAGGAGTGATAGGGAAAAGGATGAAGAGAATGATAGGGGATAGATCAAGGCATCTTGAGATGTCGATTGACATTACATTTGAATAGTTGGAGATTATAGCTATCGGGGAAACAGGAAAAGGGGAGGGGGTTCCACAGGCGACAAGTGTGGGACATGAAGCTATTGGAATAGAAGAGACGGTTACATCAAACAGTTTCGACAGTGAAAGGGTGAGAAGGGGAAAGGGAATTTTGGAGTAATTTTTAAAATTACAGGGTTAATTTTAAAAGTTACTCTAAAATTCGCTTGAGGTTGAAATGGATCTAATGTCTTTAATTTAATTACAAAATTAAATTAGGAGCTTTCAGCTTCCATTTTTGAAACATGGTTAGAACTGTGTAGGGAAAAACATATTTTAAATCAATTAATTTATAATATATATATATATATATATATATATATATATATATAATAAAAAGAAAGAATATATATATATAATCAAGGTAGGACAGCTCGTCGCATATTTATTTTGACGCCCTCGTGATCTTCAGTCAACTAGAACTACTGAATATCGCATCTAAACTGCCCCTCCTTGAGTGTTGACTCTTTCATTCGCCCTTTGTTTTGTCTCGATAGTGTACGTGTTGAGCACTTTAATTTACTGCGTAGGTAGGTGCTTCCCTTTTCTTTTTTTCCATGTTCGGTATCTTTTCTTGTTTAATATCGACGCCTCAGTCAGACGAAATGCCCGAGTGAGGGATGAGGGTGTCGGAAACTAAAAAAAAACTTAAAGGGAACATGCTCTAAAAATTCAACCCGTATATTAACCTTATGACCCTAAGTTCGGATTCTATGATGCATGATGTTTTGAAATGAAACTAAGAGAGGGCTGAGAAGGGATTTTTTTATAGATAATCTTTTTTTTAATTATATATAAAAAGTTAGGTTCCCGCTTCAAAAAATACCAAATTCTACCGACAAATGAGATATATTAACAAGATTAACAGTCAATCATTTTTAGATAATTTATATTATTAATATATATATATATATATATATATATATATATATATATATATATATATATATATATATATATGGTGAGTTCAACTCACTTTCGTATAATATCATCTCTCGATCCATCCTCAAATATGGGAAGCGCGTCTGTGACATTTTAGTTCCGCTAGTGTTTTACACACCCTTGTGCAGATGCAGTAATAGTAGACCGACGTCGTAATAGTTGTTAAAGTAATATTACGTTGGTGCAAAAATAATATCGTTTTTTGACGTATTTTTAACGTCAAAAAACGATATTATTTTTGCACCAACCTAATATTTTTGTGAACTTTAAAATGTCGTTTTAGTCCACCAACTGATGCACAATATGATTGCTATCTATTCAAAATGATAATGGCGCTTCCTTTCACGGAACACCATGTGTATGACTGGATATTTTTTATCGATTAAGGAGTTGAAAGACCCCATCTTTTTGACACACCCTCAAAATCGAGTGGAAAGATGACGTTCATAGTAAATCAACTACAGTTAATGGACAGATCCAAGTTCTATTCAAGGCTTGTCTCTCTAGCTTTTCACGTCAAATATGTGACTAGACGGATTCAATTCAGACTATTTTAATATAGACTGGCTGATAGTCATAGCCTAGAGATTCCAATATGCCCTCCAACTTAATTCGAAGGTTGGAGATGGGAAAATTGTTTGATTAGTGCCTGAGAAGTGAACGTAACAGTGTCGCCTAGAATTTGAACTCGCCTCAATTATAAATGAAAAAAATGACAAGAGTTTCTTCACCGGTATGCCACATCAGATCTACTTCCTTAATACTTGTACCATATAGATCGAAACCATCTAATTCCATAAGAGATGGTAGCAGACAAGAAACTCTCCTTGCTGTAGAGAGTCAGTGAAGGAACAAATATTGTACAGCATTCTTTAAAATGCTAGAACAACTCAAACAGTAATTAATTAAATAATAAGAATTGCTTGTCACAGTTTTATACACTTATAGTTATCAGCATTTCACAGATCACTGCAAGAACAAAAGTACCTAGGTTTGCCTAGCACCCGGTTCGCACTCCTTCCTCGTTTGTTGAATAGTAGATGTTTTTCTTTGTTTCCTGTTTAAGAATTGGTTTCCGGTTCTTTCTTCTAAATACATATCATTCTTTTTCATTCCCAGTAGAAAAAAAAGTTAATACAATATCCAAGATCAATACTTGTGAAATCTTATCGATGGCGCATGTTAAGAGTGTTCTAGTTCCACGTGTCATGCCTCTTCCGGATGTCATTCAGTTATTTCCATTTAACTCAACTCTTTATCCTGCACTCCATGTGTCTTCAAGAACACATACCCCAGTGGTTATATCCAGTGACATGACCAAATGTGTTGTGAGTTCAATACCAGGCAACAGCAGTAGTGAACCAAAAATTTGGAAGAGTCGAGGGAAATAACTGAGACATCTGGAAGAGACATGGCACGTGGAACTAAAAAAATCTACGCAGGTGGATAACATAAAGGGTTCGGTTCAAAATTTCAGTTACCTGACGAAGGCCTGAACGTACAACGGCCGAAGCGTTGTGAATATGGCAATGAAGATGAGAATAACAGTCCGAATAATGTAAATAATGAAAGTTATTATAATACCTCATCCCAGATATATAGACACCGAAATGTTGTGAATAAGGCAATGAAGATGAGGATAACAGTCCGAATAATGTAAATAATTCAAGTAATCATAATACCTCATCTCAGAGATATAGAGGCCGAAACGTTGTGAATATGGCTATGAAGATGAGGATAACAGCCCGAATAATGTAAATAATGCAAGTAATTCCAATACCTCATCTCAGAACTATAAACATATATTGAAGAGATGTTTAAAAAGAATTAAACTTGTCTGATATCATGAATTAAAGCTGATAAAATTTGACGATAGTCTGCCATAAGAGAAGGCTACATTATGGTTATAATTAAATGAACAAAGATCACTACCTCAATAATAAAATGTCAGTTAACAAATAATGTATGACTTAAATGGCACTTATATAAAAAAAAAACAAAAAAAAAACGATAGACATCTAACCGTGGTGGGAGTTTCTCTAGGATGCTGTAAGAGATTAAATTCCCGCCATGCAGAATTTGAAGTCCAAAGCTTTCAAGTGGGGACTCGACTCCTATGTTCTCTCCAAAGTTTGATGTTAAAACAGGCGAGAACGTAGACGAATGAAGAATAAGAAAGATTTAGAAAGTATAGAGAAAGAAAAGACGGTAGACGTCACATGTGTAAAGACAGATTTAGTTGAGTGAAATCACAGGGTGCAGCATAGTATAGGGGGTGGAGAGTGAGAGCATTTGATCAGTGAAAAAGAATAGCAAACGGCAGACGAAATAAGATTATAAGCTTTGCCATTGAGAAAGGATAGAAAACAGAAGAAAAATAAGACACTTTAATGGAGAGAAAAATAGGATAAGCTGACAAAGACAGACGCAAATGGAATAAGATAATTCTGGTGGAGAGAAAGTAGAAAGAAAAATGATCAAAAGGCAATAAATGTGTCGTTTTTGTTTTTTTTCTGAAGAGAAAGAATAGATGTCAGAGTAAAAAAAAGAATACAACTTGGGAAAGAATAAAAAGCAGAGTGAAGAATAATGCTACAGTTACACACTAAAAAATATTAACGCGGTTATTACGAAGAGAATAAACAGGAAAAGGCAGATAAATGCTGTTTTACTGTAGATAGTGAAATGAAGAAAGCAGGCGATAAAAAATATATCAGTTTCACTGGAGGGAATAACCTTTTTTTTTATGTACTTTGTCCTTTTTGGGCGTAGGCCTTGATGGCTCTCCACTTCCCTCTATCCCTTGCACCTCTCAACAAGTTCCGTCCCTCTGCTCCCCACCCCCGATCACGTTCTGTCATCAACTTGTCCTCTAGGTATGTCATGTGTTGTTTTCCCTTGTCTCTCTTTCTCTGTATTCCACCTGTGAGTATTAGATTCTCCAAGCACTCCTTTCTCGTTACGTGTCCCAGAAATTTCAGCTGCCTCTTTCTGCTGTTAAGTATAAGCCGCCTTCTTGTTTGCATCCTCTCTAAGACCTCATCGTTGATCACACATTATGTCCATGATATCCTTAGCATCCTTCTGTAGAACCACATCTCCGTCGCCTCATCTTTCAGCAGACTGTCCAACATTCGCTGCTGTAAAGGAGGACAGATTTCATATAACAGCTCAGTACACTTTTCTTTGTTACCAGAGAAATCCTCCTGTCTCGCAATACTCTGCTCAGCTTTTTGACAGACGGAAAATTCAACAGAAAGCTTATCGAAAAGAACATGAATAAAAAGACAAAAGTATGAAAAAATAAATAAGTAAGAGGCAATTTAAAAAAATGAAAAAGCTGTCTATATTTCTGAGATGAAGTATTATGTACACTATTTACATCATTCGGACTATTATCCTCATCTTTGTCGCCATATTTATTACAACGTTTCGGCCATTCAGTATCTGTCTATATTTCTGAGATGAGGTATTATGTACACTATTTACATCATTCGGACTATTGTCCTCATCTTTGTCGCCATATTTATTACAACGGTTCGGCCATTCAGTATCTGTCTATATTTCTGAGATGAGGTATTATGTACATTATTTACATTATTCGGATCATTGTCCTCATATTTGTTGCCATGTTTATCACAACGTTCCGGCCGTTCAGGACCCAAAGAGTGTGAGTTCAATACCTGGTTAAGGCAATGGAGAACTTTCAGAGGGGAATTAACAGGCGATAACTGACATCCATTAGACATGGCACGTAGAACTAGAACGGTCTACCCCAGTGAGTAAATAAAAGGTTCAGTTCGACATTCCAACCTCCTGATGGAGGCCGGAGCATACAACGGTCGGAACGTTGTGATAGACATGGCAACACAGATGAGGACAATAGTCCGAATAATGTAAATAGTGTAAATAAAAAAGCTATCGAATATGACCAAAGATAAATTTTAAAAAAAAGACAAGCAATCACAATAAGAATAGGAGAAAATAAATATGTCCGCTATAATTCGGAAAATTAACGAATTCCAGTATTTACATGATATACTCTCGGGTTGTATTAATTCCTAATGTAAAAAATGTTGCTTTATCCTTATATCTGATGTGATCTCTTGAATTACATTTTTAAATGTTTAAAACAATTAAACAAACTTGAATGGACAAAGAAGAAATTGTTCTCAGACATTTTTCTTCAATGTTCTTTTCTGTGGTTCTGTCGTGGATATTGAGAAGTCGAAGAACGGAATTGAATTTCAGTTAATTTCGTTACATTTATTTAGGCAGAAATATTATTGAAAAGTTTATGAATCCATCTTCCCCCTACCAAGGGTTAAATACTAGCAATATTCACTCACAAAACAGCAATTATCAAATCAAAAATATATATTTTGGCTTTAAAGAATAAACGGTTTCAAAACTGCAAAATTTAACTTAATCAATCAATCTGCGGTTCTATAATATATTAAAATAAACACAGCAATAGGATTATTACTAGGGTTTTTAATGTGTCAAAAAATAATCTTCTTCAGAGACGATAAAAACAGCCAGATGCGCCCTATGGTTTCTGTCACAATTTATAAATGAACTAACAATAACAAGATTTGTAGAATGGACAACATAGAGAAATCTTCAGTTATCGGTGGGTAAACAAATCATGACAATGGATTTTTTTTATCGCAGACAACGTGGAAACACCAGACGATGTTAAAAAACAAACACATCCGTTTCTTAGCAAACAATCTTTCGTCCCTTACTTCGTTAAACTTATCGTAGATCTATGTTACCAGTGAAATGGCTCATCTCGTTTTCAGTAATGTAGTTGACAAAGGAAAAATTACCTTCAGCATGGATGTTAGGGCCCATTATTCCCTAGTTGAACTTTTTGCAAATAATCATACTTGCTTTCACTGCCTCGTTTACTCATACTACACCCAGTTCTTATAGCTTCCCGAAAATAATGTCAAATACGTACCTCGCCGTCCATTTTATTCAGGCGAAAGCGAGGCTCATGGAAGCAGACGACGTTCTTCCATTGATACAAGGTCCAGTTAGCATCGATACTAAGACTGACTAATGGCTACACAGCCCCATACACCTGATGGATTATTGTTTTCCGTATTATGATTAATTCCTTCTTCCTTGATTAAAGATGTCTTCCGATTTATGGCATAGTGACTAATCAACTGGCCATTACTTAGTAGTAAAACCTAACTTCACTTCTCGCATCGACAAATCTTAGCCGCCCAATGTATGGTTATCTATTAGTGAGTTTTCCCGCCTTGAAATCCTGCTAATCGGCACCCAAAATTATTGAATGTGACCACTGCGTAAATTGGATATTATGAACCGAGCGTGTGAGTAACGACGAGGTTTTCGAGAGGATGCAAACAAGGAGGAAGCTTATACTTAACAAGGGAGAAGTGGAGGGCCATGATCACCTACCTCCTGAAGGAACACGGTACATAAAACGGAAGTACTGACCTTCTTGCCCTATGTCACTGGTCGTAATGTTTTGGCTCATCAGTGTATCTGAGTTAACTCTAATTCACAGTAACTGAGTTTAATCAGAATTTGTACGGACCTCTTCCTCACTGATAAAGCTAATGCATTTTCAATTTATGTCCTTCGGGTCGTGATTTTGATTCGTTCTTTGTCGAGTTCAAATCCTCAGACCATAGAACGGAAGGCATTAAGATTGAATCAAAGAGAAACAAAAGAAAGTCCACTTAATTTCCATTATATTTGTGGCAGATTTTCTTTTCTTGACATAAGATTCATCCCGATTTAGTTGCTGACATTTTCAAGCTGTAGATTCCTGTGGCTTTCGTAGAGTTTATACAATGGAGGGACTTTTCTAGAGGAAAGCTGATCGTGATAATTGTATGAAATCTATCCGGAAAGTATCCAGCCGTTCTGAATATCTTGTGGAACTGGTTATTCAGTCCTGATATAATTTGGCAGCCAATCGACGGATAACTTACCTGCACGTGTGTGAGCAGAAAATCTCCGTCAATTTTTCATTCACTATTCCATGACGTACGTATTCACAACAACAGAGACTTTATCTCTTGGCAAAACATCGAATTTTCAAAATCTCTCACTTCTTTTGCACATCCCAGTGTTTGATCTCCGATGAAATCCACGTATAAACGCGCCGCCAACAATCTCGAAAGAATACGAAAGAAAAAAAAACGCAAATGAGACTGTGATACGTTTTTCCGAGAAAAAAATTATAACGAGGGCTACCAATGATTCTTCTTCAACGGATACAGGTCCTCTCTAATCGGAAGAAAGATGCTACCCGTTTCCTAACAATGTTATAAACATTTATTTTAAAAACGAAAATATCATACAATAAGTCTTTATATTTCTTAATAAATTTAAGGATTTAAATAGAAAATTATTTGTAAAAGTTGTGTTTTTACGATTTTCTTTTTGAGAAAATCTTTGCAAAAAAACAAAAATACTTACCACTGCTACGCGTCCAAGGGCCACGGCGACGACACGACACGCTCGCTATGTACGAGGACCAGTCAATAGTGCAGGAGAGACCTGCAGTCGAACTTTGACTCGGCTCACCTACCTACCACCGCTACGCATACGAAGACCAGTCAATCGTGCGTAATAGTCCTGGAGTCGAACCCTGACAAAACGTGCTACTAACTAACTAACTAACTAACTCAACCCCCTAACGTCGAACCCTTTTCCTAAATAAACTAAAACGACGCGAATTTCCATGTCGAATCGAATAATAAAAATTCAAAATTAGTAAAACACATTGGTTGATAAATCCTTCTCGTGCATAGAACAGTACTTCCGGAGAAATTCACTTGCAGGCCTTTGGAGTCTACCCTTTTTTCTTAATATATCAGCTTTTTGTAGCGGCTTTTCACTGGTAGGGTGAAGATTTCGGTTATAGGGTTAGACGAAGCATTCGAAACGATTAGAAACCAAAGTATCTTAAAAAGAATTTTTATTTAACAACAGTTTGTCGACACTACGACCGCCATTCAGATCTTGATGGTGCCTACTCACACAAAAAAAAAACCAAAAAAAAACCGCGCATACAATAACTTCCAGCCTGTCTATCCTCATTGTTCAACATTTTCGACAACTCCTTCATTCAGTTTCAACAAAACCAATAAAACTTCCTTCTATTTCCCAGAAGATATTTTTGGAAAACAAAGATACGAACGGTTCAACAAATCCTGCTGGCTGTTCAACCCACGCACAATTTCGGTTAGCATTATATACAATTTAAAAATATCTCTTCAACAACTGAAACAAACGGTGATCTTTGAGAGTTTTTCTATTTTTACATATTTTTTTCCAAAGACTTAGTTTAAGAGAATATTTTAAAGTTTATAAATGGAACACGTCATCAATCCTTTTTATAAATGGAACACGTCATCATTCCTTTTTATAAATGGAACACGTTATCAATCCTTTTTATAAATGGAACACGTCATCAATCATTTATATAAATGAGCACGTCATCAAACCTTTATATAAATGGAACACGTCTTCAATTTTCGGTAATTCTTTTTTACAGAACATAAATTGTTCAGTTTAAAAAAAAAAGACTTCTGGTTCTTGAAACCAGAATTAAAAGAACCCAATTCTATATATATATATATATGATTATTCGACTATTAATAATAACATTAACAGGGTTCTCTTCAAATAAAACTGTACATAATATTAGAATGAAATAAAAAGGATCAATCCACACATTCTAAGAATCAGCTAGAATGATACGCTAGCGAAGCAGTGCGCATGCGTTTAAATATTACTCACTAAGTTGACTTTTTGCACGATTCTTCATTCAAAGGAATATTTTTCACGCACACATTCGATATATATATATATATATATATATATATATATATATATATATATATATATATGACTAAGGTCTGCTCAGCATAGTTGCAGTATAGGTGGATCTGTGGTTGTGGAATAAAAACAAATCCGCCTGAGCAAGTGTTTACAATAGGGATTGATTCGCTACCCTAGTAGACGGGTATCCTCATGCTATACTAAACAGAGCATTTGCTTAAATATTTGTATCTATAAAAAGAATGTATAAACATAAAAATGTCTTAAAATAATTGTCGGACTTTGTCCATTTCATAATATATATATATATATATATATATATATATATATATATATATATATATATATATATATATATATAATTTCCATGGTTATAATTTATTCCATTGGAATCGTAAATACGATTTATGATTAAATAATTTTAGAGCTATAGAGAGGGGTAACAGACGAGAGAAGGTGGGAGATTAAACCTTAACAAAGAGAAGTTTTAAAGAGTTGAGTGGAAGAGGTTTAAGTGAGAGAAACATGAATGTTGTCGGATGTCTAATACATTAAAGATACATTTCATGGTGCCATACACACACCATAGACGATCTAATGTTAAAGATCAGAATAAGAGAGAGGGAGAGGAAAAGAAAAGAAGGGGTGGGGTAGAGAGGTGGGGCGGGGAAACTAAAACTGAAAGGCATTTACTGAAAGGGCTGCTGTGTAATTAAGAAAATTTGACAAAATTAATATCGACTACAGGTTACAAATCAAAATGTAAACATTGTTTTAGTTCTAACATTCGTCCCCCACTCTCATACATACACACTCACTAAATTTTATTTTTTATTTCCGAGGTTTTTTTTCTGTTTTCTTTTTGAATTTGTAGGTCTGATGAATTGGATCGTATTTACGATTCCAATGGAATAAATTATGACCATGGAATATTAGTGTTAAAGCCTTTTTATTATATCCTTACTCTGTCCTGGACATTGAGTTCTACCTGGATTCTATCCTCTTGGAATTTTTTATTCAAAAAATATACATGTATGTATATGCACCTATATATATGTATTTATATATTTTGCATATGTATGTGTATATATATTTACCACTAATATTAG
Organism: Acanthosepion lycidas; assembly: GCA_963932145.1. Lineage (NCBI taxonomy): Eukaryota > Metazoa > Mollusca > Cephalopoda > Sepiida > Sepiidae > Acanthosepion > Acanthosepion lycidas. Next base: position 5,619,479 of record OZ010573.1, read on the forward strand.
CTATATATATATATATATATATATATATATATATATATATATATATATATATATATATATATGATTTGGGATTAATTGCAGATCAAATATGGATCGGAATCCGAGAGAATGATGAGATAAATAACCAATAGAAATATCAATCTATGTTTCACTAATTCTTTTCATTTTTATTAAAACTTAATCAGATAATATACATATGCGTGCGTGTGTATGCGTATGTGTGCGTGAGTGTGTGTGAGTGTGCGTGCGTGAGTGTGTGTGTGTGTGTGTGAACACCGCAATGCAAGAGGCTTTAATTCAATCTTCAGACGCTGAAGATTGCGTTCAAACTTGCAACAGGCCATGGCCACTTGGTGGTGGTGGTGACCTCAGTGTCCACGCTTATATTTAGATACGCTTGATCCCTGATACAGAATACTTTTACCCATAAATATATTCTATATTAAACTATATTTTTCAATATATATATATATATATATATATATATATATATATATATATATATATATATAAGCACGTTCTGAAAATTTTGGAGAATTTTGAGGCAAATAAATAAACTCGTTTGAATGTAAAAATTTGTCAAGAATATAATCCAGATTATAAACCTGAGAGAATTGAACTAAAGTGTTCCCGAATTCAAATGTGGCCATTTACAAAGTTTTCCTCTCATCTGAATAAACTTGACTTTGAAAGAATGGATGATGTACAAGTGTTTCGCATCAGATAAAATGGAGGAAAATCATTTCCTTTTCTTTGTATTGTAAAGTGAAACCTTGCATTGCCATGCTTTTTTCCCTTCGCCAGAATAATTCCCTATGCATGATACGCAATTTTTCTAAAAAGTAATAAGCAAAATTAGAGGTGCGTATTATGCACATCTACAAAAAAATCTTTAAAAAATTGACGTTTCAAAGCTCGATTTCAGCTGTGAAGTGACTACTCACTACAAACATACGACAATTTGACACTAACATTCGGAGATTGCGACCCCATAACGATATCAGATACAATCATATGTAATCATACTTACAAAATATAATATCATATCATACTTACAAATATAAAATAAAATATGAATTATCATAAAACTAAATTAGAATAATATTATTCTATGTTTAAAACTTTTTTTTGAAAAACTACATTCAGATCCGATAGATTGCACATTTTATCGAACAAAAAGAGGTTAATGAGTCTGACAGTAGGAGTAATATAGGTATTTCCGTTTCCTTTTAGAATCTTGATGGTCGGAAATTTTGATAAATATCTTCAATTACAACTAAAAGAACAGTAGGAAACGCTGACCGTAATGAAAATGGAGAGGTACAATTTATAGTTTGATTACAAGACAAGGGGTGCGTATTATGCGGGAGTAGAAGCATTTTCCCACACTTTCAGCACAATTTTAGGCGTGCGTATTATGGACGAGGGTTTATTATACATGGCGAATTATGGCATTTTTCGTGTCAGGCATCACTGACAGGCTCATCTTTATTGGCAATAATGATGCTTTCTTCAGGATTCAGTGACTCATACTGGACATTATCTTTTATATATGGCAAAACATTCTCTGGATACAGAAATGTTTTAATGCTGGGATCCGGTTGATCAAGGGAGATAATCTAATGCTTATGCATATGTTAACATACAACAGATATGTCTCATTTAGAACAATTCCGTGAAGAAAATGTAATTTTACATTGCAGTTAAATGTGCCCCTTTCTCTGCCAAAGAATATCTACAAACGACAGCTAGACGGCGTTGCCAAAGGAACATATAACGAATAAGGCAGAAAATTTCATTTTGTTTGCGCGCAGCAAGCCTTAGAGATTACCTTTTTAGGGTACTCTTTTCCCACGTGAGTCTCGTGTTATATTACACACAATATTTTAGTATACAGCATATAACAAAATCAAATATTGCTCACAAAGCAACAAAGGCCATTTCAAACGTAGGTTTTGTTTTATTTGCTTTGTTTGTTTTGTTTTATGGCATATCAACCTCAATGGGTCATTTAATGCCGACAAGATTTTTATTAATGCTAATGTTTTTTTTCAAAAATATATTGTTGGTAATATTTTTGCTTAAAAAAATGTATTGCTGATATTTTTTTCCTCAATAATGTATTGCTGGTAATAATTTTACCTTCAAAAAATTTGTTACTGATATTAAAACCTATTTTTATACTTTCATAGTGTATTGACCCTAGTTTGGGAGGGAGGTAAATATTTACTGATAGCTGGGACCCTAACAAGTGCTACCACCCCGGGTGAGTGTGGACCAGGGAACACCTGCAATTAAGAGGTTGTTACAGGCTTCTACTTATCAGAGGCCTTGCTGTCGGATGTAGTTTATCGTCTTCCCCAGAACGCTCAAACGTAGATCTCTTACAATCTTTCATACTAAAGGACATCTGTATATTTTTACACCTATATTTATATTTCTGTGATTTTTCCATTTGTCTTGCTATTAGTTCCATTAGACAAACATCAAAGATTCCAAATGTAGAACATCGGATGATAATTACAGCAGATCTAAACGGTTGAACCTTTGGATGAAGAGGGCTACGCATGAAGGACATACTACAGAAGGCGTTACACGAAATTATAAAAATGTCAGCGGCAGTTTGTTACAGTTTCATAACTGAATTCTGCATGTCACATTCCATATGTGTCGCAGAGGAAGGTCATTAAAACAAATGTGTGGGCCATTTCCTGGCAAATTGAGATCTACCTTAAACTAATTCAAGTCATCGGCACTTTCTTCTACTACGATTTTCTTTACACCACCAAACAACTCTTGCAAAACTAAATGGATAATGAGGTCTTGTTGAAACTGGAAGCTTTCTAGTTCAGAACCTGCAAGTTGTCGGCGAATTTAGTCATCAACGCCATCATCATGAAGGAAGCTATAAGCAAAGAAGTAATTAAATTCCAGGATACGACATAAAAAGCCGAGAACGACAACAATGTTTCTTCCCATTCAGTTTATATGACACTAAAATATGTTGACATTATTAGTACGTAATATATATATATATATATATATATATATATATAAATAAAAGGACACATGCCACATTGGATAAAGGCGTTAGTTAGATCCAGTGACAGGGCCCAAGGAGTGTGAGTTCAATACCAGGTTAAGGCAATGGAAACTTGGAGAGGGGAATTAACAGGAGATAACTGATAACTGACATCCATTAAAACATGGCACGTGGAACCACCCCAGTGAGTGAAATAAAGTGTTCAGTTCGACATTCCAACCACCTGAAGAAGTCCTGAGCGTACAATGGCCGAAACGTTGTAAGAAATATGGCGACAAAGATGAGGACAATAGTCCGAATAATGTAAATAGTGTACATAATACCTCATCTCAGAAATATAGACAGATATATTCATTTTTTCCTATTTTTTAACATTTCACCCCAAGTAATCCAATAAAGTCTACAAGCCTCAAATAGTTACTGAGTGTGAAACAATTTAAGAAAAAAAAAAACTATTAAAACCAGAGAAACTATAAAAGCACGTGACTTAAGAAGACAGAAGATATTGATTGACATTGTATTTAAATTTTTGAAGATTAAAGTTGACCGGAAAGCAAGAAGCCGAAAGACAGTTTCGCAAGCGATAATTGCGAAAGAACTGTTAGCATATAATTTACGGTTACATGTAGCAATTTCAACAGTAAAATAATGAGACCTAGATGCCAAACAAGTACCGAGCTTAAATTCGGAAATTCGATCTACAAAAAGGAAAACCCATGAGAAAAATTATCATGAAAATGTTTCTTTAAGGAAACAGTATTAGTTCATGCACGTCGATCATATAAAAATGTATCAAAATCTTTTATAAGAACTTCATAAACACGTAGATATCATAAAGATATCTATATATTTATAAACCTTAATTCATGTTTTGTATTCTTTCAATCCGGATTACACAGACAATAAAATATGTCCATTTATTTTATTCGATTAACTAATTCTGCAACGCTGTGGTCAGCATTCTCCTTCATCCCACAACTGTGGTTCATTGTGGCATTCAAGGTAGAATATTGTAATGGCTTGCTTGTTCCTATAGCAGATGCTGAGTCCACCCCATCCCTCTTCTCAGAGGTGGATTTGAATTTGAAGTTACCTTCTAGTTTTTGCAGCAGTTGGAGTCAGAGTTTCCTTCTCCTAGACTGGTTACCACCCAAGGCTGCAGTACTCAGTCTCTCCTGTTATTATACCTATAACTTGGGAGGATAAGAGAGAGAGAGAGAGACAGACAGACAGACAGGTAGACAGACAAAGACAGAGAGAGTCATATCTTTCCCAAGAGTATCAGCAGGTAAGTGAATGTAACGAACTTGACTTGAATTCGAACTCGGATTTCCGATTCCCCAACCTGTTCCATCTTATATTGATGTTATCAGTACCTTATTGTTTATGTATTGTATAAAGAAGCGCCTATGCGATGTCAGGGTATCATCTAAAAAATCCTATCCCAATAAACGTCGTAATATAAGGAAACTGTTAAAAAAACTGCCTTCGAAAATTTTACATCAGATATTTCTTTAGAGATGAACATAATGGCGTGTTCTTTTCTTCTAAGTCTCCGGTGCTTTGATGTGGATCCGATTTAACAAGGCTTTCAAAAATCATTATCAATAATAGATTCTCCTACAAAGTGAGGTTTACCAGAAAGATCAAAGAAAATTCTTCCAAACTCCTTAAATGATCGCTGCCATTAGTATTCTGTGCTGTGTAGCATTACACCTTTTATGATATTCATACTTCACGAAATGGTTACCATAAGTCATTAATGTCCCTGTCTCCCATGAAATTAAAGCTTACATAAACTCTAAAGGGCTCCACAGTGAATGGAAGTTAAACGAAATGGAGTTGTGGCTTATAATAACCATAATTATCCTATATATGGTTGGTTAGACATTTAAACATGTCAAATGAGATTTTAATCCAAGAAGAGATCTATCTATCTATCTATCTATCTATCTATCTATCTATCTATCTCAGTCTATTTATATCTATCTATCTCAGTCTATTCATATCTATCTATCTATCTATCTATCTATCTATCTATCTCAGTCTATTTATATCTATCTATCTCAGTCTATTCATATCTATCTATCTATCTATCTCAGTCTATTTATATCTATCTATCTCAGTCTATTCATATCTATCTATCTATCAGGGATTATCCATATATATATATATATATATATATATATATATATATATATATTCATGAATTATTCATACATAAAACAAATACAAAGGTTAATGATTAAATGGCGAGAAATCCATCTTCGCGAACAATTCAATAATATACAAAAACCCCGAACCTACAGACATCCTCAGGTATGAAATATTGTGTTCTTGTTTATACTTTCAGTAATAAGTGGACAAACGAAAACAAGGTTGTAATCCGAAAAATGCTATGAGAAATGTGTGTTATAGTTTTGGAAGGTGCAGTCGCAACGCTGAGTTTGAATTTAAATTTTAAGGTTAAAGTTCTGCATTTATGTACAAATGTAGTGATCGAGAATTTTTTTTTACTGGTAAATTTTCCATCAAAGTGGCATGAACTATATTGTTCAATAATTACAGTAATGTCGCACTTATTATCCAAAAGTTGCACTTGGATCAGTTATTTTAATTTCAATAAAGGTGCAATTAATTTACAAATTCATGAATTATTCATACATAAAACAAATACAAAGGCTAATGATTAAATTTCAAGAAATCCATCTTCGCGAACAATTCAATAATATACAAAAACCCTGAATCTGTTTATGAAGGAAAAGATCATGTTTTATAAATTTCTGTAGGAACAGACGAAAGCTTGTAAAATAAAAACATCTAATGCGACGGAAATTAATAAAACAGGATCACTCATTTGTTTGATGGTTTGGTGTAGTTAAGCTATTTCCGGCTTTGTTATAACGTACTTTCTGTGGAGTTGCATTCCAGTAGTTCTGGCTTTTTAGTGGTTGGTTTTTGCAACACATCTGGTTCTTCGGTAGATGCTTTTAGAAAATCCCATGCATATTTTGTTAAAATGTGATGTGATGTTCTATATATTTTGAATGTGCATCGTGGGATGGCGTTTTCATCAATGCATTTCAGTAAGAATTTTTTTTCCGGTTTCTAACTGAGATGCGAATGTTAAGAGTTTTTTGTAATAACTGTCACAAAAAATCCATAGCAGAAACCGCAAGGAATCTAAATAACAGAAAATATATGAACACAGAATGGACATTTTACAAAGTAATATGTCAAATGGGTTGGGTACCGAGTGTGACGACGATTTTGACATGAAAATTGCTACTCTGATAAAAGAAGAAATAATTCACTACGACGTAAATATCTAGAGTCCTTTAAGCACAAAGTCATCTTTCCCACTCTTTTTATATATAAGTGATTTCATTAATAAAACTGATATTTTTATAAAGTTAATTATCGGAATAAAACGTCATTTTTTCCCATTCATTTGCCCATAGCTATATCAGTGTAAGCAATATGCATTTTGTGTCTATTATATTTACAATCTCAGAGATAGAGAGCGTACGTAATTTTAAATGTGAACATTGAAATCAACACTTAGACGCGACAGACGTCTTCATTCTAGACGCAATTATCATGCCACATGTCACTTTTATATGTATAAATATATAGATTTGTGAGTGTGTTCCACACCAAACAGCAGTCAATAACTTAAACCTCCTGACGATGGGACTGTAAAATTAGGTAAAAAAATAATTTACGAAACTGCAGAGAAAAATTTGAACAACGCCAGCACGCCCACACCCATAGCTGATATTGTTAAAAAATGATCATGCCGGATTATTCGCTCTCTCCCAGAAACTGTAACTAAGGTCCGCTCAGCATAGTTGCAGTATAAACCACAAATGGGCTCTGTGTGGGATGGTTACCAACACACATATTCATCTGAAACATGGATAGCATAACCACCCTAGTGGATGGATGTGATCAAGAAACTTGTATCCGGTCTGTGTGGAGCTATGTATTTTTACGTACATAGAGATCCTGCGATGGCATAACGTCTCTTATAAATTTGGTGTTTTAACATAATGTATTTTTGTTTATACGAAGCTAAAGCTTTGAAAGATTTACGAACAACTATTCTTCTGGTTTGACAAACAAATATTGATTTCAAATATTGTTATATCCTGAATGATATATGCAATTATTAATTCCCAAATCTCCCTCTACGAAATCAGTCTTATCTTTTACACATTCAAGCCATTTATAAAATACACGCCTAAGAATAGCGGAGTGTCTGCCTAAAGATTCGATTGTGAAGAATCGTACGTAGATAAAATTCTCGTCCAAAACTGAACTGAACAATGAATCCTAATGACGATCACTAGAGGAATGATGATTAATGTCGGGGTGGAATGTGGTCGTCTGCTTCACAGAAATATGAATCCATTGGACAGTGCAATCAGTTAAAACGTTGTCGATTGTTCTCTGAAAGTGTGTGTATCTCTGGCTTGAAGAGTTTGGTCTGTGAAGATTGTTGTTTGATTTTTTTTTGATTTTTTTTTCTATACCGCAGAAAAGACAAACTTTGCGGCGAGACAGAAATAGATGAAGAACAGGTTATTTTATTGCTTCTTTTAAAACTCCCATATTAATTCAAGCAGCTTTCGTCTTTGACATGTTCATCCTCTTTAATTTTGGTCCAGAGTTCCTTTAGTTTTTCTTTCCAAATTCTCATCTCTTTTGATTCCCTTCTTGAATTCCAATCGTATTTTCTCCTGAACGAAGGCGAGCAATAAAGAAACAAAAAGGTATTTTTAACTTCTCTCTTTTCTACTTTCTTTCTTTCTTTCTTTCTAACTTTCTTTCTTTCTTCCATTGCTGTCCGCATTTACTACACAATCATTGCTTTTTCTGGCTGATTTTTTGATTCTTCAATTTCGGGTTCATTTATTTGCTGTCTTCAAGAAACCTTTCGAGACCAAATCTAAATCTACAAAAACTCTTTCCTTTACTGTTCTTGTTCGCACTTGTCTGTATTGACAATTTGTTTCGCACAGATACGGTTTTCATTTTCGAATCTACCAACTGAAGTTGCGAAACAAACCCTGAAAATGACTAAAGATTTGTTTTACACATTGACTGATTTATTTAAGTGAATTTAATTTATTTATCTTTGTTTCTATTCCTTTCCATCATTTCTTCTTTTTTTGATGGAGGGGTGTCTGAAGCGTCAACTTAAACCTTAATTTAGCTTCCAATCTCAATTCCACACCGGGGTTGAAAAGAGACTCAACCACTTTCGTCGTATGCCAAAATAAGCTATACCCCATAGGAGTTAAAATGATTTTTTGATTATTAATTAAATTCCTCTGTATAAATTAAATAAAATACATCGAACTCTTTTTTGTTTTTTTGTGGATCAGTTCTAATATTTTCATATTGCGAGGATCCACTTCGATTAGATACCAACGGATTTTTTACCTTACTATACTCACAGGACGGCTAAGGCTAAGAATAGTTTTCCCCTTTGTCTTTATATATATATATATATATATATATATATATATATATATATATATATATATATATATATATATATATATATTGGTGTGTGTGATTTCATGTGTGTGAGCCTAAATTGTATGCACACATGGCAGCTTAATAGTTCAAAATATTAGCTAAAAGTTAACTATATTAAGTAATACTGAATAAAAACTATAGTATCACTTGTAATTGTGCCATAATTCTTTTTTTTATAAAAGAAGTTTAAGCACAATAATGTTTCTTCATTTTATAAGTATAAGTTTCTAACATTTGCAAAAATTTAACAAAAGCATAAAATCGATTGGATTTCTTTCTAAACTTTTCTGTGTCTCTTGGTTTTAACAAATTCCGTTTCTACTGCATAATCTATAATTTGTGAAAATGATTTGGCTCAGGAGCTAAATATTTCAGAGTGCTCTGAAATTTCATAGACTGACGCAAAATTTCGTGCCTGCTTTTGCCGTCAGATGACGTTCAGAGCATCCAATTCATTCAAACGTTGCATTGTATTTTGACAACTGATACGAACGACACGTAGTTAAATTCATGTATTTAACATAAATAAGCAACCTTTTCAGTAGATTAGACTTTCTTTTTTATTTTCAGAAAGGTAAAAATTCAGCTCTAACACACACAAATGCTCACAAAATATTGTTATTTTTAGGAAAAGGGAAATCGATTTGTGAGCTTTCCATTTGGAAATTCCTCTCTCAATGATTCTATGGCAACCTATGAGGTTCGAACTCATTATTCAGTCGTAATTGATCTAGCAAGACAAGCTCGTTAACCATTAAACCACGTGGAAGTGGCCCTCATTTTCTAAGCGTAGCTTAGATATGAAATAAGGTTGGAAGTATCAGGTACCAAGTGAGGATCGAACTCACTATTCAATCGTAATTGGTCTAGCGAGACAAGCTTCATAACAATTAGACCACATGCCCTAAATGATTGTCTAAGCTTAGTTTAGATGCGTCACATGTCCTCAAGTATGGCGCACGTAGTGAGGATCTTTATAGATTATACTATACATTACTTTATCTTTTCCATACACACACACACACACACACACACATACATATATATATATATATATATATATATATATATATATATATATATATATATATATATATATATATATATATATATACATTTACCACTTGAAAATATTGGAGGCCGTATGTATTTTGTTCTTGAGACCGTTATGCAAACAGAAGGGTTTTGTTCTGGCCTCCAAATATTTTCCATTTAAGGGTTTCTGTTTTTCTTTTCCCTACATATTATCAAGCTTTTTATAGATGATTATACCTTTATTAAACTCGATTTACCTCTGTTGAGCGACGTTCGAAACCGGTTATGTAGCTGGTTTTTCATTTTATTTTTCCTTTTAATTGTTATCATAAGTGGTAATAAATACAAATTTTGTCCATTTCATGGTGGTCATTAATTTTTGTACCACTAATAAAATAAAAAAAAAACGAAAATTTTATCTCATTTTCAATATTTACATCTTTTCATGTATTTAACGGCTTCTGTCGTTTTGTATAATTCAAATTGCGAATTTAGAGTGTAAGATTAACATTCATTTTGAAGGGTCTAAATTGGATAACAGCTAAGAATTGCATAGATTTATTCGAAACTGTGACTCTCATAAGCGATATTACGGCAAAGTTGGTCAAGAGTTATGGAATACATATCTGCTGAACTATGAATGGTATTAAGATGAAACTGGTGCCAATTTAAAGCTAAATTCATTGTTTTTGTAATGCTAATGATTTTTTCCTATTTTTTCAGATCCAGTAATGGCGTTCTCTCAACCAGAAAAGGCGTTTTGTGTTGCATTAGATTGGCGACAACGTGTCATCAATGCACAGTGAATTAGCGAGATATAATGGTAAGTTCTATGCTATAACAGTTTATTTACTCGCACGTCTCACTTGCAATGTCAACTATTATCTACTGTCACCTTGATTCTTCTTCTATAACGCTCGCTCGTTAATAATATTTCTCTTTTTTATTATTATTTCACACTCAGTAATCTCTTGTGTCTTAGTGGCTTTACTGCTTTGAATCGTGTGAAATACTGAAATATAAACCAATATATGTAATTAACACATTGTGACATCAGTAAATACTTAAAGCAACAGGTACGCAAGAGATTTTATCACAGAAGAACATCAAATACTATCAAAGACGCACGAACAATGATTACTGCCATCATATGCAAACCATTATGCCGCCAAAACAATGATTACTGCCATCATATGCATGCCTATATCCCGCCAAAACAATGATTACTGACATCATATGAATGCCTATATCCCGCCAAAACAATGTTTACTGCCATCATATGCATACCTTTATGCCGCCAAAACAATGATTACTGCCATCATATGCATACCTGTATCCCGCCAAAACAATGATTACTGACATCATATGCAAACCTTTATGCCGCCAAAACAATGATTACTGCCATCATATGCATGCCTATATCCCGCCAAAACAATGATTACTGCCATCATATGCATACCTTTATGCCGCCAAAACAATGATTACTGCCATCATATGCATGCCTATATCCCGCCAAAACAATGATTACTGCAATCATATGCATGCCTATATCCCGCCAAAACAATGATTACTGCCATCATATGCATGCCTATATCGCGCCAAAACAATGATTACTGCCATCATATGCAAGCCTATATCCCGCCAAAACAATGATTACTGCCATCATATGCATGCCTATATCGCGCCAAAACAATGATTACTGACATCATATGAATGCCTATATCCCGCCAAAACAATGTTTACTGACATCATATGCATACCTTTATGCCGCCAAAACAATGATTACTGCAATCATATGCATGCCTATATCCCGCCAAAACAATGATTACTGCCATCATATGCATGCCTATATCGCGCCAAAACAATGATTACTGCCATCATATGCATGCCTATATCGCGCCAAAACAATGATTACTGACATCATATGCATGCCTATATCCGGCCAAAACAATGTTTACTGACATCATATGCATACCTTTATGCCGCCAAAACAATGATTACTGCAATCATATGCATGCCTATATCCCGCCAAAACAATGATTACTGACATCATATGCATGCCTATGTCCCGCCAAAACAATGATTACTGCTATCATATGCATGCCTATGTCCCGCCAAAACAATGATTACTGCCATCATATGAATGCCTATGTCCCGCGAAAACAATGATTACTGCCATCATATGCATGCCTATGTCCCGCCAAAACAATGATTACTGCCATCATATGCATGCCTATATCCCGCCAAAACAATGTTTACTGACATCATATGCATACCTTTATGCCGCCAAAACAATGATTACTGCCATCATATGCATGCCTATATCCCGCCAAAACAATGATTACTGACATCATATGCATGCCTATATCCCGCCAAAACAATGATTACTGCCATCATATGCAAGCCTATGTCCCGCCAAAACAATGATTACTGCCATCATATGCATGCCTATATCGCGCCAAAACAATGATTACTGACATCATATGATTGACTATATCCCGCCAAAACAATGTTTACTGACATCATATGCATACCTTTATGCCGCCAAAACAATGATTACTGCCATCATATGCATGCCTATATCCCGCCAAAACAATGATTACTGCCATCATATGCATGCCTATATCGCGCCAAAACAATGATTACTGCCATCATATGCAAGCCTATGTCCCGCCAAAACAATGATTACTGCCATCATATGCATGCCTATATCGCGCCAAAACAATGATTACTGACATCATATGAATGCCCATATCCCGCCAAAACAATGTTTACTGACATCATATGCATACTTTTATACCGCCAAAACAATGATTACTGCCATCATATGCATACCTATAACCCGCCAAAACAATGATTACTGACATCATATGCATGCCTATATCCCGCCAAAACAATGATTACTGACATCATATGCATGCCTATATCCGGCCAAAAAAATGTTTACTGACATCATATGCATATCTTTATGCCGCCAAAACAATGATTTCTGACATCATATGAATGCCTATATCCCGCCAAAACAATGTTTACTGACATCATATGCATACCTTTATGCCGCCAAAACAATGATTACTGCCATCATATGCATACCTATATCCCGCCAAAACAATGATTACTGACATCATATGCATACCTTTATTCCGCCAAAACAATGATTACGGCCATGATATGCATGCCTATATCCCGCCAAAACAATGATTACTGACATCATATGCATTCTTATGTCCCGCCAAAACAATGATTACTGCCATCATATGCATGCCTATGTCCCGCCAAAACAATGATTACTGCCATCATATGCATGCCTATATCCCGCCAAAACAATGTTTACTGACATCATATGCATACCTTTATGCCGCCAAAACAATGTTTACTCCCATCATATGCATGCCTATATCCCGCCAAAACAATGATTACTGCCATCATATGCATGCCTATATCGCGCCAAAACAATGATTACTGCCATCATATGCAAGCCTATGTCCCGCCAAAACAATGATTACTGCCATCATATGCATGCCTATATTCCGCCAAAACATGTGATTACTGCCTTCATATGCATGCCTATATCCCGCCAAAACAATGATTACAGCCATCATATGCAAGCCTATGTCCCGCCAAAAAAATGATTACTGCCATCATATGCATGCCTATATCCCGCCAAAACAATGATTTCTGCCATCATATGCATGCCTATATCCCGCCAAAACAATGATTACTGACATCATATGCATACCTTTATGCCGCCAAAACAATGATTACTGCCATCATATGCATGACTATATCCCGCCAAAACAATGATTACTGCCATCATATGCAAGCCCATGTCCCGCCAAAACAATGATTACTGCCATCATATGCATGCCTATATCCCGCCAAAACAATGATTACTGCCATCATATGCATACCTTTATGCCGCCAAAACAATGATTACTGCCATCATATGTATGCCTATATCGCGCCAAAACAATGATTACTGACATCATATGCATGCCTATATCCCGCCAAAACAATGATTACTGACATCATATGCATGCCTATACCCCGCCAAAACAATGATTACTGCCATCATATGCATGCCTATATCCGGCCAAAACAATGATTACTGCCATCATATGCATACCTTTATGCCGCCAAAACAATGATTACTGCAATCATATGCATGCCTATATCCCGCCAAAACAATGATTACTGACATCATATGCATGCCTATGTCCCGCCAAAACAATGATTACTGCTATCATATGCATGCCTATGTCCCGACAAAACAATGATTACTGCCATCATATGAATGCCTATGTCCCGCGAAAACAATGATTACTGCCATCATATGCATGCCTATGTCCCGCCAAAACAATGATTACTGCCATCATATGCATGCCTATATCCCGCCAAAACAATGTTTACTGACATCATATGCATACCTTTATGCCGCCAAAACAATGATTACTGCCATCATATGCATGCCTATATCCCGCCAAAACAATGATTACTGACATCATATGCATGCCTATATCCCGCCAAAACAATGATTACTGCCATCATATGCAAGCCTATGTCCCGCCAAAACAATGATTACTGCCATCATATGCATGCCTATATCGCGCCAAAACAATGATTACTGACATCATATGATTGACTATATCCCGCCAAAACAATGTTTACTGACATCATATGCATACCTTTATGCCGCCAAAACAATGATTACTGCCATCATATGCATGCCTATATCCCGCCAAAACAATGATTACTGCCATCATATGCATGCCTATATCGCGCCAAAACAATGATTACTGCCATCATATGCAAGCCTATGTCCCGCCAAAACAATGATTACTGCCATCATATGCATGCCTATATCGCGCCAAAACAATGATTACTGACATCATATGAATGCCCATATCCCGCCAAAACAATGTTTACTGACATCATATGCATACTTTTATACCGCCAAAACAATGATTACTGCCATCATATGCATACCTATAACCCGCCAAAACAATGATTACTGACATCATATGCATGCCTATATCCCGCCAAAACAATGATTACTGACATCATATGCATGCCTATATCCGGCCAAAAAAATGTTTACTGACATCATATGCATATCTTTATGCCGCCAAAACAATGATTTCTGACATCATATGAATGCCTATATCCCGCCAAAACAATGTTTACTGACATCATATGCATACCTTTATGCCGCCAAAACAATGATTACTGCCATCATATGCATACCTATATCCCGCCAAAACAATGATTACTGACATCATATGCATACCTTTATTCCGCCAAAACAATGATTACTGACATCATATGCATTCTTATGTCCCGCCAAAACAATGATTACTGCCATCATATGCAAGCCTATGTCCCGCCAAAACAATGATTACTGCCATCATATGCATGCCTATATCCCGCCAAAACAATGATTACTGACATCATATGCATTCTTATGTCCCGCCAAAACAATGATTACTGCCATCATATGCATGCCTATGTCCCGCCAAAACAATGATTACTGCCATCATATGCATGCCTATATCCCGCCAAAACAATGTTTACTGACATCATATGCATACCTTTATGCCGCCAAAACAATGTTTACTCCCATCATATGCATGCCTATATCCCGCCAAAACAATGATTACTGCCATCATATGCATGCCTATATCGCGCCAAAACAATGATTACTGCCATCATATGCAAGCCTATGTCCCGCCAAAACAATGATTACTGCCATCATATGCATGCCTATATTCCGCCAAAACATGTGATTACTGCCTTCATATGCATGCCTATATCCCGCCAAAACAATGATTACAGCCATCATATGCAAGCCTATGTCCCGCCAAAAAAATGATTACTGCCATCATATGCATGCCTATATCCCGCCAAAACAATGATTTCTGCCATCATATGCATGCCTATATCCCGCCAAAACAATGATTACTGACATCATATGCATACCTTTATGCCGCCAAAACAATGATTACTGCCATCATATGCATGACTATATCCCGCCAAAACAATGATTACTGCCATCATATGCAAGCCCATGTCCCGCCAAAACAATGATTACTGCCATCATATGCATGCCTATATCCCGCCAAAACAATGATTACTGCCATCATATGCATACCTTTATGCCGCCAAAACAATGATTACTGCCATCATATGTATGCCTATATCGCGCCAAAACAATGATTACTGACATCATATGCATGCCTATATCCCGCCAAAACAATGATTACTGACATCATATGCATGCCTATACCCCGCCAAAACAATGATTACTGCCATCATATGCATGCCTATATCCGGCCAAAACAATGATTACTGCCATCATATGCATGCCTATATCCCGCCAAAACAATGATTACTGCCATCATATGCAAGCCTATGTCCCGCCAAAACAATGATTACTGCCATCATATGCATGCCTATGTCCCGCCAAAACAATGATTACTGCCATCATATGAATGCCTATGTCCCGCGAAAACAATGATTACTGCCATCATATGCATGCCTATATCCCGCCAAAACAATGATTACTGCCATCATATGCATACCTTTATGCCGCCAAAACAATGATTACTGCCATCATATGTATGCCTATATCGCGCCAAAACAATGATTACTGACATCATATGCATGCCTATATCCCGCCAAAACAATGATTACTGACATCATATGCATGCCTATACCCCGCCAAAACAATGATTACTGCCATCATATGCATAGCTTTATGCCGCCAAAACAATGATTACTGCCATCATATGCATGCCTATATCGCGCCAAAACAATGATTACTGCCATCATATGCAAGCCTATGTCCCGCCAAAACAATGATTACTGCCATCATATGCATGCCTATATTCCGCCAAAACATGTGATTACTGCCTTCATATGCATGCCTATATCCCGCCAAAACAATGATTACAGCCATCATATGCAAGCCTATGTCCCGCCAAAAAAATGATTACTGTCATGATATGCATGCCTATATCCCGCCAAAACAATGATTTCTGCCATCATATGCATGCCTATATCCCGCCAAAACAATGATTACTGACATCATATGCATACCTTTATGCCGCCAAAACAATGATTACTGCCATCATATGCATGACTATATCCCGCCAAAACAATGATTACTGCCATCATATGCAAGCCCATGTCCCGCCAAAACAATGATTACTGCCATCATATGCATGCCTATATCCCGCCAAAACAATGATTACTGCCATCATATGCATACCTTTATGCCGCCAAAACAATGATTACTGCCATCATATGCATGCCTATATCCCGCCAGAAAAATGATTACTAACATCATATGCATGCCTATATCCCGCCAAAACAATGATTACTGCCATCATATGCATGCCTATATCCCGCCAGAAAAATGATTACTGCCATCATATGCATGACTATATCCCGCCAAAACGATGATTACTGTCATCATATGCATGCCTATATCCCGCCAAATCAATGAATACTGCCATCATATGCATGCCTATATCCCGCCAAAACAATGATTACTGCCATGATATGCATGCCTACATCCCGCCAAAACAATGATTACTGCCATCATATGCATGCCTATATCCCGCCAAAACAATGATTACTGACATCATATGCATGCCTATATCCCGCCAAAACAATGATTACTGCCATCATATGCAAGCCTATGTTCCGCCAAAACAATGATTACTGCCGTCATATGCATGCCTATATCGCGCCAAAACAATGATTACTGCCATCATATGCATGCCTATATCGCGCCAAAACAATGATTACTGCCATCATATGCAAGCCTATGTCCCGCCAAAACAATGATTACTGCCATCATATGCATGCCTATATCCCGCCAAAACATGTGATTACTGCCATCATATGCATGCCTATATCCCGCCAAAACAATGATTTCTGCCATCATATGCATGCCTATATCCCGCCAAAACAATGATTACTGACATCATATGCATACCTTTATGCCGCCAAAACAATGATTACTGCCATCATATGCATGCCTATATCCCGCCAAAACAATGATTACTGCCATCATATGCAAGCCCATGTCCCGCCAAAACAATGATTACTGCAATCATATGCATGCCTATATCCCGCCAAAACAATGATTACTGCCATCATATGCATACCTTTATGCCGCCAAAACAATGATTACTGCCATCATATGTATGCCTATATCCCGCCAAAACAATGATTACTGACATCATATGCATGCCTATATCCCGCCAAAACAATGATTACTGACATCATATGCATAGCTTTATGCCGCCAAAACAATGATTACTGCCATCATATGCATGCCTATATCCCGCCAAAACAATGATTACTGACATCATATGCATGCCTATATCACGCCAAAACAATGATTACTGCCATCATATGCCTGCCTACATCCCGCCAAAACAATGATTACTGCCATCATATGCATGCCTATATCCCGCCAAAACAATGATTACTGACATCATATGCATGCCTATATCCCGCCAAAACAATGATTACTGCCATCATATGCATGCCTATATCACGCCAAAACAATGATTACTGCCATCATAAGCATGCCTATATCCCGCCAAAACAATGATTACTGCCATCATATGCATGCCTATATCCCGCCAAAACAATGATTACTGCCATCATATACATGCCTATATCCCGCAAAACGATGATTACTGATATCATATGCATGCCTATATCCCGCCAAAACAATGATTACTGCCATCATATGCATGCCTATATCCCGCCAAAACAATGATAACTGCCATCATATGCTAGCCTATGTCCCGCCAAAACAATGATTACTGCCATCATATGCATGCCTATATCCCGCCAAAACAATGATTACTGACATCATATCCATACCTTTATGCCGCCAAAACAATGATTGCTGCCATCATATGCATGCCTATATCCCGCCAAAAGAATGATTACTGACATCATATGCATACCTTTATGCCGCCAAAACAATGATTACTGCCATCATATGCATGCCTTTATGGCGCCAAAACAATGATTACTGCCATCATATGCATGCCTATATCCCGCCAAAACAATGATTACTGCCATCATATGCATACCTTTATGCCGCCAAAACAATGATTACTGCCATCATATGTATGCCTATATCCCGCCAAAACAATGATTACTGACATCATATGCATGCCTATATCCCGCCAAAAAATGATTACTGACATCATATGCATGCCTATACCCCGCCAAAACAATGATTACTGCCATCATATGCATAGCTTTATGCCGCCAAAACAATGATTACTGCCATCATATGCATACCTATATCGCGCCAAAACAATGATTACTGCCATCATATGCATGCCTATATCCCGCCAAAACAATGATTACTGACATCATATGCATACCTTTATGCCGCCAAAACAATGATTACTGCCATCATATGCATGCCTATATCCCGCCAAAACAATGATTACTGCCATCATATGCAAGCCTATATCCCGCCAAAACAATGATTACTGACATCATATGCATGCCTATATCCCGCCAAAACAATGATTACTGCCATCATATGCAAGCCTATGTTCCGCCAAAACAATGATTACTGCCGTCATATGCATGCCTATATCGCGCCAAAACAATGATTACTGCCATCATATGCATGCCTATATCGCGCCAAAACAATGATTACTGCCATCATATGCAAGCCTATGTCCCGCCAAAACAATGATTACTGCCATCATATGCATGCCTATATCCCGCCAAAACATGTGATTACTGCCATCATATGCATGCCTATATCCCGCCAAAACAATGATTTCTGCCATCATATGCATGCCTATATCCCGCCAAAACAATGATTACTGACATCATATGCATACCTTTATGCCGCCAAAACAATGATTACTGCCATCATATGCATGCCTATATCCCGCCAAAACAATGATTACTGCCATCATATGCAAGCCCATGTCCCGCCAAAACAATGATTACTGCAATCATATGCATGCCTATATCCCGCCAAAACAATGATTACTGCCATCATATGCATACCTTTATGCCGCCAAAACAATGATTACTGCCATCATATGTATGCCTATATCCCGCCAAAACAATGATTACTGACATCATATGCATGCCTATATCCCGCCAAAACAATGATTACTGACATCATATGCATAGCTTTATGCCGCCAAAACAATGATTACTGCCATCATATGCATGCCTATATCCCGCCAAAACAATGATTACTGACATCATATGCATGCCTATATCACGCCAAAACAATGATTACTGCCATCATATGCCTGCCTACATCCCGCCAAAACAATGATTACTGCCATCATATGCATGCCTATATCCCGCCAAAACAATGATTACTGACATCATATGCATGCCTATATCCCGCCAAAACAATGATTACTGCCATCATATGCATGCCTATATCACGCCAAAACAATGATTACTGCCATCATAAGCATGCCTATATCCCGCCAAAACAATGATTACTGCCATCATATGCATGCCTATATCCCGCCAAAACAATGATTACTGCCATCATATACATGCCTATATCCCGCAAAACGATGATTACTGATATCATATGCATGCCTATATCCCGCCAAAACAATGATTACTGCCATCATATGCATGCCTATATCCCGCCAAAACAATGATAACTGCCATCATATGCTAGCCTATGTCCCGCCAAAACAATGATTACTGCCATCATATGCATGCCTATATCCCGCCAAAACAATGATTACTGACATCATATCCATACCTTTATGCCGCCAAAACAATGATTGCTGCCATCATATGCATGCCTATATCCCGCCAAAAGAATGATTACTGACATCATATGCATACCTTTATGCTGCCAAAACAATGATTACTGCCATCATATGCATGCCTTTATGGCGCCAAAACAATGATTACTGCCATCATATGCATGCCTATATCCCGCCAAAACAATGATTACTGCCATCATATGCATACCTTTATGCCGCCAAAACAATGATTACTGCCATCATATGTATGCCTATATCCCGCCAAAACAATGATTACTGACATCATATGCATGCCTATATCCCGCCAAAAAATGATTACTGACATCATATGCATGCCTATACCCCGCCAAAACAATGATTACTGCCATCATATGCATAGCTTTATGCCGCCAAAACAATGATTACTGCCATCATATGCATACCTATATCGCGCCAAAACAATGATTACTGCCATCATATGCATGCCTATATCCCGCCAAAACAATGATTACTGACATCATATGCATACCTTTATGCCGCCAAAACAATGATTACTGCCATCATATGCATGCCTATATCCCGCCAAAACAATGATTACTGCCATCATATGCATACCTATATCGCGCCAAAACAATGATTACTGCCATCATATGCAAGCCTATGTCCCGCCAAAACAATGATTACTGCCATCATATGCATGCCTATATCCCGCCAAAACATGTGATTACTGCCTTCATATGCATGCCTATATCCCGCCAAAACAATGATTACTGCCATCATATGCAAGCCTATTTCCCGCCAAAACAATGATTACTGCCATCATATGCATGCCTATATCCCGCCAAAACAATGATTTCTGCCATCATATGCATGCCTATATCCCGCCAAAAAATGATTACTGACATCATATGCCTACCTTTATGCCGCCAAAACAATGATTACTGCCATCATATGCATGCCTATATCCCGCCAAAACTATGATTACTGCCATCATATGCAAGCCCATGTCCCGCCAAAACAATGATTACTGCCATCATATGCATGCCTATATCCCGCCAAAACAATGATTACTGCCATCATATGCATACCTTTATGCCGCCAAAACAATGATTACTGCCATCATATGTATGCCTATATCCCGCCAAAACAATGATTACTGACATCATATGCATGCCTATACCCCGCCAAAACAATGATTACAGCCATCATATGCATAGCTTTATGTCGCCAAAACAATGATTACTGCCGTCATATGCATGCCTATATCCCGGCAAAACAATGATTACTGACATCATATGCATGCCTATATCCCGCGAAAACAATGATTACTGCCATCATATGCATGCCTATATCACGCCAAAACAATGATTACTGCCATCATATTCCTGCCTATATCCCGCCAAATCAATGAATACTGCCATCATATGCATGCCTATATCCCGCCAAAACAATGATTTCTGCCATGATATGCATGCCTACATCCCGCCAAAACAATGATTACTGACATCATATGCATGCCTATATACCGCCAAAACAATGATTAATGCCATCATATGCATACCTTTATGCCGCCAGAACAATGATTACTGCCATCATATGCATGCCTATATCCCGCCAAAACAATGATTACTAACATCATATGCATGCCTATATCCCGCCAAAACAATGATTACTGCCTTCATATGCATGCCTATATCCCGCCAAAACAATGATTACTGCCATCATATGCAAGCTCATGTCCCGCCAAAACAATGATTACTGCCATCATATGCATGCCAATATCCCGCCAAAACAATGAATACTGCCATCATATGCATGCCTATATTTCGCCAAAACAATGATTACTGCCATCATATGCATGCCTATATCCCGCCAAAACAATGATTACTGCCATCATATACATGCCTATATCCCGCCAAAACAATGATTACTGACATCATATGCATGCCTATACCCCGCCAAAACAATGATTACTGCCATCATATGCATATCTTTATGCCGCCAAAACAATGATTACTGCCATCATATGCATGCCTATATCCCGCCAAATCAATGATTACTGACATCATATGCATGCCTATACCCCGCCAAAACAATGATTACTGCCATCATATGCATACCTTTATTCCGCCAGAACAATGATTACTGCCATCATATGCATGCCTATATCCCGCCAAAACAATGATTACTAACATCATATGCATGCCTATATCCCGCCAAAACAATGATTACTGCCTTCATATGCATGCCTATATCCCGCCAAAACAATGATTACTGCCATCATATGCATGCCTATATCCCGCCAAAACAATGATTACTGACATCATATGCATGCCTATATCCCGCGAAAACAATGATTACTGCCATCATATGCATGCCTATATCCCGCCAAAACAATGATTACTGTCATCATATGCATGCCTATATCACGCCAAAACAATGATTACTGCCATGATATGCATGCCTATATCCCGCCAAAACAATGATTACTGCCATCATATGCATGCCTATATTTCCCCAAAACAATGATTACTGACATCATATGCATGCCTATATCCCGCCAAAACAATGATTACTGCCATCATATGCATACCTTTATGGCGCCAGAACAATGATTACTGCCATCATATGCATGCCTATATCCCGCCAAAACGATGATTACTGTCATCATATGCATGCCTATATTCCGCCAAATCAATGAATACTGCCATCGTATGCATGCCTATATCCCGCCAAAACAATGATTACTGCCATGATATGCATGCATACATCCCGCCAAAACAATGATTACTGCCATCATATGCATGCCTATATCCCGCCAAAACAATGATTACTGCCATCATATGCATACCTTTATGCCGCCAGAACAATGATTACTGCCATCATATGCATGCCTATATCCCGCCAGAAAAATGATTACTAACATCATATGCATGCCTATATCCCGCCAAAACAATGATTACTGCCTTCATATGCATGCCTATATCCCGCCAAAACAATGATTACTGCCATCATATGCAAGCCCATGTCCCGCTAAAACAATGATTACTGCCATCATATGCATGCCAATATCCCGCCAAAACAATGATTACTGCCATCATATGCATGCCTATATTTCGCCAAAACAATGATTACTGACATCATATGCATGCCTATATCCCGCCAATACAATGATTACTGCCATCATATGCATACCTTTATGCCGCCAGAACAATGATTACTGCCATCATATGCATGACTATATCCCGCCAAAACGATGATTACTGTCATCATATGCATGCCTATATCCCGCCAAATCAATGAATACTGCCATCATATGCATGCCTATATCCCGCCAAAACAATGATTACTGCCATGATATGCATGCCTACATCCCGCCAAAACAATGATTACTGCCATCATATGCATGCCTATATCCCGCCAAAACAATGATTACTGACATCATATGCATGCCTATATCCCGCCAAAACAATGATTACTGGCATCATATGCATGCCTATACCCCGCCAAAACAATGATTACTGCCATCATATGCATACCTTTATGCCGCCAAATCAATGATTACTGCCATCATATGCATGCCTATATCCTGCCAAAACAATGATTACTGCCATCATATGCATGCCTATATCCCGCCAAAACAATGATTACTGTCATCATATGCATGCCTATATCCCGCCAAAACGATGATTACTGTCATCATATGCATGCCTATATCCCGCCAAAACAATGATTACTGCCATGATATGCATGCCTATATCCCGCCAAAACAATGATTACTGCCATGACATACATGCCTATATCCCGCCAAAACAATGATTACTGCCATCATATGCATGCCTATATCCCGCAAAAACAATGATTACTGTCATCATATGCATGCCTATATCCCGCCAAAACATGTGATTACTGCCTTCATATGCATGCCTATATCCCGCCAAAACAATGATTACTGCCATCATATGCAAGCCTATGTCCCGCCAAAACAATGATTACTGCCATCATTTGCATGCCTATATCCCGCCAAAACAATGATTTCTGCCATCATATGCATTCCTATATCCCGCCAAAACAATGATTACTGCCATCATATGCATACCTTTATGCCGCCAAAACAATGATTACAGTCATCATATGCATGCCTATATCCCGCCAAAACAATGATTACTGCCATCATATGCATACCTTTATGCCGCCAAAACATTGATTACTGCCATCATATGCATGCCTATATCCCGCCAAAACAATGATGACTGCCATCATATGCATGCCTATATTCCGCCAAAACAATGATTACTGACATCATATGCATGCCTATATCCCGCCTAAACAATGATTACTGCCATCATATGCATTCCTTTATGCCGCCAAAACAATGATTACTGCCATCATATGCAAAACTTTTATGCCGCCAACACAATGATTACTGCCATCATATGCATGCCTATATCCCGCCAAAACAATGATTACTGACATCATATGCATGCCTATATCCCGCCAAAACAATGATTGCTGACATCATATGCATGCCTATATCCCGCCAAAACAATGATTACTGACATCATATGCAAGCCTATATCCCGCCAAAACAATGATTTCTGCCATCATATGCATACCTTTATACCGCCAAAACAATGATTACTGCCATCATATGCATGCCTATATCCCGCCAAAACAATGATTACTGTCATCATATGCACGCCTATATCACGCCAAAACAATGATTACTGCCATGATATGCATGCCTATATCCCGCCAAAACAATGATTACTCCCATCATATGCATGCCTATATCCCGCCAAAACAATGATTACTGCCTTCATATGCATGCCTATATCCCGCCAAAACAATGATTACTGCCATAATACGCAAGCACATGTCCCGCCAAAACAATGATTTCTGCCATCATATGCATGCCTATATTTCGCCAAAACAATGATTACTGACATCATATGCATGCCTATATCCCGCCAAAACAATGATTACTGCCATCATATGCATACATTTATGCCGCCAGAACAATGATTACTGCCATCATATGCATGCCTACATCCCGCCAAAACGATGATTACTGTCATCATATGTATGCCTATATCCCGCCAAATCAATGAATACTGCCATCATATGCATGCCTATATCCCGCCAAAACAATGATTACTGCCATGATATGCATGCCTACATCCCGCCAAAACAATGATTACTGCCATCATATGCATGCCTATATCCCGCCAAAACAATGATTACTGCCATCATATGCATACCTTTATGCCGTCAGAACAATGTTTACTGCCATCATATGCATGCCAATATCCCGCCAAAACAATGATTACTGCCATCATATGCATGCCTATATTTCGCCAAAACACTGATTACTGCCATCATATGCATGCCTATATCCCGCCAAAACAATGATTACTGCCATCATATGCATGACTATATCCCGCCAAAACAATGATTACTGACATCATATGCATGCCTATACCCCGCCAAAACAATGATTACTGCCATCATATGCATACCTTTATGCCGCCAAAATAATGATTACTGCCATCATATGCATGCTTATATCCCGCCAAAACAATGATTACTGACATCATATGCATGCCTATACCCCGCCAAAACAATGATTACTACCATCATATGCATACCTTTATGCCGCCAAAACAATGATTACTGCCATCATATGCATGCCTATATCCCGCCAAAACAATGATTACTGACATCATATGCATGCCTATATCCCGCGAAAACAAAGATTACTGCCATCATATGCATGCCTGTACCCCGCCAAAACAATGATTACTGTCATCATATGCATGCCTATATCACGCCAAAACAATGATTACTGCCATGATATGCATGCCTATATCCCGCGAAAACAATTATTACTGCCATGTTATACATGCCTATATCCCGCCAAAACAATGATTACTGCCATCGTATGCATGCCTATATCCCGCCAAAACAATGATTACTGCCTTCATATGCATGCCTATATCCCGCCAAAACAATGATTACTGCCATAATACGCAAGCACATGTCCCGCCAAAACAATGATTACTGCCATCATATGCATGACTATATTTCCCCAAAACAATGATTACTGACATCATATGCATGCCCATATCCCGCCAAAACAATGATTACTGCCATCATATGCATACCTTTATGCCGCCAGAACAATGATTACTGCCATCATATGCATGCCTATATCACGCCAAAACGATGATTACTGTCATCATATGCATGCCTATATCCCGCCAAATCAATGAATACTGCCATCATATGCCTGCCTATATCCCGCCAAAACAATGGTTACTGCCATGATATGCATGCCTACATCCCGCCAAAATAATGATTACTGCCATCATATGCATGCCTATATCCCGCCAAAACAATGATTCCTGCCATCATATGCATACCTTTATGCCGCCAGAACAATGATTACTGCCATCATATGCATGCCTATATCCCGCCAAAACAATGATTACTAACATCATATGCATGCCTATATCCCGCCAAAACAATGATTACTGCCATCATATGCAAGCCCATGTCCCGCCAAAACAATGATTACTGACATCATATGCATGCCAATATCCCGCCAAAACAATGATTACTGCCATCATATGCATGCCTATATTTCGCTAAAACAATGATTACTGACATCATATGCATGCCTATATCCCGCCAAAACAATGATTACTGCCATCATATGCATGCCTATATCCCGCCAAAACAATGATTACTGACATCATATGCATGCCTATACCCCGCCAAAACAATGATTACTGCCATCATATGCATACCTTTATGCCGCCAAAACAATGATTACTGCCATCATATGCATGCCTATATCCCGCCAAAACAATGATTACTGGCATCATATGCATGCCTATACCCCGCCAAACAATGATTACTGCCATCATATGCATACCTTTATGCCGCCAAAACAATGATTACTGCCATCATATGCATGCCTATATCCCGCCAAAACAAAGATTACTGACATCATATGCATGCCTATATCCCGCCAAAACAAAGATTACTGACATCATATGCATGCCTATATTCCGCCAAAACAATGATTACTGACATCATATGCATGCCTATATCCCGCCAAAACAATGATTACTGTCATCATATGCATGCCTATATCCCGCTAAAACATGTGATTACTGCCTTCATATGCATGCCTATATCCCGCCAAAACAATGATTACTGCCATCATATGCAAGCCTATGTCCCGCCAAAACAATGGTTACTGCCATCATATGCATGCCTATATCCCGCCAAAACATTGATTTCTGCCATCATATGCATTCCTATATCCCGCCAAAACAATGATTACTGCCATCATATGCATACCTTTATGCCGCCAAAACAATGATTACTGTCATCATATGCATGCCTATATCCCGCCAAAACAATGATTGCTGCCATCATATGCATACCTTTATGCCGCCAAAACAATGATTACTGCCATCATATGCATGCCTATATCCCGCCAAAACAATGATTACTGTCATCATATGCATGCCTATATCCTGCCAAAACAATGATTACTGCCATCATATGCATGCCTATATCCCGCCAAAACAATGATGACTGCCATCATATGCATGCCTATATTCCGCCAAAACAATGATTACTGACATCATATGCATGCCTATATCCCGCCAAAACAATGATTTCTGCCATCATATGCATGCCTATATCCCGCCAAAACAATGATTACTGCCATCATATGCATACCTTTATGCCGCCACAACAATGATTACTGCCATCATATGCATGCCTATATCCCGCCAAAACAATGATTACTGACATCATATGCATGCCTATATCCCGCCAAAACAATGATTACTGACATCATATGCATGCCTATATCCCGCCAAAACAATGATTACTGACATCATATGCATGCCTATATCCCGCCAATACAATGATTTCTGCCATCATATGCATACCTTTATGCCGCCAAAACAATCATTACTGCCATCATATGCATGCCTGTATCCCGCCAAAACAATGATTACTGCCATGATATGCATGCCTATATCACGCCAAAACAATGATTACTGCCATGATATGCATGCCTATATCCCGCCAAAACAATGATTACTGCCATGATATGCATGCCTATATCCCGCCAAAACAATGATTACTGCCATCATATGCATGCCTATATCACGCCAAAACAACGATTACTGCCATAATATGCCTGCCTATATCCCGCCAAATCAATGATTGCTGCCATCATATGCATGCCTATATCCCGCCAAAACAATGATTACTGCCATTATATGCATGCCTATATCCCGCCAAATCAATGATTGCTGCCATCATATGCATGCCTATATCCCGCCAAAACAATGATTACTGCCATTATATGCATGCCTATATCCCGCCAAAACAATGCAGTGAACAAGCATTAAGGTGGGAGGTGTAAAAATACTTTAGCAAGTTGTGGGTAGAAATTCAACTTTGGGGATAAAATAAATTCTCTGAATAACACCAGTTTTAGTACATGGACATTTCTTTTCACCTTTTCGAACGTCAGAGGGGAGTTGATGGGGGGTTGCGTTTTGCAGCCCATGATCTCCGGTGATGAGACCCGGGAACATCGCGTTATCCCCGATACAAAAGTTGATTCTGAAAGCGCATACATCAGCATTGATCCAACACCAAAAATTCAATGTTCAGCAGTCAACGAAGAAATTTCAATGGATTCAGGGATGCAGACGATGTACTGCTATTGGGTGATATGCTCAGAGAATCAGCACAAGTAGATAATGTGAAGCATTGCATAATTCTTCGGAGAAAGAGACGTTTCCTTATGTGTGTCAGGTTACTGCACGGCAAAGCCAACTGGACAAAAACTGACTCAATCGGCATTATTGCAATGTCTTCCGTTTATATTACCCTCTTTTTTCTTTTCCTCAAACATTGAATCTTTTTTCTTCGTTATTATTTTCAAACTTACCATAGTTGATTCTTTCTTTCTTTTTATACTCATATATTCTTTCTTTCTTTTTCTTTCTTTCTTTCCTTCAAATATTCACTTATATTTACTTTCTTTCTTTATCTTCAAAAGTTCCCTATTACTTTCGTTCTTTCTTTCTTTCTTTTTCATCCTCAGATATTCCCACTTTCTTTCTTTTCTTCAGATTTTCCTTCTTACTTTCTTTTCTTGAAACATTTCTTCTTTCTTTCGTTCATACATTTTCGCCTTCTTCCTGTTTATCTTTTTTCGTTCATACATTTTCCTCTTTATCTTCAAACATTCATTTTCTTTATTTAATTCGTACTTTCTTTTTTCTTTCATTAAATCTTTCTTTCTTTCGTGCACTCTTTTTCTTTCTTTCTGTATTTTATTCACATTTTCTTTCTTTCATCCTCTTTTTCTTTCATCTACTTTCTTTATTTGACGCTTTACTTTAATTCACTCTTTCTTTCATTCACCCATTTTCTTTCTTTTTTTATTTTAGGCTCTATATCCTTCCTTCTTTCTTTCTACCACTCTTTTTCTCTCATTCCTTCTTTCTTTCTTTTATTCACTCTTTCTTTCATTGATTTTTCTTTCTTTTTTATTTTATTGACTTTTCTTTCTTTCGTTCTCTTTTTCTTTCATCTACTTTTTTTAATCCACTCCTTTTTACTTTTATTCACTCTTTATTTCATTCACTCATTTTTCTTTATTTATTTATTTTATGCACTCTTTCCTTCCTTCTTTCTTTCATCCACTCTTTTTTCTTTCATTCGTTCTTTTTTTCTGTCTTTCTTTTTTTATTCACACTTTCTTTCATTGACTTTTTCTTTCTTTCTTTCATTCACTTTCTTTCTTTAAATAGTCTTTCTTACTTTCTCATGAAACTTTCTTTTTTTCTTCCAACATTCCTTCTTTCTTCTTTTCTTTCTTTTCAATTCATTACATCTTACTTCAATATTTTTTCTTAAAAAAGAAAGAGAAGGAACATTAGAAGATAAGAAAGTAAAAACTTTCTTATCTGCTAATGTTCCTTTTTCTTTCTTTTTTTTCCTTTCTTTCTTTCTTTTTCTTTCTTTCTTTCTTTCTTTTCCAAGCTTTTGTCCCTTTCCAGCGATTATGAATATTTCTTTAAAGATTTACGACGTGTCAACTCATACATTCAATCAGAAACAGCAATATACTTCCGGTTGGCGCTCTCAACGTGTTATATCGCCAGCAATCGACATATTTCATAGTGTTTAACACTACATTCTCACAAATAATAGAATACACTTTCTAAGCTGTTTGAAATTCCTTGTATAGCTTAGTGGTGGAAAACAGCGTTGAATGGTGAAAGATTTGATATTCTTCCTTACCAAGTAATCGCTATTTGTAATGCACCTTTTAAAATAGTCTCCTAAATTTTAAAGAAACTTATCATTATCCAGTGCAGTCAATATTTGAAACGCATGTAAACTACAATAGAGAGCAGAAATCTGAAATGTGCTTGCGTGGCTTAAAAAGGAATGTGAAGTCGCTTACAAATTTTGTATGCCTAATTTGAAGTATCATATGCGTTTATGTCTGTGCCTCTCCTCGATGTGTGTTCACATTAATACGACAACCTGCATTACTGTTTTGAATGACCACACATGCGATTCCTGAAAGTGCATTGTCGAATGCTTAGTAAAAAGTAAACAATTCCATTTCTTAATACAGTTGAATCCCTGACAACCGGACTAAGAAGGCCTTCCGGATATGAGGAATTGGTTACAAAGTCCGGATATGAGAAGTTATATTTAGATTAAAATAAAATAACTGAAATCAGGTTTAACATTTATTTTCAATGTTTTATAGTAAACAAAAGAAGCTAATGGCGAGTGAAATATAACGGAATTGATTTTAAGGAAATAGAAATAAATTATGTAATGTTAATGAAAATTCATTAAATTAAGTCTGCCACGTATGCAAAACAAATAATGTAACGAGGATTTTTAATCGCTGTCTTCTAATGTCATTCTCAACTTTTTCCGCATTTCGTTTTGCTTTTGTTCTTGAATTTTTTTAAATAAAGGACACTTTTTAACTCTGCGTGCGTTATTACAATTGTCATAACTGAATGCTGGCTTTCTTTCCATAAAACTGACAACCTTTTTCAATTTTCGTCGAGATTTCATCACAATCATTTTTTTCGTCGCTATCTTGTTGCAGATGTGTCTGGTTGTCAAACTTTCCTCTTATTTCCCTCATCTTTTCCACCAATACAAACCATTTAGGGTGAAATAAGCATAAATAATTATCCAAAGTAAATTTACCAGAAAATCAGAAATTTCAAATATGTTGAATATCACACAAATAGTTTAAATATGCATATCAAAAACATGTCCGGATATGCGGGATTCCGGATATGTGAGATCCCGGATATGAGGAACTCAGGATATGAAGGACTAGGATATGAGGGATTCTGGATATGCGGTATTCCGGATATGAGGAACACAGGATATGCGGGATTCCAGATATGAGGAACTCAGGATATGAGGAAAGCCGGATATGAGGAATTCAGGAAATGAGGGATTCCGGATATGAAGAACTCAGGATATGCAGGATTCCGGATATGAGGAACACAGGTTATGAGGGATTCTGTTTAAGAGGATCACAGAATATGAGGGATTCAGGATATGAGGAACATAGAATATGAGGCATTCAGGATATGAGGAACTGAGGATATGAGGGATTCCGGATATGAAGAACTCAAAGTATTAGGGATTCCGGATATGAGGAATTCCAGATATGCAGGATTCCGGATATGAGGAACTCCGGATATGCAGCATTCCGGATATGAAGAACTTCGGATATGCGGGATTCCGGATATGAAGAACTCAGTATATGCGGGATTCCGGATGTGAGTAACTCAGGATATGAAGGATTCCGTATATGAGAAACTCAGAATATGAGAGATTCAGAATATGAGGAACTCAGAATATAAGAGATTCAGAATATGAGGAACTCAGAATATGAGGGATTCCGGATATGAGGAACTCAGAATATGAGGCATTCAGGATATGAGGAACTGAGGATATGAGGGATTTCAGATATGAAGAACTCAAAGTATTAGGGATTCCGTATATGAGGAATTCCAGATATGCAGGATTGCGGATATGACGAACTCCAGATATGCGGGATTCCGGATATGAAGAACTTCGGATATGCGGGATTCCGGATATGAAGAACTCCAGATATGCGGGATTCCGGATATGAAGAACTCAGAATATGAGGGATTCAGGATATAAGGAACTCAGGATATGAGGGATTCAGGATATAGGAAATCAGGATATGAAGGATATATGAACAACTCAGGGTATTACGGATTCTGGCTATGAGGAATTACATGATGCAGGATTCCCTATAGGAGAAACTGCGGATATGCAGGATCCCGGATATGAGAAATTCAGTATATATGAAGGATCAGGATATGAGGATCTCAGAATATGAGGGCTTCCGGATATGAGGAACTCAGAATATGAGGAACTCAGGATATGATGGCTTCCGGATATGAGAATCTCAGAATATGAGGGATTCAGGATATGAGGAAAGCAGGATATGAGGGATTCCGGGTATAAGGAACTCATAATATGAGGGATTCAAGATATGAGGAACTCAGGATATGAGGGATTCTGGGTATGAGGAACTCGGAATATGAGGGATTCAGGATATGAGGAACTCAGGATATGAGGGATTCTGAATATGAAAAACTCAAGGTATCTGGGATTCCGGATAGGAGGAATTCCGGATATGCAGGATTCCGGATATGAAAAACTCAGGGTATTAGGGATTCCAGATATGAGGAATTTCTGAGGCAGGATTCCGGATATGAGGAACTCTGGATATGTGGGATTCCGGATATGAAGAACTTCGGATATGTGGGATTCCGGATATGAGGAACTCCGGATATTAAGAAATCCGGATATGAGGAACTCAGGATATGAGGGATTCTGGATATGCAAATTGATGATTAATCATTGTAATCTATATATCAGCCAGGATAGTTTGAATAAAAAAATTCCATAGTAAATATCTCCATAAAAATGCATTGTGGTGAGAGCCTAAAAAAAACTATTTTAATCCAATTCAGTTCCGGTTTCCCTCAATCAACGAAGGTTTTCCTGTATTATTTGTGCTCATGGAAGCCAGTGATTTTCATTGGCGATCAAGTGACAACAAGCCTTCTTGATACTTCATTATTGTTCTGATTATTTTGACTGATTTCTCACGCTCGCCATTATTGATAGTTTCAACACTGACCTGAAATCTACAGAATTTTGTTTTTAGTTTTCTGGCAGTGCCTCGATTTTCATCCGGTTTTTTATTTTTTACTCTGTTCTTTGCTGGAAGAGAAAAATTCAAAAATTCACACATTTTCTTAACATTGTTTCCTATAAAGAGATTTAGTATTTGGAGACGTTTGAATTTTAATGAACCCTCTTGAGGACAAATTGTGTCCTTTACTTTCAAAGTATTGCTGTTATTATTATTATTATTATTATTATTATTATTATTATTATTATTATTATTGCTGCTGCTGCTGCTGCTGTTGTTGCAATAAAGTTACGGTGCCAATTAAATGTAAACACAATAGTTGAATCTTACATTTTCCGTCTACCGTGTATTGGAGAATGATGGAGAAGTTGTTTTTATATACATCTGTCTAACATCCTCGTTCTCACCTTTGTACGGAATTTAGGTGTGAGGTCGTCTACTTCTGCATCTGGTGGCCTGGAGTAAGTTAACATCAACCCCGCGCCTTGCTTGCTTTGATAGTCTGATGTCAAATATATTACCTACTTAATACTCCATTATTATTATTATTATTATTATTATTATTATTATTATTATTATTATTATTATTATTATGTGCACAATATATTGATTCAGGCAACTTCTCGTGACTGAAGAAAATAAATTGGCCGCAATATTTTTAAAGAATAAGCTTTGCACTCAATTCCTCTCCAAATTGATGAAAGCAGGTGCAGCGTTGACCTGCAGTTTATGCTTAACCGCTAAATAAAGACGGTAGGCATAAAGATGAATTAATTTGATGAATATATATTGGTGAGTTGTTTTTGTCAACTTTTCTGGGTTATTTATTGTCGACATTGGTACACAATTGTATATTACATTAATTTTATTTTGAAGATAATAATGGTTTTATTGATAAAAGTTTTACTAATTAACCCATAGCTGAGGAGAAGAAGTGGTGAATTCATACCTTTCCCAAGCGTATTTGCGCGTCATTGAATATAACAAACCCAACCAAAATTGAAACTTGGCCCTCCGATTAACAATTCGAAGCCATTATCCATTACCCATACCAATCCAAACTTGCAGCACATTGTATTCCCAAGCAGTGACTCCCTCTATGTACTGACCAATCTTAAAGATCGTACGGGAACCGGTGTTGCAACATGATGTAGCCGTATGGCTTCCTGTACAGAGTTCTATTTAATATGAGAGCAATACCGTAGAGAAATAGCTTCTATATTTCTTGGATATTGATGTTTGCAGAGATTTTGTTTTATTTCCCTTTCCTCTTCTACCCAGACCAGTGGTATTGCTGTTGTCTTCATAACCAACGCTCTCGATTTCTATTCCTAGATTTTAATATTTGGAGAAATTTTCTGTAGCTTTCTGAGAAATTTTTTCCTTACCTCATAAGTCACCATCTCCGTGCGTGAGCAGACAACTACCTTGATTCTAGTCTTTCGTTACTTATATCAAATTGGCATCAATGTCTTTATCAGTTGGATTGCCATCTCGTAGAAAATAGTAGTTTCGTCGTTTTTTTGTGGCTATTGAAAATTCATGTTCATAACCACATCGCACAAAGATCTTGCCAGTCATGCCCAGGAAAAAGATTCCACGATAGTTTTCGCAGAGTGAGCGGATTCTGGAAGGATCTCTTCTATTACGAGGAATTGATTCAGTAATATTTGCGCAAAGATTTTGTCAGTCGTGCTCAGGATGAAGATGTCACGGTAGTTTTCGCAGAGTGAGCAGTCTTCGATCATCACAATGTTGGTATTTTTAAAGTCCCCAGAGACGGTTTTATCTTCCCAGATTTTATGTATCGGGAGCATTAACAGAGTCTTCTGTTCGAGGCAACTGTTGGATAAAAAATTCAGTGGTACATTGACACAAACCATAATCGACCTTGATACCTAGGAAACCGTTGTTACAATCGGTCTTCTTGGCATTGGACCATCCAAGGGGAGACCGAGACTTTCGAATCTAACCGTCAACATGAAGAGGATCTGCGATGTGCTCTAAGGACGGCCCTATTCGCCAAGCAGCGTTTACCATCGACACTCCTCTGTGACTGGGCCTTCAGAGCCATCTCTACCCCACCACCAACACCCCAGAGGTGAGAAATAGAATTTGTCTTCGGAGTTGATACTGTTTTTATTACATCTTCGTTTTTCACATTCACTCAATGTGTTTGGAGGTTATCATTAGATTTTGGTAAAGCAAAATCAGTTTTCCCAGTTCTCCAGCTCTTTCCTCAGTATGCTCACATATTTGAAAATCGTGGAATGGACAATTTCAATTATTCCTCAAAATTCCCATTCATCCAATTTGGGATTTTTGCACAGTTGCTTCAACAATACGCTATAGTCCATATGATTTTGTCAGGCGACTTTCTTATCTCCCGGGCAAGCCCTCGTAATTTTCTTCTTCATCCTTTTGTCTTCACCTTGCAATCCATTATCTCGTTTACAATCTAGTGAGATTTTTTCACTTGATTGGTTTGCTTCTCAGATCGCAGATGTATTTTCGTGGAGAGCTTCTGGAATATTCCGATACAAATTCTTGCACATCATCGAGCTTCGATCATTTGTCCACTTAACCCTCTGGTACCATTTCTCATATTCCATTTCAGACTTCCTGCTGTTTTCATTAATGATGTCTTTTGTAGCCTTGTCCTTTTCTCCAAAAGGCAACATTTACAGATATATATCTTTGCTTTGACAGTTTTCCTTTGATATGCTTATACATGTTCAGGGTTAAAATAATAATGAAATTCTGTTTGTCTTTCCTTGTTTCTTGAGGGCATTCACGGAGTCCCGATTCTGTTTCTAGTTTATATGAAATTGCACGTGTCTCTTTATGTCCACAAAGTCCTTCTCAAAATTATAGACTTTGTTGTGTTGCACAGGTCATTTTCTTTCTGTGTGTATAAAATTCATCGCTTTCTTTCTGTCTGGTGTGCATATTAATTTTAATTGAGGAGCAATTATGTTTATTGCTTCATTTCTTTTGTAAGATTTTTCATTAGTTTTAGTTTGTAATTTACTGTTTTGGAGTTATCGACAATAAAACTAATTCGCGTCGTCGTTACAGCACAGCAGCCATTACTGGCGTTGTTTACATAAGTTTGTCTCCAGTAGTCATGCGCCGAAGCTTCACTTGTCTTGATTAATGCGCACACATTTCGAAAACTTTGCAAAATTTAAAAAAAGAGCATATTTATTTACAAAATAAAAAAAATGCTAGAAAGGAAATAATAATAAGAATAACTTTAAGGTTCAATTTTTTTTTAAATTATGAGTTTTAAAAAGCATGATTATTTACAAAAAATTTATATTTAAGCGTGCTTATTTTCATATAGCAACGATAATTGCGAAAAAGCTACCTTTTACAATGGTATTCACAATTTTATTTTTATAAAAAAGCAAAAAGAAGCTTCACTATTAAAAAAAAACAATACTTATTGCTTTTCTACATAATTTAAACTAATTTACAAAAAAAAAATCCAATACAAGCTTTCAAAAGTGTTTAAAGATTTGTTGGTTTTACGCAGTAATCGAGACAAGCAGGATCAGTAAAAATGCCGTTAAATGAGTAAGCTGTAAACAACGTCACTAATGACGGACCCAACACGAATAGACGCGAATTAGTCCGAAGTTTTATTATCGATAATTCCAAAATGGTAGACTTCCGCAAACTTTTATTGTCATTTTCGAATTAAGCATGTAAATTTAGACTTAAATGGAAATTTCCAAGAAATTTTCATTAGAATTGAACGTGGGGCTTACACTGCAAATTAACCATTTTATTTGTTATCGTGATGGTCGAAGGATGTGAATGTTCTTCTCCTTTATGTGCTGTGTCCTTTCAGTACATAGATCATGGCTCTCCACAATTTCTTTTCCTTTGTTGTAATTTTTTTTTTGTTATTTTTCTTCAACCCTGTTCTGCCATCTATGTACTTAAGTTCACTAAATATTATATGCGTTGTTTTCCTCTGTGTCCCTTGCATTCAATCTGACCTGTGTGTATCAGATTTTCCAAGCCCCCTTTCTTTATTAAGGATCCTAGAAATTTCAACTCTCTCTTTCTGATATTATGTATAAGTTTCCTTTTTGTTTCTATTTCCTGTAAATCTTGTACATGTTCGGCCCATAATCTACTCACCATCCTTCTGTATAACCGCATTACTGTTGATTCAGCTCTCTTCTTCATGTTTTGAGGAAACTGTCCTGCATTCACTGCCAAATACGAGGAATGATATCACGTAACAGATCAGTACTATTTTCTTTGTTTGTAACGCATTTTTCTTTTTCTTAATACTTCGCTTAGCTTTTTGAAATTATCTGTCGCCATCTAAATGCGTCTTATTTCGCACGTTCCGTTCAGAAGCTAGTAACGGAAAGCAAGAAGAAAGGACTAAACATCAACTACAAGGAGAATGCATGGTTGTTAGCAAAAGAATGAAACAAAAACGCTAATTGCAAATTAGAGCTAATAAAATCAAACAATTACAAAAATTTAAATACCTGAGAAGAGAAGTAATTGATATTGAACTCTCTCTATCTATCTATCTATCTATATATATATATATTGAGGAGGTACAGTGGAGTAATGGATAGCGGCTCGGATTGAGTGGAGTTCGAATTCCAGTTAGATCCATTACGTTCACTTACGTGCTAATGCCATTGGGAAATGTATGAATCCTCTTTTTCTCCTCCCAGCTATGGGTAAATAGCATGACAAACTGGGTTTTATAGCCTTGGATGTCAACTGGTCTAGGAGAAGGATAACACTGATTTCAAAATCTGCGGAGGGTCGTTTGAGGACCTTGTGACACGTGGTGCACCAGGTCTCTTTACTTCGCTCTTCAAACATTATGATTGGTTCTGCACAAATACTTCACCACTATAATCAGATCACGTCTGGCTGTCGCTTCCTAGGAACTGACTCGTTTGACCGTCATACGTCAGAAAACCGACGGGTGAGTAAATATATATATATATATATATATATATATATATATATATATATATATATATATATATATATATATATAATAAAAAGATTTAACACCAATATTCCATTATTATAATTTATTACATTGGAATCGTAATTACGATCAAATTCATCAGACCTACAAATTCAAAAAGAGAATAAGATGCGGAGATAATGTTATTCTCGTATTTTTATTTTTGTGTTTTATTTTCATTGGCCAAAGAGGCTTTACATGCATTTGATTTGTTAAGCAGCGTTAGTATAATTTATGGCGTTCGTAACTCAAGGAGAGAAGACGGGTACTTTCGAGGTTCCAAATCTTTTTTGTTGTTGTTTTTCTCCATATCTCATTGTCTAATGAAACTTTAATAATTGATAAACCTTTCCTATTTGTTTCTCAGTCTATCATTCTGTCGGATTTCGATCCCTATTTGATCTGATATATATATATATATATATATATATATATATATATATATATATATATATATAGATAGATAGATAGATAGATACATACATACATACATACACACACACACACACACATACATGTATATATATATATATATATATATATATATATATATATATATATATATATATAGTCCCCTCACAAAATATGCCAGATCAGGACCTATCACATTGCATATCCGTTTTGGGATTTTGTCAAGAACTTCGAGATGAACAGGGGGGGTGGCACCAGACAAGATATGGTAACAATATTACACCGCTTAGAAAAACCAAACGACATTACACTTGACATACATATTTCCTCGAGGCATCTATCCAGCATAATCATTCTCAGTCTATAAGTCGCATATTATCTGACAAATCGTCAAACGAGGCAATCTTCTACTAAGCTAAAGCCGAGCATAAAATGGCAAGTAAAGAGCATTTACACCAAAAATCTGTGTACGGTTCATCCAAATACAAACTTTGTTTTCACAAAGACATTTCCAGGAATTCAATTGTCATACCATTTCATAAATTATTTAATCAGTTAAACCGATTTAAACGTAAATAAATGTATTCACATTTGTAACTTGTACGTTTGCTAATACCGTACCTTAGTGCAGTGTCGCTGGCGTACCGCTAATGCCTTAAAATAAACTTGCTATCTTCATCCGCACCCATTCTCTGTAACATTTACTGATATTCAGATTAGCTCTCTTTTTGATGCTGCCTTCTCCATGGTCCCTTTTTTCTGTTTCTCTTCCTGCCTCCAAGTAAGGTACCCAGCTTTTTCACTTTCGTCTGGTTTGGTAATATGCTTGTGTCATTTCAACTTCTGCTTCCTGGTGATATTGGGTACGTTATCATTGAAGCAGTGGCTTGGCTGATTTTCTCGCGGACTTCTACTTATGTAACGTGTTCAGGGTGGGGATTTAATGAGTTTATGTAGATGAACAAGGAATTTGTAACAAGTAAACCGTTGAGAACCAATTAAGGAATTCATTTTAGCATTTTGATGTTTATTGGCACCATTCTCAAAGCATTAAAAAAATTAGTTGTACCTTTTGTTTATTTATATGCACGTATATTCCGAATACCATAGAAGAAACACCTTCAATGCCATTATACAATATCTACTTGGGAACAACCATCCAAATACAATTTTTGATAACAGGAGACCAATTAATGATTTTTAATTGACAATCCTGAATAAGAAATGAATCTAAAGTATTAAGTGCGTTAAAATTTCACAATTTTCTTTACTTAGAAAAATGTTTCCTACGGTCTGTACACGGTTTCGCTTTCAGATATGATTCTCTAGTTTTTACAAATGTTGTCTTCTATTTCTAGCTTATTTAAATTTGTTTATTTAGTATTAATATCCCAGGGGGGAAGACATGAACCCCACCTACCATGTGTTTTATCTTTGGATATCTTAACAAGAAATGTCTTGTCATTAGAAAGACAAAACAGATAATGAGGAAGTGAGCAATTGAAATAAACACATCTTCTATAACTGCATCACTACCAAGGCAATCATTTGCATTGGATTGATTTGGTTAATACTCAACGGCCTAGAACGTCATCTTACGGTCAGACAATGGTTTTGAATCGTGATTGCTTTGGGTATAGTCTGATGTTATATATGCAATAGTAAGTTTTCTAACGCTGTTGCAGCTGTTTTCAACCTTTACTTGGATCAGTTATAATAACTAAAATATAAAGTGCCAACCGACAATTTTATACTGCTCACTCAATCCTATAGTGCATTTTTTAAAATGTGACTTAGCCCCCAGAACTGTACACCTTGGGAGGGGGCAGATACAATAGCGAACTCTGAGACACCGAAAACAAAAAAAGTTTCCCTTTATTTTATGAAAAGTTTAATATTGTACATTTAGGTACTGTTAACCTACAGACAAAACATAGAATTTACTCAGTGTATTTCAAACAATTAAAAAAAAGACATGTGTGTGGTAGATAGAAGATGGCGATTGACGTTGCATTTAAATTTTTGAAGACTGTAGTTATAAGGGAAGGGAGGAAACGGAAGTGTGTTACACAAACGGGAAGTGCGAGAAAAGAAATTGTGGGAGTAGAAGTGGTGATTACATTTACCTAGATGCCAATTTGTAGAAAAGACAGAGGGAGGCCTCGTCACGTCGGTGAGAAAGTTGAGATCGGTTACATTGCAGATACTTCTTTGGATTTAATTAAAAACTTCAAGATCAATAGCAGGAGCACCTGGCCAGATATGGCAGCAGTATTCAATGCACGGATAGATTTGTAAATGTGCTAGATGGACTTTCACGAGAAAAAACCTTCCTGCACGACAGAGTGAGCCAAGTTTCCTTGCAGTAGATGCAGCTATTGATTTGACGTAGTCGTTCCACTTCAAATAAGTTGAAACATTAGACTAAGAAGGCGCAGTGTGCTGCTCTCCGTGAGTCAGTTATGCTTATGGTAAGCAGGAAAGTATCACAGTGGTGATTAAATGAGAGCAGCTTCCTTTTGGTGATATTAAAATTTACAAGTCATTTCCTGTCCCAGTTAACCACTAATTCGCGGTGTTACGTCGCCCCGGTGTCGCTGCGCCAATTGTGACGTCTGTCTGGCTCCGTCCGTCGTGCTATCCTGTCCTGTGACGACCAACTGGCTTGGTATTGGTCGCGGCACCAAATGTGACGTTCTAACCTTTTGGTGATTCGGATGGGAATCTGGTTAGATTCGGTATCAGCCTTGTCGTTTCCATCTTGCCTCCAACGTCTGGTTACCGAAGTAACTGTTTTGATTTCTAGTCTAACCTACCCACGTTGTGATTTGATCTTAGGTAGCCGAAATCAATCAGTCGCCGGGCCGTAATGCAAGCTGATTCCAGGCAAGGGCAACACCGCACAAGAAAAGAAAATAATAACTCGAAAAGTTCAAATGTGTTAAAAAGTATAACAATATTTTATATCTGGTTGCTGAATACAGGACTGCGTCTTTCTCCCAAGCCCGCTATATGGATTCGTGACACTTTGTGTTTGTTAGGCGAGTCTTAACATCTTAAGTTATTTGTTCTTTAAGAAACTGGTTCTTGGTGTATCTTCAGGTGATATTCGTAAAACTTATTTTGGTGGTGTGAGTCTAAGTCGTTCTTCAAAAATAATTGTTCTTGGTAAAAAATTGAGTCGTGATTTGCGTGGAATCTTTCGGCCAGGTTTCTGCAGGGCGAGTGCAACTCCAACTGCGAACTTGAACTCGAACTCGAACTGCTTTTCACTCGCTGCGACTCTGCTTATATGGACGCCGACCAAAACCGGGGTGGGCTCGTCGGGGTTTGAGGTTCCTTGATAATTCTAAACCTACAATCCACTTCTTTGTTTTCGGTGAGGAAAATTTTATTATTTTCCATTTTGGGAAGTCTTTCGTCTTCCCACCTTCTTTTGTTCTCATATTGGTATCTCACCATGCCCTCAGAGGGTGGCAACGGGTTTCCCCTTTCTCTCACAGTGGCATCTCACACCTATCTCTTCAGGGGGGCGCAACAGGAATCCCCTCCTTCTTCACATGATTACCTCCGCCTAACTCTCATGCCACCATTCAGCCAATTGGCGCTCAGAAGCGTGGGTGTGGCCAGACTAGCCTCGGTTTAAAAAATCTTGCTCAAAGAAAAAAAAATTATCTTTCTTTTTCTTTTTTCTTTTTCTTTTTCTTTTCTTTCTCTTTCTTTCCTTCTACCCGACCACA
Source organism: Acanthosepion lycidas (assembly GCA_963932145.1). NCBI lineage: Eukaryota > Metazoa > Mollusca > Cephalopoda > Sepiida > Sepiidae > Acanthosepion > Acanthosepion lycidas. The sequence goes on from OZ010573.1 coordinate 5,662,338, forward strand.
AACCCATGGACTTTTATCTTAGCCAAATGTCACTTGGAATTTATCACCCGGGGCCTTCGCCAAACAAGTGGGTGGTCAATTGTACGTATTTGCATTCTTGGTGCCAATTACTGATCCGATAAAATAGTTTCGCTATCATAGCCAGCCCTGATAATAACCAGATGCTCCTCTCAATGATATTCTGCAAATAGACAGAGGCTTAATCTTTCCTTCATGGTGGTCAGCGGACATTTTTGTTTTTCTCTTTAGAATTCTGCGGGAGGTCTCTTGTCCAACTTGAAAAAATCTTTTTTTTTATCATTGCCATGGGCAGATTGGATATATCTTACTCGCCGCCCCGTAACATAAATTAGATTAAATTCTGTGTTTTACCTTCTCGACAATGGAAATAAAAATCTTACCACTTTTCCCCGCCAGAAAAACAACACCGCTCAGTGTCCTTTTCGTGATGGCTTCTTATCACCTAAATTTAATTCTCGCCTTTCTTTTTTCTTCTTTCTTTCTAGCGACGTAAATAGTGTCACAGCGGTCCTTTTTAAGAGCAGCGGTCAGGTTAACTTTTTCATCTCTGACGGTTTTACTATTGACACGGGTGTAAATAGTAATGTTATTGGCATAAAAACCTACTTGGGAATTGATGAAATCAGGAAGATCATTGATGAAGATCAGAAACAGCGTAAGACCCGGGATAGAGCCTTGGGGTGGGGTGGACACCCGTGTTCGTGTGAAAGGATCTGGAAGTGAGCCCGTTCAAAATGATCTTCATTTCACAATCTGGTAGGGACGATTTGATTAAATCAAACAGACGTCCAGTAATGCTGCTAGCCCTGAAGTTAACGTAGAAGACGAGCGTCCCAAGGTTATGGGTATTCCGGAGATAAAAAAAAATTACTTGATGTTCGTTCCTGTCTCGGCGACATTGTATCCTATCTTAATATGTCTGTGCGATGGCAAAAGCAACATGAATCAATGAGGCTAACAAAAGAAACGATGTTATTGTCACAGCCAGCAATTGAAAAAAAAACCCAAAAAAACACAGATTATACAAAATGATAATGACTCTGATGGGTCAGAGAAGAAAGGCATAATGCAAATGGGTGTTTCTTTACCCTCTACATAAAATTACTCATTTACACTATTTGCCGTATTCTTGACGTTTCGATCATTGTACGCTCCTGCCTTTTTCAGGTAATATACGTTGGAATTTTGAAGCGAACACTTGTTAGATTGTTCTAATTCCAAGTGCCATGGCGTTTTGGGATATCTCAGCTTCAGTTAATTCCCTTTAGTAACTTAAATCTCCAAGTTTTTACCCCCTCTGCATTGGCCAGGCACTGAACTCACAAATCATCGATGAAACATAGCCCAGTTGATAAAAGCGTAATCTTTTTTTGTGTGTGTTAGTGACCCAAATGTCTTTCTTGAACTGGCAGTGAAAAGTTCTGCGTGAAGCGTTATAAATCAATTAAGATTAGTCCAAGAAATGATGAAGTAGTTATCGGCATTCTTATCTTTTAATGACCCCTGTGTGTTCTTAGATCTATTTCCATTTTCGTGTGTTTTTGTCAGCATGCGTGTATATATGTGTATGTGGGTCACTAACACACAAAAATAAAGAGAATGTCTCATATAGAGAATATTTAACATCGAAAAACATAAAGGAGAAAAGTTTAATTATTTTTAATAATATGCGGAAATCTCCACCCCTGTCCCTGCTGACCGTCGCGAGACCGGAAACACGTGTAGCAAAATTATGGAAAATAAAGCATAATATTAAAAAAAAACAAAAAAACATCCACATTACAACCAAAAACGTTTACGGTTTCTCTCTTCTTTTTAATATACACACTTTTCTGTCGTTGGAACTAATATAACCTCTTTCTTTTATATAATAATGGACTCTCCCATCAGTTTCGACGTATGAAGATCTGACAGGTTATTGATTCAGTTATGAAAGTTTGTGCGATAATCTTAAGTGGCATTTAAGACCCGCTAGTGATTTACAAAGGAGGCCACATATGGAGCAAGTGTGAGGATTGTGCGATGATATATATATATATATATATATATATATATATATATATATATATATATATATATATCAGCGCATTCGTAGATATCAACTAACCACTACGACGAAAAAGTGTTTGACGAAGCCAAGTCCATTTACCAGCGGAAATTGACCGGCGTAACAGCATAAGCTACCGTAGAGAAAATAAAAATTCAGATACAAAAAAGAAAAAAGAAACAGGAGAATAATTTGGTTTAACTCCCCTTTTAATAGTGTCGTACAATTGTCATTAATCCATCGTCGCAGTATAACCGCACGTCACGAATTAATGTCTCAAAGATATTCTTCAAACGACTAAATGTTGGCGACAAACTGATCAGCCAATTATTCAGCAAGAACAATATGAAAGTGAATTTCAGTTGCTCATGTAACACAGCTAAAATGATTAGCAACTGCCGAATAAAAAAAGACTGTTCACTGTGAAGCAAATGTTTAACAAAAGATCTCGTCTTCTTCTTCTTTATGAGACGTGTTCCCTCAGAGAATAGGTGATCATGGCTCTCCACAACTTACTGTCCCTTGTAGGTCTTAGATATACTCAAGCTATCTACGTTGTTTTCCTCTGCACCTCTTGCCCTCAATCTGTCCTGTGAGTATCAGATTTTCCAAGCCCTCCTTCCACCTTATGTGCCCCAGAAACCTCAACTTTACCGCCCTGGTGTTAGTAATAAGTTTTCTTTTTGCATGTATTTTCTCTTAAACTTCATCGTTGCTCACGTTATCCTCAGTATCTTTCTGTAGAACCCCATTTCAGTTACTTCAAGTCTCTTTTTTATCTTTGAGGAGATTGTCAAGCTCTTACTGCTATCAGAGGGACAGATATCACGTAGCAGTTTAGTATAGGTACCTCCACTATTTCGGAATAAATTTTCTATATTAAAGTTTAAAATGAATTTTTTACAACGAAAAAACATTCTTGAAGATTTCATTTTAGCTTTAATTGAAAGTTTAATAATTAAATTTACGATTTCTATTAATTAAACAATTCTGGTGTATTTCAGATAGAAACTATATACATTTGATTGTCAAATTTAATTTCAAATTTTTTAATTTTCTTAAAAACGGCCATTTTCTTAATTTTAAGAAATTTGTAAACAAACACAAATTTATCGATTTTGAAAATATTTAAAAAAAATTCTGACACGCTATTTTAGTAAAATTAAAAAATTTAAAGTTAAAGTAATCTGATTTGAAAGAAATTTTTCTTACTTATAGCATAAAAAAATAATATACAACCAATTATTAACGATCGATCCTGTTAATCTGACCCAACTATTGATGGATTGTTGACTGACGAAGCGATGACAGCTACTATGGATTACCATAAATGACATAATTTTTAAAAGTCTGAGTTTTAAAAAAATTATGACCCACACTAATGGAAATACAATACATAAAATAAAATTATTTAGTGAAATAGTAAATGAAAAAAAGAAAAATTACTTTAAAATTTAAAGTTTACACTTTTAAAGTTGAACGGAAAATAAGAAATGTTGAAAAGGCCGCGTAAAGGGACAAAACCCTTAAATCACGTGACCTTGTAATAATACTGACAATTTCAGTATATCATACGTGGAAATAAGGAATGTATTAAGTAAAAAAAATACAACATAAAAAATTATTTTTAAAAAAAGTAGCTCAACTAAATTTATTAAACTTAGCAATTTTGGATTCGTCAATTTTTTTTCTACTTAATTACTACATAATATCGAGGAGCCCCCCTAATACAGAGCTTTACACGATGTTAAACTATTATAAATTATTATAATTAAAATTTCTTAAAAAACGAAAAAATTCTTGTAAAAATTAATTATTCATCAGAAAAAAATTATTTCTTCGGACAATAATGTCCTTAATATTACTTATTTACAAAAGCAATTAAAAGCTTTTCTAATTAAGTAATATCATAGTTTTATTGGATTCATTATTTTTCAATTCAGACAAGATTTTCAGTTAAATAGCTCAAATTTGAAAAAAAAAAGTAGGTTATTTACCATCTCCAAAGACTCCTTCTTTTAACAAAAATAAAAAAAAAATTCAGGAGCCAAAAAGGTTTTGGGCGAAATTTCATGAAATTAAATAAGTGGGGGGTAACATATTTAAAAGAAAATATTTTTTACCAAAATTTTCTAAAAACAAAATATTTCAAAAATAATTTCATTCATCTGTGAATAAGTCCTGAAAATTTCATTGATCGGACAATTATTTGATTTTTACAAGAATTTCCAAATCAATGTGTTTTCAACGGGAAAAAAGCGCAAAAAAAACTGTTATTTTTACGTCACCGCGATGACGTAAACAAAAGAAGACTTTAACCAAAATTTCGAACGTGTTAGAAAATAATAAAAAATATCAAAAAATAATTAAAAATTTTTTCTTTCACCTTAATAATAACATAAGCATTTTGACGATAATACTTTATTTTCTTTAAGTTTGTGGTATTTTTCATTTACGCTATGCTGTTTTTCCGCGAAAACAGTGGACATACTTAGTTTAGTACATTTTTTCTTGTTTCTAGTGTTTGTTTGTTTTTTATTAATACTCTATTAAGCTTTTGTAATGCTTCCTTGGCTATCCAAATACATCTTCGGATTTCAGTGTCACACTTCCCGTCCTCTTTTTGAATACTTCCCAGATATTTAATGTTTGATTTTAGTATATCCGATTTGCAATTCGCGCCCTGGACTCATCCTTTTGCTAACAACAATCTATTCTGTCTTCTGGCAATTGATGTTTAATCCTTTCTTCTCGCTTTCCTTCACTATCTTCGGTAGGAGTTTTGCAGATTTCTTTCTGTGTCTGCTATGTCGTCTACACGGTCATAATCAGTAGCGTAGGTGACAATTTTTCTCTAAAGGTTTTATATAGAGATACTACCATTGTCGTTGACGTCATCGGCTTTTATATTGTATCCAAGAATTTGATATCATCTTTTCTGGTCGCTTCCTTTATGATGCTGATGTTAATCAATACATTCGCCATGCAGGTTCAGGACCACAAGTTACAAGTTTGAAAAAAACCGGCCCGTGTTACCCATTCCATATCGCCGTTTTTTATTTGCAAGATTTAGTCGAAGGTGAATTAAATCAGAGTAGAAGAAAATGAAGATGGCATGAATTTGTTTAAAGAGGACCTCGAGTTGCCAGGAAATGACACACATACTCGATTTTATGACCTACCTCTGCGATGAAACAGCAGTGGACTGCCAACGACTTTCTTATAATTTCGAGTGGTGCCTTCTGTAGCATGTCCGTAAGACGTAGCCCTCTTCATCCGCTGTTTCAACCATTGAGATCTGTTTTAATCGCCATCCGCTTGTTCCACTGTTTAGGTCTTTGGTGTTGGTTGCGCTATGTAGCGGGTCCTCGTCTTCGACCTTACCGCCAAGTGTAGAGATACTATAACGATAAGTTAAATATGGACAAAGAAGAAGAGGATAAATTGCCACAACGTTGTGCATATACTAATGGAAGACAAAAAAAGCAGCCAAGCTTGATACCAATATTTAATGTGGGATTTCAATTACAGAGTATGCCTTCAACGGTAACAGCAGAAAATATAATTTGCGCATCACAGAAAAACTGGCAATGATGGAAAAATGATGAATAGAAGGAAAGAGCTCATGTCCACTTGCAGCCATGAAAATGCACTTCTGATGAAGACACTCGGTGTTGGATGATTTGAAAGGTTTTATTCTTTTGTTTCTCTTTCTCCATACAGACATCCGGGACACTTTAGGAAGACTGATATGGTTTATCAATATATATTATAATTTATACAGTGGCCTCCAATCAGAATCAAGCTTTCGGTTCTTTTTCACATCCTGACTACTGTGTCATCGCCCAGACACCAGACACCTGCATGTTGCAGAAACAATAAAAACTATTTACGTTTTTTATTTGTATACTATATATATATATATATATATAAAGACATTTTTGTCTTAATACATTTTTTATAGATACAAATATGTAAGTAAATGATCTGTTTATAATAAACAGTATTAAACAACATTTACCGGCCTCAATATCCGAGAAATTTTCATAGAAAATATTCGTTCTCCGATAGGAATCGACCCTGCATCCTATACGGAACCGTCATATAGCCTGACGTGATTTTAATCGATTTAGCCATAAAGGAGCGTTCGTTTACGACGCTCGATCTTACTGTCTTTAAATTACAATCTTACGTGATTCTCTCACGTACATTCATATCTGCTGAAAGCGTATCCAAATGTAAACAAATGACGTCACATTATAACCAGAGGATTTACTTAAATATTTGTATCTATAAAAAGAATGTATAAACATAAAAATGTCTTAAAATAATTGTAGGACTTTGTCCATTTCATAATGCACGCACACACACACACACACACACACACACAAACACACACACACACACACATATATATATATATATATATATATATATATATATGAAGTTAAGAAGAAAACCTAAAAGATAGATTTCGATTAAATCTGTATATTAAAAGCTTTCTGTCTGATGGGACATATATATATATATATATATATATATATATATATATATATATAGAGAGAGAGAGAGCGAGAGAGAGAGAGAGAGAGAGATTCACGAAATAAATCATAACCGAAATGGATCTTTTCTTCTTTTTCTTCCTGATTTATTATTATTCTATTGCGCGGTAGTTTACATTGAGATCTCTATGGATTAATATCCTCGTTGGAATTATTCCTACCTGTCACAAATCGGTAATATATATATATATATATATATATATATATATATATATATATATATATATATTACAATACCTCATTCATACAAAAATTAGATTAGTAAAGTTAATGATATAAAATGGCGAAATCTCTTCGCAAAGAAAATTTTAAAGTTGCATTAACCTACGAATCACTCGATGAAAGTTATGATCCTTGTTTTTAATAACTACAAGAAGTATAAGGTCTTTTTTTTTAATCTACAAGTACTTTCAACTGTATATTCAGTCATCCTCAGACATGGAAATTATTTTGTTTTTAGTAAAATCCTGGTAGCATCAGAGACGAAAGATTAAATGCGAATTGAAATATGATTTTTTTCAGAAATGTGTTATTGTTAACGGATAAAAACTTTTGGAGCGTGCAGTCGTAACGCTAAGGTTGATTTTTTTTGAAAATTTAAGAGAGTGCGTTCTTCCTAATATGGTAATTTGAGAATTTTTTTTTTCGGCATGAACTAAATAGAATGACTGATAAACTCCTACAACAGGGAAGGCACATGGAAGCCACGTTACGATGTTGGGAGAGTGACTAAAGATTATACATTATCTGCACTTCTTACCTTTTTCTGGTACGTCCACAAAACGACCTTATACATTAACTCTCTACCTTGAGTGACACTGTAGTCAGAGAAATGTTACTAAAAAAAAGCTTAACGCGTAAATATGCGGACAGATTTGTTGAATTTTGATTGATTGCAACGGTTCATGAGTAGCTTTGGTGTGTAAGGGCATTGTTTGTAAACAAAAAAAATCTCATCATTACTTCTTTTCAGTTTTGGAAAGAAAGGCTTTATTCAATATTCTCGTTTTTAGTTCATTGACATTTACACCCCTTCATATATATATATATATATATATATATATATATATATATGTTGTGGAGTTTGCCAGTGGCATAATGTTAAGGAACCACTGGGGTGCGCGATGTATGTTCCGCTGAATTCTAATAAAGCGCGCGTTTGGTTGTTTCATTTTTTTTATTTATTTATTTATTTTTTTGCTTTAATTTGGTTTTGTAGATTATTATGTTAGTTTCGTTATCATTTCAAATATCGTAACAGAAAGATTCCGCAAAAATTAATTTCTAAATCGGAAATCCCCTGAAGAGAACAGGTGCTATATTATAAAATATATGAGTGGATCAATACATACACCGATGTACAATGCATTCACACAGACACACATACACACATACACACACACGCACAAATACACACACACGCACACACACACATATATATATATGTAAAATGATAACAAAATGTGTATAATTCCAATGAATTATAAATCATATATATATATATATATATATATATATATATATGAAGGCTAATTTCAATATATATATATATATATAATACGAAAATTACTCTTATATGATATATATATGTACATATATATATATATATATATATATATATATATATATATATATATATATATATTGAAATTAGCCTTCATATATATATATATATATATATATATATTTATCCTAATCTCTTTGTCTCTGTTCATTTCTTTTTGTAAAAATCCGTTGTTATTCGAATATATCAAATAATCTTTTCTTGTTTTTTTTTTATTTAACATTTCTGTGTTTTCTATGCTTTTGTTCAATTTATTTTCGATCTTGCTTACTACCCGTCAAAATTATAAGTTTTAGGCTTCAGTTATTTAATCTATCTGATATTTTAACTTTTGTCCAGAATGTGCTAACGTTCAGTTTTGCCTAGAATTACTCGCTGCCTATCTGTCGAGTATTAGTGGAGTGGCTGATAATTTAATAATATGATAATATGATAATATGATTAAAATGGTAATTTAAAAATTTTTTTTTTACATGATTATTCGGTGGCTTTCAGCCATACAGTTAAACGTCCTGGGTATGACGATAAACTACATCCGCGTCCTGAGTATGACGATAAACTACATCCGCGTCCTGGGTACGGCGATAAACTACATCCAACAGCAAGGCCTCAGATAATGTTTTCGGAAAAATAGTGTTGCTAGCTATGCGTTTTGAAACCATAATGTTGTCAGCTATACATTTCTTTGTTAAAAATAGTGTTGCCAGCTATCCGTTTTTGGAACCATAATGTTGCCAGCTATACGTTTTTGAAACAATAATGTTGCCAGCTATACGTTTTTTGTAGGGAATAATGTTGCCAGCTTTACGTTTTTGAATGTCCTGGGTATGACGATAAACTACATCCGCGTCCTGGGTACGGCGATAAACTACATCCAACAGCAAGGCCTCAGATAATGTTTTCGGAAAAATAATGTTGCTAGCTATGCGTTTTGAAACCATAATGTTGTCAGCTATACCTTTCTTTGTTAAAAATAGTGTTGCCAGCTATCCGTTTTTGGAACCATAATGTTGCCAGCTATACGTTTTTGAAACAATAATGTTGCCAGCTATACGTTTTTTGTAGGGAATAATGTTGCCAGCTTTACGTTTTTGAATGTCCTGGGTATGACGATAAACTACATCCGCGTCCTGGGTACGGCGATAAACTACATCCAACAGCAAGGCCTCAGATAATGTTTTCGGAAAAATAATGTTGCTAGCTATGCGTTTTGAAACCATAATGTTGTCAGCTATACCTTTCTTTGTTAAAAATAGTGTTGCCAGCTATCCGTTTTTGGAACCATAATGTTGCCAGCTATACGTTTTTGAAACAATAATGTTGCCAGCTATACGTTTTTTTGTAGGGAATAATGTTGCCAGCTTTACGTTTTTGAATGTCCTGGGTATGACGATAAACTACATCCGCGTCCTGGGTACGGCGATAAACTTCATCCAACAGCAAGGCCTCAGATAATGTTTTCGGAAAAATAATGTTGCTAGCTATGCGTTTTGAAACCATAATGTTGTCAGCTATACCTTTCTTTGTTAAAAATAGTGTTGCCAGCTATCCGTTTTTGGAACCATAATGTTGCCAGCTATACGTTTTTGAAACAATAATGTTGCCAGCTATACGTTTTTTGTAGGGAATAATGTTGCCAGCTTTACGTTTTTGAATGTCCTGGGTATGACGATAATCTACATCCGCGTCCTGGGTACGGCGATAAACTACATCCAACAGCAAGGCCTCAGATAATGTTTTCGGAAAAATAGTGTTGCTAGCTATGCGTTTTGAAACCATAATGTTGTCAGCTATACATTTCTTTGTTAAAAATAGTGTTGCCAGCTATCCGTTTTTGGAACCATAATGTTGCCAGCTATACGTTTTTGAAACAATAATGTTGCCAGCTATACGTTTTTTGTAGGGAATAATGTTGCCAGCTTTACGTTTTTGAATGTCCTGGGTATGACGATAAACTACATCCGCGTCCTGGGTACGGCGATAAACTACATCCAACAGCAAGGCCTCAGATAATGTTTTCGGAAAAATAATGTTGCTAGCTATGCGTTTTGAAACCATAATGTTGTCAGCTATACCTTTCTTTGTTAAAAATAGTGTTGCCAGCTATCCGTTTTTGGAACCATAATGTTGCCAGCTATACGTTTTTGAAACAATAATGTTGCCAGCTATACGTTTTTTGTAGGGAATAATGTTGCCAGCTTTACGTTTTTGAATGTCCAGGGTATGACGATAAACTACATCCGCGTCCTGGGTACGGCGATAAACTACATCCAACAGCAAGGCCTCAGATAATGTTTTCGGAAAAATAATGTTGCTAGCTATGCGTTTTGAAACCATAATGTTGTCAGCTATACCTTTCTTTGTTAAAAATAGTGTTGCCAGCTATCCGTTTTTGGAACCATAATGTTGCCAGCTATACGTTTTTGAAACAATAATGTTGCCAGCTATACGTTTTTTGTAGGGAATAATGTTGCCAGCTTTACGTTTTTGAATGTCCTGGGTATGACGATAAACTACATCCGCGTCCTGGGTACGGCGATAAACTACATCCAACAGCAAGGCCTCAGATAATGTTTTCGGAAAAATAATGTTGCTAGCTATGCGTTTTGAAACCATAATGTTGTCAGCTATACCTTTCTTTGTTAAAAATAGTGTTGCCAGCTATCCGTTTTTGGAACCATAATGTTGCCAGCTATACGTTTTTGAAACAATAATGTTGCCAGCTATACGTTTTTTGTAGGGAATAATGTTGCCAGCTTTACGTTTTTGAATGTCCTGGGTATGACGATAAACTACATCCGCGTCCTGGGTACGGCGATAAACTACATCCAACAGCAAGGCCTCAGATAATGTTTTCGGAAAAATAATGTTGCTAGCTATGCGTTTTGAAACCATAATGTTGTCAGCTATACCTTTCTTTGTTAAAAATAGTGTTGCCAGCTATCCGTTTTTGGAACCATAATGTTGCCAGCTATACGTTTTTGAAACAATAATGTTGCCAGCTATACGTTTTTTTGTAGGGAATAATGTTGCCAGCTTTACGTTTTTGAATGTCCTGGGTATGACGATAAACTACATCCGCGTCCTGGGTACGGCGATAAACTTCATCCAACAGCAAGGCCTCATATAATGTTTTCGGAAAAATAATGTTGCTAGCTATGCGTTTTGAAACCATAATGTTGTCAGCTATACCTTTCTTTGTTAAAAATAGTGTTGCCAGCTATCCGTTTTTGGAACCATAATGTTGCCAGCTATACGTTTTTGAAACAATAATGTTGCCAGCTATACGTTTTTTGTAGGGAATAATGTTGCCAGCTTTACGTTTTTGAATGTCCTGGGTATGACGATAATCTACATCCGGGTCCTGGGTATGGCGATTAACTACATCCAACAGCAAGGCCTCAGATAATGTTTTCGGAAAAATAATGTTGCTAGCTATGCGTTTTGAAACCATAATGTTGTCAGCTATACCTTTCTTTGTTAAAAATAGTGTTGCCAGCTATCCGTTTTTGGAACCATAATGTTGCCAGCTATACGTTTTTGAAACAATAATGTTGCCAGCTATACGTTTTTTGTAGGGAATAATGTTGCCAGCTTTACGTTTTTGAATGTCCTGGGTATGACGATAAACTACATCCGCGTCCTGAGTACGGCGATAAACTACATCCAACAGCAAGGCCTCAGATAATGTTTTCGGAAAAATAATGTTGCTAGCTATGCGTTTTGAAACCATAATGTTGTCAGCTATACCTTTCTTTGTTAAAAATAGTGTTGCCAGCTATCCGTTTTTGGAACCATAATGTTGCCAGCTATACGTTTTTGAAACAATAATGTTGCCAGCTATACGTTTTTTGTAGGGAATAATTTTGCCAGCTTTACGTTTTTGAATGTCCTGGGTATGACGATAAACTACATCCGCGTCCTGGGTACGGCGATAAACTACATCCAACAGCAAGGCCTCAGATAATGTTTTCGGAAAAATAATGTTGCTAGCTATGCGTTTTGAAACCATAATGTTGTCAGCTATACCTTTCTTTGTTAAAAATAGTGTTGCCAGCTATCCGTTTTTGGAACCATAATGTTGCCAGCTATACGTTTTTGAAACAATAATGTTGCCAGCTATACGTTTTTTGTAGGGAATAATGTTGCCAGCTTTACGTTTTTGAATGTCCTGGGTATGACGATAAACTACATCCGCGTCCTGGGTACGGCGATAAACTACATCCAACAGCAAGGCCTCAGATAATGTTTTCGGAAAAATAATGTTGCCAGCTATGCGTTTTTGAAACAATAATATTGGGAGCTATACGTTTTTTGTAGGGAATAATGTTGCCAGCTATACGTTTTTTGTAAGAAATAATGTTGCCAGCTATACGTTTTTTGTAGGGAATAATGTTGCCAGCTATACGTCTTTTGTAAAGAATAATGTTGCCAGCTATACGTTCTTTGTAAAAGATAATCTTGCCAGCTATACGTTTTTGAAACAATAATGTTGCCAGCTATACGTTTTTTATTCCATACAAAATAGGCATTTAAAATTCATATAAACTGGATTTGGCATTAAATAACCCACAGTCGATGATATGCCATAAAACTCAAACAAACAAACAAACCATACAGTTAATTTCCATAAAATCATTTTCAAATCAAAATGTCGAAAGAAACAAAAGAAATTTAAAAAAGAAACGTAATGCTGATCTCATTGTTATTATAATTTCAAGCGGCTTCCGTGTTGCCATAAACAAATTGATATCTCATTATTTGAAATAGACAACATCAGGAGTTAAAGCGAGAAATATATGAAGTTGCAATGTGTTTTATATTACAAAATGTCATTATTGTTAGAAACTTTTTCTGCAGTGTCTCGACGGTTCATACAAACACTGAACGTTAAAACAACGTTTCTTTAGGTGGCAAACAATTATGCGACTAAACGATTTTATTCAGAATTAAGATTTAATAAAAGATAAAAAATGGTTTTATATAAAGTGAAAGGAAATTACCCCGAATTACGAATCAATGTAATTTTGAATATTTGTCTATTTCTTCTTTTTTTTCTTTGCTGTTGGTAATTTTCTACCGTGTCTTTTCTATTAGTAATTTTCTACCGTGTCTTTTCTATTAGTAATTTTCTAACTTATCTTTTCCATTGGTAATTTTCTACCGTATCTTTTCTATTGATAATATCTCCCGTATCTTTTCTATTAGTAAATTTTTACTGTATCTTTTCCGTTGGTAATATCTACCGTATCTTTTCTATTAGTAATTTTCTCCCGTGTCTTTTCTATTGGTAATTTTCTACAGTATCTTTTCTATTGGTAATTTTCTACAGTATCTTTTCTATTGGTAATTTTATACCGTATCTTTTCTATTAGTAATTTTCTCCCGTGTCTTTTCTATTGGTAATTTTCTACCGTGTCTTTTCTATTGGTAATTTTCTACAGTATCTTTTCTATTAGTAATTTTCTACTGTATCTTTTCCATTGGTAATATCTACCATATCTTTTCTATTAGTAATTTTCTACAGTATATTTGCTATTGTTAATTTTCTACCGTGTCTTTTCTATTGGTAATTTTCTACAGTATCTTTTCTATTAGTAATTTTCTCCCGTGTCTTTTCTATTGGTAATTTTCTACCGTATCTTTTCTATTGGTGATACTGTATGAGATTTGTTTGTAAACACTGAGATTTTTTTTTATTTCTGTTTTATAAAACATTTCCTTTCTGGTCCCAACCAGAGTCTAGGGGTGAAAAATGGCTTCAAGACATTTACAACTGATCATTTTTTGTAAAGAAAAAAAAAAAAAAAAGATCACACACAATGGATAAATGTGTTCGTAATGTGTGAGCTGAACTTATGGGCTAATCACAAATCCCTTCACTAAGTCTATTGGAACCTTTTTCAATCAACCCACGACTTCCAACTACAACTGGAATTAATGAGGCCCTTATGTACTACATTTTTAAGATCTCCTCTTCAAGATCCTTGTATTTTGATAGTATTTTGAAGATCTTCAAAAATACATTAAAATCTGCATGGACTACCATGTCAATAAGAAAGCTTACTGGCAGTGGTTTACCTATTTCACGCCGCTGGCGAGTATTTTATTTTGTTGATTTTATAAAGATTATCATTTCATTTCCAAGCTCCGTTTTGGTTATTCCTCATTTAATAACCTTTCCTAGGTTACAACAGTGTACAAGATATCTGTATTTAAAGCCATAAAATTGCTTACAAAATGTTTAGGTTTTGGCATTAAATAACCCATACTGATGTTGATATTCCGCTAAACACCAAAAACACCTAACATCCCGTAACAGTTGCATATTTTCCAGACATTGACCCATTCCATTATGCTGAGATTTAAATTCAGTGGGAGGGAAAACCGTGCAACCTGAATACAAATTTTTCAATTTCTGTATATTTATGACAAAATCTGCATTTCAGGTTAACACAAATGTTCATTATGTGTGCTTGGTAATTTCTAGTTAGCAAGTATTGATCTCGTGCTGCAAGAATAAAGCCTTTGGATTAATTTTTTACTCCTGCACTACGTAAACACTGCAGGGTACGGGGTTTGTGTCTACATAAGCTTATTTGGTACGGGTGATATATTGACTATGAAGAAGCTTATCTTGTCATTGTTTCTGCATTTGGTACATTACATTAGTTTTAGCTTTCGTTTAATGTGTTTTGTCGCTGAAGTAGTTAGGGTTATGGTTTATTTGCACTTCTGTACCAACTTGATATTTCATTTTGAATTTGTTAGCTTCCATTATTATTGAATAAAGTTTCTTAATTCATCTAGTCTTCTGTAGTTTCCAGGTATCTTTAAAGACCAATTGTTGTGGCTTTGTATGGCAGTTCGCTTAATATCAGTTATGGCCCATTTAAACAAGTTGAAACTTTATTGCAACATAGGGCCATTCAAACTGTTCATGGCTGATATTCTGTTTTGTATATTCAGCTCTTCATTTAACACCAAACACACACGCTTATAGTGTTCTTCTTTTACTTTCTCCTTCATCTTGATCTGCAGTATTCCATCTTCTTCGCTGTCTTATAGAGATTTATAGGCTTCTTCTTGTTCCAGTTCCCTAATCTTTGTCACAAAATCTCGATCTATTGCCCGAGTTTCTGTAATTCTCTCTTTCGTGAATGTTGCTTTTTCACATTAATCTAATCCGAAATCCGTACCGATGTCACCACTGAAACATTTTACAGTATCGACGTCTTTGGCTTAAGATTTCAATATCATCCATGTAGAATAGGTAATCAAACACTTTCGTTTTTACTTTGTATCCATAGTTATTACTGTTTAGTTCCTGCGAAAGGGGGATTAAGGACATTCAGAATAGAAGAGCGATAGAGAGTTTTCTTGAAAGATTCCTCGTCAGATAATCAAACACTGGGAAGTCGCAGTAATTTTGGTGCGATTTAGGTACAATATTTTCCAGTTCCATGATATATTGAAGGAAATTTACTATCGCCGAGGAGATTTTATATGTTTCCGAAGACTGAAGGATCAAAGTGTGTGGGACACTAACAGAGGCTTTACGGTAATCTATTCAAGATCTACTGAGAATTTTACTTTTTTTTCCATGATTATTTTATTTATCAGTAGTTGATCTTTGCAACCATATGAACCTCTCCTGTATCCCTTCTGATCCAGGGGAAGAATGTTGTTTGCTTCTAGAAAAGAATAAGTACAAATGTGCTCAATTTATACGTGATGGGCAGACATGTTACTGGCCTATAATTTTTCAGATCATCTGTTTTACCCGATTTGGGCAGGAGATATGTAATCCATTCTGGAACATTATTAGGATTATTAATAAGCATTGATAGAGTTTGTACAAGGATTTTATGTATTGATGATAAAGGATAGAACCCAAAATTGGGTACCTTGTCATTTCCTGAGGATTTCCATTTTGGGGATTTCGTTACAGCTTGCCTAAGATTATTCGTGGTTATATTTTCCCTTTCTTGTAGATTTTTATCCATCATTTGTCCTTCTTCTCGTTGGATCCATTCTGCACTGGAGTTATATTTGGTGGGGGTGCTCCAAATATACTCCCAAAATCTATCCAATCTGTGCTGAGATTTCTACCTTTTTTCCTGCAATTTTCCCGGATTATTTTATTTATCAGTAGTTGATCTTTGCAACAATATGAACCTCTTCTGGATCCCTTCTGTACCAGGGGAAGCATTTTGTATTCATCAAGAAAAGAGTAAGTTCAGTCAGTAAGTACAGACGTGATTACTTTATATGTGTTACAAAGACATGTTATCGGCCTATAATTTTTTTTTGTAGGCTATTTGTAATACATTTACTGATCTATTCCGGAATATCATTGGAGTTATTAATTAGCATGGATAAAGTTTGCACAAGAGTTTTATGGATTGATAACAGATGATAGAGCCAACAGTTTGGTAACTTGTCATTTCCTGGAAATTTCCGTTTAGGGATTTTGTTAGAGATTGCCTAACATTATTTTTGGTTATATTTTTCCATTCTTGCGAAGATTTATCTTTCATTCTTTCTTGTTTTCGTTAAATCCACTCTGCATAGGAATTATATTCCTTTGGATTCCTCCAAATATTCTCTGAAAACGTTTGCACTTCTTTACTAGATTGTGGCTTTTTCATTTCTATAACTGCTTTTCCAGTTTCCCTGGGAAACCTCTTGAGACCTATTTGGAATAAGTTATTTTTTTCGATAGAAGCTACAACGCTTTTCATATCGCCCTTTTCTCTGTGACTTTAATTGCAGTTTATGTTCAAGTATTTCCTTGATTGGTATAATTTAATTTACTGCTTTAATTTTATGTTTCCGCTAGATCTTCTTTCTTTTCCTTATTATTATTATTATTATTTTATTTGTATGTTAGTGTATTGTGTAAAATGTGCCATATTTATAGGGAAAGACTGGTATATATTGAGATGAGGAAAGTATCCTCTTCCTGTTTAATTGTTACTTTATTATCATTAACAAAACTTCCCCTATATGTTCTTTGGAGAACCCATTTTCCCGATTTGAAGAAAGAGTGGAGGTCAGTGATTCTTTCTTAGTAATGGTGCCAGGTAACTGAATGTTGTTTGGAGACGAAAGTTGAATCATTGAATAAACTACTTATCGCAATTTAAAGAATCAACCTTGGCATACGACAGGTCAGAGAGTGCAACCACATCTGGCATTCTTCCTCGTTATTTGTAGCATGTATCCCAGTATAAACTGTCAAAAAATAAAGAAGAAACGATAAGGTCATAACATATTGTGCCCGTGGGTTTTATGATAAATTTAGTAAGAAAAAAAAGAAAGAAAGAAAAAATAAAGAAAGAAAAAAGAAAGAAAGAAGGTCACCAATGACGTAGGAGAGGAGGAAACAAAGAAAAAGTATTACCACTGATGAAAGCAACAAAAAAATAAATAAATAAAAATGTTAAAAGTGAATGAATAAATAGAGAAATAAATAAATGCAATAATGAGTTTGAAAAGAAAGAAAGAAAGAAAGAAATAGTGCTGGCCATGACAAAAGAAAGAAAGAAAGAAAGAAAAAAAAGAAAGAGTGCTAGCCATGACAAAAGAAAGAAAGAAAGAGCGCTAGCCATGACATAAGAAAGAAAGAAAGAAAGAAAGAAAAAAAGAAAGAAAGAAAGAGTGCTAGCCATGACAAAAGAAAGAAAGATTGCTAGCCATGACGAAAGAAAGAAAGAGCGCCAGCCATGACGAAAGAAAGAAAGAAAGAAAGAGCGCTAGCCATGACGAAAGAAAGAAAGAAAGAAAGAAAGAAAAAAAGAAAGAAAGAAAGAGCGCTAGCCATGACATAAGAAAGAAAGAAAGAAAAAAAGAAAGAAAAAAAAAGAAAGAAAGAAAGAGTGCTAGCCATGACAAAAGAAAGAAAGATTGCTAGCCATGACGAAAGAAAGAAAGAAAGAGCGCTAGCCATGACGAAAGAAAGAAAGAAAGAAAGAGCGTTAGCCATGACGAAAGAAAGAAAGAAAGAAAGAGTGCTAGCCATGACAAAAGAAAGAAAGAAAGAGCGCTAGCCATGACATAAGAAAGAAAGAAAGAAAGAGTGCTAGCCATGACAAAAGAAAGAAAGATTGCTAGCCATGAGGAAAGAAAGAAAGAAAGAAAGAAAGAGCGCTAGCCATGACATCAGAAAGAAAGAAAGAAAGAAAGAAACAGTGCTAGCCATGACATAAGAAAGAAAGAAAGAGCGCTAGCCATCACATAAGAAAGAAAGAAAGAAAGAAAGAAAGAAAAAAAGAAAGAAAGAAAGAGTGCTAGCCATGACAAAAGAAAGAGCGCTAGCCATGACATAAGAAAGAAAGAAAGAAAGAAAGAAAAAAAGAAAGAAAGAAAGAGTGCTAGCCATGACAAAAGAAAGATTGCTAGCCATGACGAAAGAAAGAAAGAGCGCCAGCCATGACGAAAGAAAGAAAGAAAGAAAGAGCGCTAGCCATGACGAAAGAAAGAAAGAAAGAAAGAAAGAAAAAAAGAAAGAAAGAAAGAGCGCTAGCCATGACATAAGAAAGAAAGAAAGAAAAAAAGAAAGAAAAAAAAAAGAAAGAAAGAAAGAGTGCTAGCCATGACAAAAGAAAGAAAGATTGCTAGCCATGACGAAAGAAAGAAAGAAAGAGCGCTAGCCATGACGAAAGAAAGAAAGAAAGAAAGAGCGCTAGCCATGACGAAAGAAAGAAAGAAAGAAAGAAAGAGCGCTAGCCATGACATAAGAAAGAAAGAAAGAAAAAAAGAAAGAAAGAAAGAGTGCTAGCCATGACAAAAGAAAGAAAGATTGCTAGCCATGACGAAAGAAAGAAAGAAAGAGCGCTAGCCATGACGAAAGAAAGAAAGAAAGAAAGAAAGAAAGAAAGAGCGCTAGCCATGACGAAAGAAAGAAAGAAAGAGTGCTGGCCATGACGAAAGAAAGAAAGAAAGAAAGAGTGCTAGCCATGACGAATGAAAGAAAGAATGAAAGAAAGAGCGCTAGCCATGACAAAAGAAAGAAAGATTGCTAGCCATGACGAAAGAAAGAAAGAAAGAGCGCTAGCCATGACGAAAGAAAGAAAGAAAGAAAGAGTGCTAGCCATGACAAAAGAAAGAAAGAAAGAGCGCTAGCCATGACATAAGAAAGAAAGAAAGAAAGAAAAAAAGAAAGAAAGAGTGCTAGCCATGACGAAAGAAAGAAAGAAAGAAAGAGCGTTAGCCATGACGAAAGAAAGAAAGAAAGAAAGAGTGCTAGCCATGACAAAAGAAAGAAAGAAAGAGCGCTAGCCATGACATAAGAAAGAAAGAAAGAAAGAGCGCTAGCCATGACATAAGAAAGAAAGAAAGAAAGAAAAAAAGAAAGAAAAAAAAAGAAAGAAAGAAAGAGTGCTACCCATGACAAAAGAAAGAAAGATTGCTAGCCATGAGGAAAGAAAGAAAGAAAGAGCGCTAGCCATGACGAAAGAAAGAAAGAAAGAAAGAGCGCTAGCCATGATATAAGAAAGAAAGAAAGAAAGAAAGAAAGAAAGAGCGCTAGCCATGACATAAGAAAGAAAGAAAGAAAGAAAAAAAGAAAGAAAGAAAGAAAGAAAGAGTGCTAGCCATGACAAAAGAAAGAAAGAAAGAGCGCTAGCCATGACATAAGAAAGAAAGAAAGAAAGAAAGAAAGAAAGAAAGAAAGAGCGCTAGCCATGACAAAAGAAAGAAAGAAAGAGCGCTAGCCATGACATAAGAAAGAAAGAGTGCTAGCCATGACAAAAGAAAGAAAGAAAGAAAGAAAGAAAAAAAGAAAGAAAGAGTGCTAGCCATGACAAAAGAAAGAAAGATTGCTAGCCATGAAGAAAGAAAGAAAGAAAGAGCGCTAGCCACGACAAAAGAAAGAAAGAAAGAAAGAAAGAAAGAAAGAAAAAAAGAAAGAAAGAGTGCTAGCCATGACAAAAGAAAGAAAGAAAGAGCGCTAGCCATGACATAAGAAAGAAAGAAAGAAAGAAAGAGCGCTAGCCATGACATAAGAAAGAAAGAAAGAAAGAAAGAAAGAAAGAAAAAAAGAAAGAAAGAAAGAGTGCTAGCCATGACAAAAGAAAGAAAGAAAGAGCGCTAGTCATGACATAAGAAAGAAAGAAAGAAAGAAAGAAAAAAAGAAAGAAAGAAAAAAAGAAAGAAAGAAAGAGTGCTAGCCATGACAAAAGAAAGAAAGATTGCTAGCCATGAGGAAAGAAAGAAAGAGCGCTAGCCATGACGAAAGAAAGAAAGAAAGAAACAGCGCTAGCCATGACATAAGAAAGAAAGAAAGAAAGAAAGAAAGAGTGCTAGCCATGACAAAAGAAAGAAAGAAAGAGCGCTAGCAATGACATAAGAAAGAAAGAAAGAAAGAAAGAAAAAAAGAAAGAAAGAAAGAGTGCTAGCAATGACAAAAGAAAGAAAGATTGCTAGCCATGAGGAAAGAAAGAAAGAAAGAGCGCTAGCCATGACGAAAGAAAGAAAGAAAGAAAGAAAGAAAGAAAGAAAAAAAGAAAAAAAGAAAAAAAGAAAGAAAGAGTGCTAGCCATGACGAAAGAAAGAAAGAAAGAAAGAAAGAAAGAGCGTTAGCCATGACGAAAGAAAGAAAGAAAGAAAGAGTGCTAGCCATGACAAAAGAAAGAAAGAAAGAGCGCTAGCCATGACATAAGAAAGAAAGAAAGAAAGAGTGCTAGCCATGACAAAAGAAAGAAAGATTGCTAGCCATGAGGAAAGAAAGAAAGAAAGAAAGAGCGCTAGCCATGACATCAGAAAGAAAGAAAGAAAGAAAGAAAGAGTGCTAGCCATGACAAAAGAAAGAAAGATTGCTAGCCATGACGAAAGAAAGAAAGAAAGAAAGAGCACTAGCCATGACATCAGAAAGAAAGAAAGAAAGAAAGAAAGAGTGCTAGCCATGACATAAGAAAGAAAGAAAGAGCGCTAGCCATGACATAAGAAAGAAAGAAAGAAAGAAAGAAAAAAAGAAAGAAAGAAAGAGTGCTAGCCATGACAAAAGAAAGAAAGAAAGAGCCCTAGCCATGACATAATAAAGAAAGAAAGAAAGAAAGAAAAAAAGAAAGAAAGAAAGAGTGCTAGCCATGACAAAAGAAAGAAAGATTGCTAGCCATGAGGAAAGAAAGAAAGAAAGAGCGCTAGCCATGACGAAAGAAAGAAAGAAAGAAAGAAAGAAAGAAAGAGTGCAAGCCATGACAAAAGAAAGAAAGAAAGAGCGCTAGCCATGACATAAGAAAGAAAGAAAGAAAGAAAGAAAGAAAGAAAGAGTGCTAGCCATGACAAAAGAAAGAAAGAGCGCTAGCCATGACATAAGAAAGAAAGAAAGAAAGAAAGAAAAAAAGAAAGAAAGAAAGAGTGCTAGCCATGACAAAAGAAAGAAAGAAAGAGCGCTAGCCATGACATAAGAAAGAAAGAAAGAAAGAAAGAAAGAAAGAAAAAAAGAAAGAAAGAAAGAGTGCTAGCCATGACAAAAGAAAGAAAGATTGCTAGCCATGAAGAAAGAAAGAAAGAAAGAAAGAGCGCTAGCCATGACATAAGAAAGAAAGAAAGAAAGAAAGAAAGAAAGAAAGAAAGAAAGAAAGAAAAAAAGAAAGAAAGAGTGCTAGCCATGACGAAAGAAAGAAAGAAAGAGCGCTAGCCATGACATAAGAAAGAAAGAAAGAAAGAAAGAAAGAAAGAAAGAAAAAAAGAAAGAAAGAGTGCTAACCATGACAAAAGAAAGAAAGAAAGAGCGCTAGCCATGACATAAGAAAGAAAGAAAGAAAGAAAGAAAGAAAGAAAGAAAGAAAGAAAGAAAGAGTGCTAGCCATGACAAAAGAAAGAAAGATTGCTAGCCATGAGGAAAGAAAGAAAGAAAGAGCTGTAGGCATGACGAAAGAAAGAAAGAAAGAAAGAGCGCTAGCCATGACATAAGAAAGAAAGAAAGAAAGAAAGAAAGAAAGAAAAAAAGAAAGAAAGAGTGCTAGCCATGACGAAAGAAAGAAAGAAAGAGCGCTAGCCATGACATAAGAAAGAAAGAAAGAAAGAAAGAAAGAAAGAAAGAAAAAAAGAAAGAAAGAGTGCTAGCCATGACAAAAGAAAGAAAGATTGCTAGCCATGAGGAAAGAAAGAAAGAAAGAAAGAGCGCTAGCCATGATGAAAGAAAGAAAGAAAGAAAGAGCGCTAGCCATGACATAAGAAAGAAAGAAAGAAAGAAAGAAAAAAAGAAAGAAAGAGTGCTAGCCATGACAAAAGAAAGAAAGATTGCTAGCCATGAGGAAAGAAAGAAAGAAAGAGCGCTAGCCATGATGAAAGAAAGAAAGAAAGAAAGAGCGCTAGCCATGACATAAGAAAGAAAGAAAGAAAGAAAGAAAGAGTGCTAGCCATGACAAAAGAAAGAAAGAAAGAGCGCTAGCCATGACATAAGAAAGAAAGAAAGAAAGAAAGAAAGAAAGAAAAATAGAAAGAAAGAGTGCTAGCCATGACAAAAGAAAGAAAGAAAGAGCGCTAGCCATGACATAAGAAAGAAAGAAAGAAAGAAAGAAAGAGCGCTAGCCATGACAAAAGAAAGAAAGAAAGAGCGCTAGCCATGACATAAGAAAGAAAGAAAGAAAGAGTGCTAGCCATGACAAAAGAAAGAAAGAAAGAAAGAAAAAAAGAAAGAAAGAGTGCTAGCCATGACAAAAGAAAGAAAGATTGCTAGCCATGAAGAAAGAAAGAAAGAAAGAGCGCTAGCCACGACAAAAGAAAGAAAGAAAGAAAGAAAGAAAGAAAAAAAGAAAGAAAGAAAGAGTGCTAGCCATGACAAAAGAAAGAAAGAAAGAGCGCTAGCCATGACATAAGAAAGAAAGAAAGAAAGAAAGAGCGCTAGCCATGACATAAGAAAGAAAGAAAGAAAGAAAGAAAGAAAGAAAAAAAGAAAGAAAGAAAGAGTGCTAGCCATGACAAAAGAAAGAAAGAAAGAGCGCTAGTCATGACATAAGAAAGAAAGAAAGAAAGAAAGAAAAAAAGAAAGAAAGAAAAAAAGAAAGAAAGAAAGAGTGCTAGCCATGACAAAAGAAAGAAAGATTGCTAGCCATGAGGAAAGAAAGAAAGAGCGCTAGCCATGACGAAAGAAAGAAAGAAAGAAACAGCGCTAGCCATGACATAAGAAAGAAAGAAAGAAAGAAAGAGTGCTAGCCATGACAAAAGAAAGAAAGAAAGAGCGCTAGCCATGACATAAGAAAGAAAGAAAGAAAGAAAGAAAGAAAAAAGAAAGAAAGAAAGAGTGCTAGCCATGACAAAAGAAAGAAAGATTGCTAGCCATGAGGAAAGAAAGAAAGAAAGAGCGCTAGCCATGACGAAATAAAGAAAGAAAGAAAGATAGAAAGAAAGAAAGAAAGAAAGAGTGCAAGCCATGACAAAAGAAAGAAAGAAAGAGCGCTATCCATGACATAAGAAAGAAAGAAAGAAAGAAAGAAAGAAAGAGTGCTAGCCATGACAAAAGAAAGAAAGAGCGCTAGCCATGACATAAGAAAGAAAGAAAGAAAGAAAGAAAGAAAAAAAGAAAGAAAGAAAGAGTGCTAGCCATGACAAAAGAAAGAAAGAAAGAGCGCTAGCCATGACATAAGAAAGAAAGAAAGAAAGAAAGAAAGAAAGAAAGAAAAAAAGAAAGAAAGAGTGCTAGCCATGACAAAAGAAAGAAAGATTGCTAGCCATGAAGAAAGAAAGAAAGAAAGAAAGAAAGAGCGCTAGCCATGACATAAGAAAGAAAGAAAGAAAGAAAGAAAGAAAGAAAAAAAGAAAGAAAGAGTGCTAGCCATGACGAAAGAAAGAAAGAAAGAGCGCTAGCCATGACATAAGAAAGAAAGAAAGAAAGAAAGAAAGAAAGAAAGAAAAAAAGAAAGAAAGAGTGCTAACCATGACAAAAGAAAGAAAGAAAGAGCGCTAGCCATGACATAAGAAAGAAAGAAAGAAAGATAGAAAGAAAAAAAGAAAGAAAGAGTGCTAGCCATGACAAAAGAAAGAAAGATTGCTAGCCATGAGGAAAGAAAGAAAGAAAGAGCGGTAGGCATGACGAAAGAAAGAAAGAAAGAAAGAAAGAAAGAGCGCTAGCCATGACATAAGAAAGAAAGAAAGAAAGAAAGAAAGAAAGAAAAAAAGAAAGAAAGAGTGCTAGCCATGACGAAAGAAAGAAAGAAAGAAAGAGCGTTAGCCATGACGAAAGAAAGAAAGAAAGAGAGAAAGAAAGAGTGCTAGCCATGACAAAAGAAAGAAAGAAAGAAAGAAAGAGTGCTAGCCATGACAAAAGAAAGAAAGAGCGCTAGCCATGACATAAGAAAGAAAGAAAGAAAGAAAGAAAGAAAAAAAGAAAGAAAGAAAGAGTGCTAGCCATGACAAAAGAAAGAAAGATTGCTAGCCATGAGGAAAGAAAGAAAGAAAGAGCGCTAGCCATGACGAAAGAAAGAAAGAAAGAAAGAAAGAGCGCTAGCCATGACATAAGAAAGAAAGAAAGAAAGAAAGAAAAAAGAAAGAAAGAAAGAGTGCTAGCCATGACAAAAGAAAGCAAGAGCGCTAGCCATTACATAAAAAAGAAAGAAAGAAAGAAAGAAAAAAAGAAAGAAAGAAAGAGTGCTAGTCATGACAAAAGAAAGAAAGAAAGAGCGCTAGCCATGACATAAGAAAGAAAGAAAGAAAGAAAGAAAGAAAGAGTGCTAGCCATGACAAAAGAAAGCAAGAGCGCTAGCCATGACAAAAGAAAGAAAGAAAGAGCGCTAGCCATGACATAAGAAAGAAAGAAAGAAAGATAGAAAGAAAAAAAGAAAGAGTGCTAGCCATGACAAAAGAAAGAAAGATTGCTAGCCATGAGGAAAGAAAGAAAGAAAGAGCGGTAGGCATGACGAAAGAAAGAAAGAAAGAAAGAAAGAAAGAGCGCTAGCCATGACATAAGAAAGAAAGAAAGAAAGAAAGAAAGAAAGAAAAAAAGAAAGAAAGAGTGCTAGCCATGACGAAAGAAAGAAAGAAAGAAAGAGCGTTAGCCATGACGAAAGAAAGAAAGAAAGAGAGAAAGAAAGAGTGCTAGCCATGACAAAAGAAAGAAAGAAAGAAAGAAAGAGTGCTAGCCATGACAAAAGAAAGAAAGAGCGCTAGCCATGACATAAGAAAGAAAGAAAGAAAGAAAGAAAGAAAAAAAGAAAGAAAGAAAGAGTGCTAGCCATGACAAAAGAAAGAAAGATTGCTAGCCATGAGGAAAGAAAGAAAGAAAGAGCGCTAGCCATGACGAAAGAAAGAAAGAAAGAAAGAAAGAGCGCTAGCCATGACATAAGAAAGAAAGAAAGAAAGAAAGAAAAAAGAAAGAAAGAAAGAGTGCTAGCCATGACAAAAGAAAGCAAGAGCGCTAGCCATTACATAAAAAAGAAAGAAAGAAAGAAAGAAAAAAAGAAAGAAAGAAAGAGTGCTAGTCATGACAAAAGAAAGAAAGAGCGCTAGCCATGACATAAGAAAGAAAGAAAGAAAGAAAGAAAGAAAGAAAGAAAGAAAGAAAGAGTGCTAGCCATGACAAAAGAAAGCAAGAGCGCTAGCCATGACAAAAGAAAGAAAGAAAGAGCGCTAGCCATGACATAAGAAAGAAAGAAAGAAAGATAGAAAGAAAAAAAGAAAGAAAGAGTGCTAGCCATGACAAAAGAAAGAAAGATTGCTAGCCATGAGGAAAGAAAGAAAGAAAGAGCGGTAGGCATGACGAAAGAAAGAAAGAAAGAAAGAAAGAAAGAGCGCTAGCCATGACATAAGAAAGAAAGAAAGAAAGAAAGAAAGAAAGAAAAAAAGAAAGAAAGAGTGCTAGCCATGACGAAAGAAAGAAAGAAAGAAAGAGCGTTAGCCATGACGAAAGAAAGAAAGAAAGAGAGAAAGAAAGAGTGCTAGCCATGACAAAAGAAAGAAAGAAAGAAAGAAAGAGTGCTAGCCATGACAAAAGAAAGAAAGAGCGCTAGCCATGACATAAGAAAGAAAGAAAGAAAGAAAGAAAGAAAAAAAGAAAGAAAGAAAGAGTGCTAGCCATGACAAAAGAAAGAAAGATTGCTAGCCATGAGGAAAGAAAGAAAGAAAGAGCGCTAGCCATGACGAAAGAAAGAAAGAAAGAAAGAAAGAGCGCTAGCCATGACATAAGAAAGAAAGAAAGAAAGAAAGAAAAAAGAAAGAAAGAAAGAGTGCTAGCCATGACAAAAGAAAGCAAGAGCGCTAGCCATTACATAAAAAAGAAAGAAAGAAAGAAAGAAAAAAAGAAAGAAAGAAAGAGTGCTAGTCATGACAAAAGAAAGAAAGAAAGAGCGCTAGCCATGACATAAGAAAGAAAGAAAGAAAGAAAGAAAGAAAGAAAGAAAGAGTGCTAGCCATGACAAAAGAAAGCAAGAGCGCTAGCCATGACAAAAGAAAGAAAGAAAGAGCGCTAGCCATGACATAAGAAAGAAAGAAAGAAAGATAGAAAGAAAAAAAGAAAGAAAGAGTGCTAGCCATGACAAAAGAAAGAAAGATTGCTAGCCATGAGGAAAGAAAGAAAGAAAGAGCGGTAGGCATGACGAAAGAAAGAAAGAAAGAAAGAAAGAAAGAGCGCTAGCCATGACATAAGAAAGAAAGAAAGAAAGAAAGAAAGAAAAAAAGAAAGAAAGAGTGCTAGCCATGACGAAAGAAAGAAAGAAAGAAAGAGCGTTAGCCATGACGAAAGAAAGAAAGAAAGAGAGAAAGAAAGAGTGCTAGCCATGACAAAAGAAAGAAAGAAAGAAAGAAAGAGTGCTAGCCATGACAAAAGAAAGAAAGAGCGCTAGCCATGACATAAGAAAGAAAGAAAGAAAGAAAGAAAGAAAAAAAGAAAGAAAGAAAGAGTGCTAGCCATGACAAAAGAAAGAAAGATTGCTAGCCATGAGGAAAGAAAGAAAGAAAGAGCGCTAGCCATGACGAAAGAAAGAAAGAAAGAAAGAAAGAGCGCTAGCCATGACATAAGAAAGAAAGAAAGAAAGAAAGAAAAAAGAAAGAAAGAAAGAGTGCTAGCCATGACAAAAGAAAGCAAGAGCGCTAGCCATTACATAAAAAAGAAAGAAAGAAAGAAAGAAAAAAAGAAAGAAAGAAAGAGTGCTAGTCATGACAAAAGAAAGAAAGAAAGAGCGCTAGCCATGACATAAGAAAGAAAGAAAGAAAGAAAGAAAGCAAGAAAAAAAGAAAGAAAGAGCGATTGCCATAAAGAAAGAAAGAAAGAAAGAAAGAAAGAAATAGTGCTGGCCATGACGAAAGAAAGAAAGAAAGAAAGAAAGAAAGAGTGCTAGCCATGACGAAAGAAAGAAAGAAACAAAGAAAGTAAGAAATAGTAACATAAATATGTAAAAAATATGCAACGAAATAAATTTTAATGAAAGCTCACGAAAAAAAGTGAAAGTATTGAAGAAATAAATTAAGAAAGAAAGAAACGAACGAACGAAAGAAAAGAAATTGAATGAGGCGCCAACAGTTGAGAAAGAAAGAAAGAACGAAAGAACGAAAGAAAGAAAGAAAGAAAGAAAGAACGAAAGGAAGAAAGAAAGAAATGCGTTTCACAGACAAAATAAATATGCAAATGTAGATCTAAACGAAAAGTTGTTAGAAAAAAAAAGCGGTAAAAAGATGGAATGAAATAAGAAAGAATGAAAGAATAAAATTGAAAAGAAAAAAGGGCTGGAAGGGAGTGTTGTATCTGAAAGTCGCCATAATTCTTTCACCCTCGAATGCCAATTCAATGAATTCTAGAACGTGTTCTATTGTTGAACTTCCCTTGAAACCTTGGAAGAGAGACAAGAACATCTGTTATTGCTTCAGCGCAACAAACTAGCACGACTATTCTTCATTTAACTATTGGCACTGATCTATCCAAAGATTAGGTCTCAGATTCCATTACGTCCAATTCATTTGAGAAAGGTCTACTGCACTCAGCCTTCTGATATGGAAATCAGAACCTGAATACTGTCGAAACAAATAAACGTTTATGCTTCCAGTTGAAAATTGTTGGGCCTGACATTAGCATGTCATGAAGTTTGCAAAGTTTACTGATCTAAAGGAAGTCTACGTTGATACTTATTGGTAGATAATCCATTCCATTAAATGTTTCACAATACTGAAACAAGAATCATCATCTTTAATGAGTGGAATTAAATTTGTTCAAATTCAAATTAAAACCTTCTAGGTATCTATAATAGTTTGCTAGTACCTCCTAATACCCAGGGTCTTGATCGCGGTGTACATGTTATTCGAAAACCAGAATAGTATAAAAAGGTAAAACCAAAAAAGTTATCATTTGAATTCAATGGCATTTTTTCGATGAATTAATTATTGGTGGGTAAGTGGCACGAGCCATGAAGGACCCTTTGACGAAGTTCTACCATCGCATATATCACATTATCAAACCTGTCCTACATCTGGGTTTGAAGTTTAAAGAATTGCAACTCTCATTGAAGGCTTACACAGCTTTGAAACAATCTCGTTAATGAAAAATGATGCTAACCAAATTTATATTCACCTCAATTCTAACCATCATCCATCTGTAATTTAACATATACCTTCGTCAGGTAGAACACAGGATAAGCAACAAATCATCAGACAAAGATAAAATGGTAAGAATAGTTTACCTTTACCTTACAATTTAAACTTTGGAATTTGATAATGCTTTTTCTTATATTTTAGTTGTAGTGCGTTGCCCTATTGTTATGGGACCTTACCCATAATAACATAATGGACAATTCCATACGTAATAAATACTGCGCATCAAGAGGAAGCAGGGTGTTCAGTCTGAAGTCTGGAGTGAAGTCCGTCAGGAATCTGTCAGTCAGTCAGAGCGAGCGAGTCAGTCAGTCGAGTCAGAGGCAGTCCGAAACAGAGTCGTGTTCAGATAATTACTACTAAACCTGATTGTTCGTACTAACACTTTCTACTTCTCTGTATATATTCCTGTTGGTAATATATCTGTGTTATTCGATATCCGTGTTCGAGTTCTTCTTTATTGGTTCTACCTTGGACTATCACCGCGGTACAAGGAACCGGACCATAACAACTATATATGGCTTATCTTCCTATTTTTAAGATTAATCTGGATTTAATATGATTTTATATTAATTTCCTGGTAGTATTGGTAACATTATGTACAGATGTATTGGTATTTGGTTGCTATTTTTGACATTTTATATTGATTGGTTAGTGTTCTTATATGTAGGATCTTTATTTAAGAGTTACATATTAATTTACCAAATAATTTTATATATTTGAATTATTTACTAGTTTCTTAAAGAAGCTATTTATTTATCAACTACAATTTTTTTTATGTAGGAAATTCGCAAAGCGTTAATTATTTTGTTAAATTACCTCTCCATCCTATTTTTATTTCTTATGAAACTGCATTATCTGGTTTGTATAATTTATGTAACCATATGTATTCCCTTCAGTATATGTGTGGCCGCCGTGAGCTACCAATCTACAGGTCATGACCCATTTATAAAAAATTAATTTAAAATTTTTGTTGTTGTTGAATCATGGTAAACAGTTGCTTTCAATTTCAACCAAAAATTGTGACAGTTTAGTAAATACAAAGACAGAATAAAGCATAAATTGGAGCAAATTGATATAGGAGGATTGCATTGCGCCAATTATCTAAGATGTTTACCTAATTATATGTGAGTTTGTACTTTGGCATGGTGGCTAAAATAAGTATTTTTCAAAATTGATGCTTCAGAACGTAAATAATCAAGACCTAGCCCTACATTCTTTTTCATTCATGTCTTCTCCAAGGTTGTTTTCCGGTTACTTTCTCCATGGTTGGTCTCTGTTTACCTTCTCTATGGTTGGTTTCCGTTTATCTTCTCCATGTTTGGTTTACGGTTACTTTCTCCATGGTTAGTTTCCGGTTACTTTCTCCATGGTTGGTTTCTGTTTATCTTCTCCATAGTTGGTTTCTGTTTACCTGCTCCAGGGTTTGTTTCTGGTTACTTTCTCCATGGTTTGTTTCCATTCACATCTCCATGGTTAGTTTCCGTTTACCTTCTCCATGGTTAGTTTCGAGTTACTTTCTCCATAGTTTGTTTCTGTTTATCTTCTCTATAGTTGGTTTCCATTTACCTTCTCCAGGGTTGGTTTCCGGTTACTTTCCCCATGGTTGGTTTCCATTTACCTTCTCCATGGTTGGTTTCCGTTTATCTTCTGCATAGTTGGTTTGTGTTTACCTTCTCCATGGTTAGTTTCCGGTTACTTTCTCCATGGTTGGTTACCGTTTACCTTCTGCATGGTTAGTTTCCGGTTACTTTCACCATGGTTGGTTTCTGTTCAACTTCTCCATAGTTGGTTTCTGTTTACCTTCTTCAGGGTTGGTTTCTGGCTACTTTCTCAACGGTTGTTTTCCATTTACCTTCTGCATGGTTAGTTTCCGTTTGCCTTCTCCATGGTTAGTTTCCGGTTACTTTCTCCATGGTTGATTTCCGTTTATCTTCTCCATGGTTGTTTTTCGGTTTCCTTCTCCATGGTTTGTTTCCGTTTATCTTCTCTATAGTTGGTTTCTGTTTACCTTCTCCATGGTTAGTTTCCGGTTACTTTCTCCATGGTTGGTTTCCGTTTACCTTCTCCATGGTTAGTTTCCGTTTACTTTCTCCATGGTTAGTTTCCGATTACTTTCTCCATGGTTGGTTTGCACTTGTATTCTCGTGATTGATTTCCAGTAACCTTCTCCATGGTTGGTTTCCAACTGTCTTCTTCTTGATTGGTTCTGACTGATTTCTCCATGAATGGTTTCTGTTTACCTTCTCAATGGTTGATTTCCGTTTACCTTCTCCAAGGTTGTTTTTGGTTACCATCTCCGTGGTTTTGAATTCAGTTATCCTGCTATTAGCATGCTTGTCAATCAAGGCGAGAGAGCCCAGTTTACCCTGCTGTTCAACTCACCGATAGGTGAAGTAGAGATTGATGTATGTCTTTCCCTAGCTTATAAAATTGAAGTGAACACAAAGTCAAAGCTAAAAATTGATCTCCGCTCGTCGATTTCATTTTCAGCGCTGATACCATTGTGAGAGATTGCTGGTATGACCTGAGTAATTATTTATGTCTCGAATAAAGCCCTAATTTTATTGGAAATGGTCGCCAAGCGATAATAGCGTTTTGTTGGACGCTCTGCAGCAAATGTATTTCAACACCATGTACGTACATTCACACAAAACCTTAATGTCCAACATATGTCCGAATTATTGGAAAATTAAGTCAGATAACGGTTTTTATAGTAGAGTCTCCCTTTTACAAATCTCTTTTGAGTAGAATTGAAATTTTTTCATTAGTTTCAAATTGAGACGCACTTCTAATTTCTCCCCAAATATAGATTGAGTTGCTTTTAATATTTCATAGCAAGACGTTATCAAAGACTCGCAGATGTTCTCCTATTCATCTTTGTATTCTCTTTTAGCAAAAATATATCTTACGTTAAAATCAAAACATAAATTAAGAACACGTTTACAAGAGCATATATAGGATGCAGGTTCGAATCCTGTCAAAGGACGAATATTTTCTATGAAAATTTCTCGGACATTCAGGCCGGTAAATGTTATTTAATACTGTTTATTATAAACATAGCATTTACTTAAATACTTGTATCTATAAAAAGAACGTTAAACATAAAAATTGTCTTTAATATATATATATATATATATATATATATATATATATATATATATATATATATATATATATATATATATATATATATATATATATATATATATATATATAACCTCGCGTGAATATTGGGTAAGGCCTATTCTGCTAAATAAAAAGGTTCATGAATTCCTGTAGCCTAAACACCCAAGATGGTCTGAACGACTATTGTGGCAAATAGCGGAGACCAAAACTTTTCGCAACACAATTTTTAAACCAAAGCCCGTCCACTATTTCAAAGGTAAAAATGAGAAAATACTGACGCCATGACAGTGTGTCCAATTCCAAATGATATTCTCACCATTAAAGAATTGTCCCCCGTTTTTTATGTCCATTGCTGTTTGGATGAAAAATGTCTTTCTTCTGGCTGCTCTGCCTTAATAATCCATGTGATCAAGATCTCGTACTGCCAGTCCTAGATCTATCTAGACCCACAGCAATATCTGTCACCTTGCAAATCAAATTTTTTTAATTGCCAATTGCCTCGAAAGAAGATCGTCGATTTCAGTCAAAACGCAGTATATTTCTTTACTATATTTTTTCGTTACCTAATTCTGCAATCCTTCGAGTGACAGTTGAGAGTAGAATTCTCACTTACGCTGTAATCTCATGGGCATCATATCTTTTGATTTGACCAATGAGACACTCGTTAGTAAAATATGGCAATTTCTCTAACCATGGAGGTTGACTCCTTGTCAAATTATTATTGGAATATTTCTGCTGCACTTTTATTAGCAAGGGAGATGTTTTCAACATTTATATCTTTATTGAATTTTCGGTTGAACTAAGAATAAATGTAACAATAAACTTTTGTCTTCTTACTTAAATTTAGAAAATAGGATTTCTATTTTTAAAAATCTATTGACGTCAGTCATAAAAATGAAAGTAAACATAAGTCCCCAACGTAAACATCAATGCAAAGTTAAAGAGATAAAAGCTGGCGTAGAGTGACTGAGTTAAAAATGCTTAGATAGATAGATAGATAGATAGATAGATAGATAGATAGATAGATAGATACTGAACGGGAGGGTTAGAATTGTACGGAGTAGAATAAATAAATTAGCAGAAAAACATCAAAAAACACATTAAGGCATCGAGACAAATTGATAGGAACAGAATGAAACTGTTAAATACTAGTAGTGCTGAAAAGTTCTTGGCTTGACCATGAGAATATTCCCAAAAGTAACATTTGGACAGATTTTGGAAATCGTGACCGGCTAATAACATTTCAACATACTTTATATATATATACAGATAGCGGCTTCGATTGAGGAATTGGAGAGCCGAGTTCGAATTCCAGTCGAATCCAGTTACATTCACTTACGTGTTAATAATCCTCTTCTTCTCCCACCAGCTATGGGTAAATAGCAGGACAGACTGGGTTCTATAGCCTTGGATGGCAACTGGTCTAGGAGAAGGACAACTCTGAATTCAAAACCTTCAGAGGGTCGTTTGGGGACCTTGTGGCGCGTAGTGCACCAAGTCTCCGTATTCAGCCCTTCAAAATGTGTGGATGGTCCTGCACGAAACCTTC
This sequence comes from Acanthosepion lycidas, assembly GCA_963932145.1. Classification (NCBI taxonomy): domain Eukaryota; kingdom Metazoa; phylum Mollusca; class Cephalopoda; order Sepiida; family Sepiidae; genus Acanthosepion; species Acanthosepion lycidas. The sequence goes on from OZ010573.1 coordinate 5,695,733, forward strand.
ACCACTATAATCAAGTCTCGTGTGCTGTTGTCGGGATGTCGGTTTCCTATGAACTGATCTGTGTCGAATTCGACTGGAGAGTCGAGAATATATATATATATATATATATATATATATATATATATATATATATATATATATATATATATATATATATATATATATATATATATATAGATATATATATATATAGAAGACAACGAATGTCTATTATATTTGATCATCAGCCTTCGTAAAGTGGATTTAGTTTTCGGAAGAAAATAAAGTCAAAGACTGTCCAATATTTCGATATTTTTTATTATGATATTCTTCGGTTTAAGCCTCCATTTGAGCGGTTATATAGACATTACAGTATGTGAGCTGAAAGTTTAGATTAATTTTTGTGTTTAATTTCTTCGGAAACTAAAGCCACCAGAAGAAACTTAGAACGGCTCATGATTAAACATAATAGACATTTGTTATCTGTTATATTTGACAATATATCTTTGAAAAATGATCTGCCACCCAAATACAACATATATATATATGTGTGTGTGTGCGCGTGTGTTGGTTGTGAAAAGTGTGCGTATATAAATATAAATATATATATATATATATGTGTGTGTGTGTGTGTAATATATTATATATATTATTATTTATATATTATATGCGCGGTACTTATTAGAAAGCGCTCAATATATTTATGTTGGTTTGATGTGAGTTTGTGACCCTGCGTTTCACGCTCTTGCGATCGTCAGACAAACTGATTAATTTTTTAAAATTTTGGATTTATGTAGATTGCGTGTTTTGTGTCCGGGCATTTATCTATGTTTGCTTTAGCATGAGCGACATCACGATGATGATTACCTTCCCACTCCCATAATAACACCAATACACGCATTATATATATATATATATATATATATATATATATATATATATATATATATATATATATATATATATATATATATGCATGCATATAACTGAGCGCGCACGCTTTTGTGGCTCTGTATGTTTGATTTAGAAGGAATGATAACTTAGATATGAGCAAAAATAGACATATATTTGTGGATAGAGATATATCAGAATTTTATTATATATATATATATATATATATAGAGAGAGAGAGAGAGAGAGAGAAAGAGGAGGAGGAGAGACCCAGACAGACAGACAGGAAAAGGGAAAGAAATCTAGGTTTTATGTTTGTCTTCTTAAAGGTGACATTAAATATTACCATCATTTGATGAGGAAAAATGAATTTCGGCTTTGAAATATTAAGCGACGCTGTTCTAAACACTTACACAGCGAATGTACAAGTTATAAGTTTGCAGCACAAGTTTAAACAGAAGAAAACCTTTTTAAATTGACTGAATATTTATGTATTTTGACAGTTTCTTATACATTAACAAAATTAATAACTTCTCTTCCCCAACACCAACAGCTTCCCGTCAAGATGTTAAGAAGTCAATTTTTTTAAATATCTTGAGTGCAAGGCACAAACCTACTTAAAAATGATTTTTAGAAGATGCCTTGATTGAATAAACGCAAGTCGTCGTAAAGTTCTCATCTCCAAATAACAGAACTCGAAACGGTGTCAACAACAATCTATCAGTCTAATACGCTACATGCATTTCTAGATTTTTTTTCTGTAAATTTCTCATGCAATAATAAGGATGTGCGGGTGGTGTAAAAAATAGCGGTTCGCTATTAAAAATCGGAGAGCCGAGTTCGAATTCCAGTCGGAATTTACATTCATTTTACACACAAATATACTTAAGAGAAGTTTGAGTCCTTCTCCTTCTCCCAGCTATGGGTCAAATAGTAAAACTTGTATCTGGAAAAATTATTGTTATTCTCAAAATCATGGAATGTCTGCATTCTTGCAATGACTAGTTTAGTATATGTGCACACTGCTTACAATCAAATTTGTGGAACTATTGCGCTTGTCTACCATGAAATCTCTGCTAACAGCAGCTAATGGCATTGCATGAAACAGTGTATAAAGAAAAGGGTCCATTGTTAATGCAATATTCAATCAAAAAAATGATGCACTTTCACACAAATACACATAGGAAAGGTTTGAGTCATTTTTCCGACTATGGGTGAAATAGTAGAATTTATATCTGGAAAATGTATTACTATTCTCAAAACATTGTTATTGCAATACTCAACCGAAAAAAAAAAAATTATTCCAAGATATTTTTCATCGTTAAATCATTGAAAGACGGTTTGATAAATCAGAAAAAAGGAATCAATAAAGCTAAAATATATATAAAATTATCAAGCAAATTCTGTTCTGGTACAAAAACAGCTGTAACCGAAAGAATTACTATTCCACTAAAATAATAAATAGACTATAGAGAATCAATATCATCGGTTTGTAGCGGAATTACCAGTTCCTGAAGATGAAGATTTACGGATTTGATGTTAATTTATGTGTGACACAGACAGTGACAGGGCAGAAGACAAGAATGAAACAGCAAATCAATAAGTGTATATATAACAACAGTTTATTTTCTTAGCGAAACTAATTAGAAATGATTTAAAAAGTAATAAATGAACGTATGTATATAGAGATGGTACATTCCGCACGTAAACATATATATATATATATATATATATATATATATATATATATATATATATATATATATATATATATAATTAAGTAACGAAAATCTTCGTAATCCGTATGGATAATCCCAATAAGGATGAAATCCTGAGAGCTCAATGTTAATTCAGAGCGAATAATTTAATTTAAAGAAAAACAGACCACTTTAAGGCTCCATTGTAATAACTTATTTCACCAGAGACTTTTATTTTTCCCTGGATCTTCAGACATCACTTTCAAAAGGTGAAATGAAAAATGAAATTAAAAATTTACACTTTTGACGGGCAATATTAAGCTTATGTAAATTGACATAGGAGGTAGTGAAGAATGATGTGAGAGACATGGTCGAATTTAGAGAGGAAAGGTAGAGTTTTAAAATTTATATTTTTATATTTCTTTTTATTACAATACTTAATATTGAGGAAGGAGGGGGTAAGGATCAGACATTGATCTATTTAATCGGTCAACTCAAGGGAAATGATATGGGGAAAGGAAAAGGAGAAGAAAAGGGAAAAGAAAAAATGTGCCTTTGAATTTCTTGAGGAACATAGGGAAGCAAGATATCGTCGCGGTTTCTAATAACAAGCCACTTTTTATTACGTGAATAATTTTTTTAGCCTACTGCACGGCCCCCAACCTAGAGGGCCAGGTTTTAAATTCAGAATTGTCTTTCTCCTAGACCAGTTGCCACCGATCTGTCCTGTTATTTACCCATAGCTGGGGGGAGAAGAAGAGGTCTCATATCTTTCCCAAGGGTATTAGCACGTAAGTGAGTGTAATGGATGCGACTGGAATTCAAACTTGGCTCTTCGATTCCTCTATCCATTACTCTACCGTTCCCCCTCCGCACGTATTGATGAAGATTTGGGGATACACACATTGAAGAAGAAATCGTTTGAAATGTGATAAGTTTAGGGTATTTGTATGCAATGTTGTTTTCCCGTGAAACTCACTGGGAATTCAGAAGTCTCTTGCATGGGAAACGAGATACGTCTTGTCTCGACGGCATCCTGTGGATGAAAATAAAAAATGAAGAGAGACTATGGGTCTTTTTTTCTTTATATACTGCTTCATAGCGGCTGTTAGCAGAAATTTCATAGTAGACAAGTGCGATAGTCCAATAAATTTGATTGTAGGCAGCGTGCACATATAGTAAACCCACATAAACCCACATAGAAATCCCACATTAATTTATGACCTTGTGTCACATTCTGTTGCGATGTGGGCGCTTTGTTAAATATCTACTTAACTAAAGATGCTATCATTTCTTAAGACATGTATAAAATACTAGTTTAAATAATAAGTGCTGAAAACAATAATGTCGTCGATATATTGCACTGCATGTCGTCTCTCTGTTGCAGTTTGCTGTCTGCAATTTATCGGGAGGTGCACCAAAGATGCGTCAAGAGACAATGACACAATTTTTCTTTGTTTTTATTTTTTTTTTTATTACGGCTACAGTAGGTCTTTGAAAATTCATACTATTCGTCAAGAGAGAGAGAGAGCGAAAGAGAAACAGGGCGAAAGAGACAAAAATAGAGGAGGAACATCTGAGGGAGAGTGGGTGAAGAGTGAGCGAAAGAGAGAGAGATAGCGAAAGAAAGACAGAGAGCGAAAGAGAGTGGAAGAGTACGAGATACTGGAAGAATGCGCAAGGGAGAGAGGGCGCGAAAGAGAGAGAAAGAACACTAGAGAAAGCGGGTAGAAGAGAGAGCAACAGAGAGAGGGGTAGTGAGAGCGAAAGATAGAAGAAGCGAAAGAGTGAGGAAGAGCAGGAGAGATAGGATGGAAGACAGAACGAAAGAGGGAGAGAATGAAAGAGAGAGGGAGAAGAGAGAGTGAAAGTGCGAAAGAAAGAGGAAGAGCGCATGTCAGGAGGTTGTTCAGCTAGTATTCACTCAATCTATATGACGCCTTCACTGATTATAACCTTCATCCGGTCACGGTTTTCATTCAAGTTTTCTTACTGAAACCACAGGAAATGAATAGCAATCTGGGATAGCAAGGCTCGAACCAGTAACGGAACTCTTTGACACCCCACCGAATCCCTCGTTTTCACGATTTAAAAATACAAACTTTTCATCTTATATCAAAGACAATTCATCATTGTCAGGATTTTGAAGACTTTCAACAACAGCAACAACTAAAATGGATATCACATGTGACCCAAAGAGAAAATAATGGGATAATCAAAATATTGATATTCCGCACTACTTCAAACAAAAAGTTAGGAAGGAAACCTCGATCAATACTAGAAAGAATGATAAGAGCTACTGGACATGAGATACAACTAAAATGGATATCACATGTGACCTAAAGATAAAATAATGGGATAATCAAAATGTTGACCTTCCGCACTACTTCAAACAAAAGGTTAGAAAAAAAACTTCGATCAATACTGGAAAGAACGATAACAGCTACTGGACATGAGAAACCTATTTTCTAGAAAAATTGTTTTAAGAGAATGATTTTATAAATTTCAATCGAAAACAATACAAGCTGTCCGTTCAATGAATACCAAATGTTTCCTTATAGGGAAACGGATAATATTATCCTTACCATTTATGCACTGTGCCTTTTCAGGTCGTGAGTTATGAAAGCTCAACAATACTGAATCTATTTCTGTTATTAGATCTATATACTATTTTGGCGTTGTTTGTAAGGAACTGTCTAATATTACTACGACTCTTAATGAAGGACCCCCCCCATCAATATAGGAAAGAGCAATAACAGTTACCGGACTTAAGAAACCTATTTTCATTAAGGATTATTTTACGAGAAAGATTTTATAAATTTCAATCGACAGTTATAAATACTACTCAGTCAATAAATACTGAATGTTACCTTATTAAGAAACGCTTAACATTACGATTAAAATTAACATTCAAATGACCCCCAGTCAGTTCGGTCCAAAGGATGGCTGGGTGCTGAATGTATTTTACTATACATGTCGAGTAAGTGTTGCGGGCCGGTGTACGCGTTGAAAGATAATCAGTGTGTCTCATGAAATGCCCACAACCAACATGGCAGACTCGGAATATGAGTCCATGTAAAAAAATTAAAAGAAACAACAAGGACCAATATAAATGTGTACAAACAAATGATAATGTATCAACAATAAAGGGTTACGTATAAAATAGAATATGGTTGTGTGTTAATGAACATGAATGAAGAAAACTTTTAAGCTAATGAATTGTTTGCGTATGTGTAGTTTGGTGTAGGAGAAAGTCCTAGAAAAAATTAAGTGAAAGGTGCGTACGTACGGGTATCTGTATATTGTTCATGAATGTCCCAATAAAGGAACGCGTTCTTCCGCGAGCAATTTACATGTTGACGAGTAAAGGGAAAAAAGTGAAAAAAGAAGGCGAGAAATATCGCCGAGTATTTATAGACCAAAAAGCGTCTTCTAGTAGCGGTTTCGAAAATTAAGCGGAGGTAACCCGATGTAAGAGTCACACATTTTTCTGTATTCGTGCTAAATTGTTATTTGTTTTACTTTTTTAAGACAAACAAAAATGTTTCTAGGATTTTCATTATTATTTCATCGTGTCTATCCAATTTTTTTTTCTTTTTACTAAATTTCTCCTAATGCGAGGCTCAAAAGGCACTCATGAGAGCTAGTTACTGAATATTTGATATGAATGTAAGATGGTGTTGTCGGAAGTGAAGATTATAAAGATGACGGTGATAGACCCCGTTTTTACCTAATGATGATTGATATACTGCCTATCGCATAAATATAGGGACCTCCCCAAAAGCCCAATGACTAAGGTTTACTTACATCATTGACGGAATGTCCAACTTAAGATTGTGAGTTTTCATTCCTTCTTGCAGGAGGGTTAATGGGATTTATTAGAATGTCAGCGTTGTTTGGCGCACTATAGAAAAGTTGACAGAGAAAAGAAAGAAGTGTAGTTATATAGATAATAACCGCGATAATACAATTCCTCCCTGGCAGGAATAATAATAATAATAATAATAATAATAATAATAATAATAATAATAATAATAACGACAACAAAAAAAGGAATAAAATGGGGAATTAAAAATCTAATTTGTTACAACTTGATAATTCGTTGACTCTAATCAGTGGTGGTGGGGACGAAGATCTTCAAGCGTGATTACACGCACTGAGAAAGCGAGAGGGAAGAGGGAGGGAAAAAGAGAAGTGCGGAGAGGGAAGAGTGAGAGTGTTATGGTGCCAACGGCTGTACGTAGGTAAAAGCCAGCACTCAAAGAAAACAAAAAAATAAATTTCCTGGCTGATGGAAAGATAAAAGCAACCAGAAGAATGATTACCCTCAAGGTTTCAATGTTTATGATTATACGTCAGATTTTATTATGCAACCAATGTTTTCATAATAAAATCAGGATTATCGAAACGATTGCTGGAAAATACGCAGAGAGAGAGAGAGAGAGAGAGAGAGAGAGACAGACAGACAGACAGACAGACAGACAGACAGAGAAAGTATTCTTTATCTGCTTTGGAAACGTCTAGCTTCCCAAAGATTACCAGGATGCAGACAAAGGAATTCTAACTACCTCACAGAAACCACATGGGTTCTTGATAATAACTGCTAAAGTCGAAAGTACTTGAACAAAAATAACAAAATATAAACTTCGGATAGTTTATCTACAACTTCGAGGACAATACTCAACACTTTATACGAAGATTAGAAAAGTACAAAAATAAGCAGGCAGGCGTTAGCGGATCTTTTTAAACAAACTTCTTTATATATATATATATATATATATATATATATATATATATATATGAAAATATCTCAGAGTTAATCTGTAGGAAAGACAATATTTATAAATATAAGTGACAATAGGAAAACTTTAGTAGTTGCTGATGCCTTTCGTCCAATGTGGACTTTCGCAAAGCAAAAAACGAAATGAATTCATTTATTAGTTACTTTGTTTAAATAAATTCGTTTCGTTTATTGCTTTGAGAAAATCCACATTGGACGAAACGCATCAGCAACTACTAAAGTTTTCCTATTGTCATTTATATTTAATATATATATATATATATATATATATATATATATATATATATATATATATATATATTGGTATCCAAGGAAAAAAATTGGAAAAGAGAGAAAGAAATATAAACATCCAAACAGGGCGAAAGCAATGACCCAGAGTCTTAAATTTCCAGTCCAAAGAGAGAAAAAACAAGCGAATAACTAAGAGTACTCAATACGGTATGTAGACCAAACGTAAACACCTTGAATAGCCATTTAGGTGAAACTGGGTCTTTAGGATTTTATTTTTACATACACACACACACACACACACACACATATATATATATATATATATATATATAGTGCGCATCCACTACCGAGAATCGAACCCTGACCATTACAATACAAAGCAGGCGTCATACCAACAGGCCTCGGTGACGAAGAAGAAACTAACCAGACTCAATATAGCGCAGCTACTCGCTAAATTCCGGTGGTGATACTCATCCAAGTATAAATAACCCACAGGATAGGACCCCAAGTGCAACGTCATCCCTCCACAGTATTAGTGAAAAAACTGAACTAAAAATTCAAATTTCAATAGATTCGAGACTATTTTTTGCAAACAGTGCATTTATATAATCGGACCAAGAGTTTGTAATACCCTGTCATTTATCAAAGCTGATGATGTAAATCTGATTCACTTCTTGATAATAATAATTAGTCTACGGTCTTACATGTTAACTTCTTGAAATTCTATAAACTTCACCAGATTTTTATTCGCTGATTTTGTTAATTATTTAAACTACTTACACTCGGAATAGTGTCCTCAACTTTGTTGTTGTCATCCCAATAATTCAGCTTTTGTGACCTCCGACCTTTATATTGAACTGGGTAAACTAAAGGTAACTGTTGTGGTGTGCTTTCTCTAAAAGTCTATGTTGGACTCTTTCGCCTACTATAAGATTAGTAGGTGAGAAGGCCTTGGGGGAAGTGTCGATAAGATCTGTTCCAGCTGGGCTGGTCAAACTCTCTACGGGGTCTATGAGGAATTTTTGGTCGAGCTTACGGGCTCGGATTGTCCCCACATTAAACTCGGCTTTGTGCCACATCCTACCTCGTAAGGAGCCTGGTAAATATCAACAGTCGAATAGGTTGAACGCTGAGTCAATCGACACACACTCACTAGCCGTGTAATACTTTTCTGTTGTATTTACTGTTTAATATATATATATATATATATATATATATATATATATATATATATATATATATATATATATATAACAATTTTTTTGTTACTTCTTAAACCATTTACTTGATCACAACAGTAACCTACGAGAAAAGTCTGTTCCCAAAAGAATTCCCAGTAGGTTACGTGGATCGATATATACTTGATGAATAACGGGGGGAATAAACGGTCGAAACGCTCGGATAGCAACTAGACGAGGGTCAGCAGTTAAATAGTTTAAATAATGATAATTCTCATATCAAAGATACAGACAGTCATTTTTTTTTTATAATGTTCTCCTGTTTCGACGAAACTTTACTTAAAGCTGTGTTTATTGTTTCCCAGTTGTTTTCTTTATTGTTTTCCATTCTCATATGCATCTCTCTTCATGATAAACGAACAGTGGATGGATTACTATCTGGAGAGTCTGGTAGCAATTTTCTATGAAAACCTTTTTGGCAACTTGGGCAATAGTAAGTTTTCTTAATATTTAATATCTTATTTCTCGGCTTACATTCGCAAATACCAGCTTCTGTAAATATTTTATTGTTGGTTGTGCCATTTTTTATGGCTTCTTACCCATTACATCTCGGAATCTTCTATGGCATTCTCAAACAGAACATTTTTTATCTTGTTAAAGATTACCAATTCCTTTTTTATTATTCCACGATACATTCAAATCTTTCACAATTATCAAGTCGCTATTCACATCACTCAGAAACTTTATAATATCTCGACTCTCTTTTGAGTTAATATCTTCCTTATGATTCATAATATTTTTAATCATTTCCCGCCAAGCAAGACTATAAAGAAAGGAGTTATTGACGTTGAAAGGAAATAAATTGTAGAAAACAGAATAATTTACAGAAATGATTTATTTTCAAATCACGGTTGTAGCCATGTTTATAGTTGATGTTATGGAGTGTTGGTTTTTTTCTTCCTTTTCTTCTTTTTTCATTAATAAAACTGGCATTAGTTTTCGCCTTTTTTACATGTGGATGAGGCTATTATAAAGGCTGTTCCAATAACTTGCACCGATTTTAAATGTAAATTAAGTTCAAGCGTCTAATGATTTTTTTTCTTTTACTTTCAGATTTAACAACTTATGTCATTGAAAATTTAAACCATGGAAAGATTAAGAATCAAACAACGTGTTAAAGTTATCGAAGCCTATTACAAAAATGAACGTTCAAACAGAAATTGAATGAGAATTTCCCAGGTTACACCATCCCTCGAAACAGCGAAGTCAATTGGCCACCACGATCGTGCGACTTGATGCCTTTAGATTTCTTCCTTTGGGGTTATCTCAAAAGTAAGGTCTATGCCGACAAACCAACAACAATTCAACAGCTGAAGGATGAGATAATAAGGCATATTGGTGAGATTAAGAAGCAACTATGCAGAGACGTCATCAAAAATTTTGACCATCGAGTGGAAGTGTGCCGCCGAAGCCTTGGTAAACATTTAGGTGATATTTTTTTTTCACACATAATTGCCATGACTTAAAGACATGATCCAATAGAGAAATAAATAAATTTTCACCAATAACATTAATTTATTTAAAGCTGACTTTGATCCGTCTTAATGAAACAACCTTTATTTATATTATCAACGAGTATGTTTCGTCTAGATTTTGGTAGGTCTACACGTTTATTTAAATAAGATCTAATTGAGTTATGGTCAGAGAGATGTAATGTGAGTCTTCGTGTTAGATATGTTGTAATATATCCAATAAAATTATTTATATATTTGATTTGATTCCTTAAGAGACATTCGAATTTGCAAATAATATTGATTATTTGTAATTTAGATTCTGCAAGTGAATTATTGTTGTTGATGATGAGGTTTGCAGTTTTCATTTTTTATAGTAGATAATTTAATTTTCTTGTTTTTGTCTAGAAAAAAAGTTGTATATTTCTTTATAATGTTTCTAAAGAAAGATTCATCCTGCTTATTTCTACCATACATTTGGTTTTTATCGAAAAAATGTTAGAAAATTAAAAGAACATATGAAAAATTAAATAAAAAACTTAACCACAGTACCTTATTAGTCGTTATTAATGAAACTTATACACACACACGTATATATATATATATATATATATATATATATATATATATATGTGTGTGTGTGTGTGTGCATGCGTGTGTGTGTGTGCGTGTGTGTGTCTGTTTAAATGCCATTTTTTTTAATGGATACTGCTATTTGAGTGGATGGTCTGTTTTTATTTATTTTTAAATGGTACTTTTATTTATTTACACCAACCGGCCTGAAAATTTTCTCGAAATATTCAAGCCAGTAGATGTAAATAAATAAATAAAAACAGACTATCTACTCAAATATGAGTATCCATTAAAAAATAACTTAAACAAATATATTAGAAATATGTCGGATTAATAAATGAAAAACCCATTCATATATATATATATATATATATATATATATGGTGGGAATAAAAATAATTAAGTCGTCTTTGTTAGTGTGTTTACGATATCTCTTTCTCTCTATTCATATGTATATATATAGAGAGAAAGAGATAGATATGTGTGTGTGTGTGTGTGTGCATGTTTGTGTGTGTGTGTCTAAATATGTCTGAATCGAAATGTTTCATAAAATATATTTCTTGATTTGAAGATGTGACAGGAGCGTGGCACATTTAGTATGTCTTTAAGTAGATGTGTTTACTTCACACTTGAATGATTGGCGCAACGCAATCTTACTAACCTCGTTTTATCTAATTTTGTAATTTTTCAATTGGCATAATTTATCTCTGTTCGATCCTGGTAAGTGTAATTTTAAGCAGCAGGACCCTCCTCTTTCGAAGCGCTTGTATAACATGATCATTGAACTCAGATTTGAATAATATGAGATACCGTAATTCCCCATGTATAATACGCATTTTTTCTAAGAAATAATAAGCAAAGTTAGGGGTGCGTATTATGCACAGCTACAAAAATCTTTAAAAATTGGCCGTTTCATTGGTTGATTTCAGTTACGAAATGATGGATACTCACCACAGACATACGACAATTTGACACTAACATTCGGCGATTGCAACCCCGTAAGGATGTCAAAGACAATCACTTGTACATAACAATACTGTGTAAAATAAAATAAGAATTATCATAAAACTAGAATAATATGTTTAAAACCATTTTTTAAATAAGAGCAAGAAACGCTGACCGTAATGAAATTGGAGAGGTAAAATTTATAGGGTTTGATTATCAAACAAGGGGTGCGTATTATGCATAAGTAGACGTATTTTCTCACACTTTCAGCACAATTTTAGGGTGCGTATTATGGTTGAAGGCATATTATACATGAGGAATTACGATATACACAAAAGTTTACAGGATTTTGGTAGGAGACTTTTTGATAGCTTTTTTCAAAATTTTGTTTATAGAAATCATTATTCAGCCGTCAAGACTACAATTTTCTCTGACCTGACACAAATTTTTCAGTCAAATTGTATTCTCTTAGAACAGAACAATTCCGCATTTGATTTAACGAATTCTTCGAGAATGTTTCCAATGTTTTTAAATTATTATAACCTCTGAGCAAACAATTAGTATCGCACAGAGCGAACTAATCCTTATTCCGATAGGGAAAAGGCAGGGAAAAACAAGTCCTGTCGGAAAATGTATATTCCAGCGTCATAAGTGTTTACTGTGTCATATTTGTAACTTGAGAAAGAAAAAAAAACGTTACTATGAAGCAAAATAGATATCTGACTTCCATTCACAAAAAATAGTTTTTTTTTGCATTTGTGGTCCATTCAGATGATGTGAATGAATGATTCATATTGAATATTTCAGCATATTGACGTGCTGCATGTCATGTATCTGCTTTAAACATCTCAGACATTCATCAGTTTTTAGATTTGGTGATAACTAACGATTAAATCTAAAAATCTCTTCATTGCCGCGACACTGTCTACATTATTAAAACTGATTTAGAAGTCTTCCATATAAACAGTTTTAATTTCTTTCTTTTACAAGGCATTACAGAACAAGATAGCGACGAGATGCATGATTTTGATGAAACCTGGAATGAAATTAAAAAAGCTATTGAAAAGGTTGTCAGTTTTATGGAAAGAAAGCAAGCATTCACCTACGACGACTGCAATAACGCAAGCAAAGTTAAAAAGTGACTTTCCTTTAAAAAAGTTCAAGAACAAAAGCAAAACAAAATGCGGGAAAAGTTGAGAATGACATTAGAAGAGAAAGAATCATGCAACAGCGATTAAAAAATCCTCGTTACATTATTTGCTTTGCATTCGTGGCATAATTAATTGAATGAATTTTCATTAACATTACATAATTTATTTCTTTTTCCTTAAAATCAGTTCCATTATACAGTGTAACCCGGATATAAGAGACCCTGATATAAGAGAAACCCGGATATAAGATATTTTCTCTGGTCCCAAATTAGAGCCATACTTACTTAAACAAAATAGACCAAACCCGGATATAAGAGACTTCTTCTTCGGTCCCGACAACTCTCTTATATCCGGGTTACACTGTATTTCACTCGCCATTAGCTTATTTTGTTTACTATAAAATATTGAAAATAAATGTTAAACCTGATTTCAGTTCTTTTATTTTAATATAACTTCTCATATCCAGACTTTGTAAGCAATTCCTCATATCCGGAAGGCCTTTTCAGTCCGGTTGTCAGGGATTCTACTGTATCACCTTGATACATACACTTAATAATTCTAATAATTGTCAAAGCTCTAAAGAATTAGTTATCGACATGTTTCATACAGTCCACCTTCATGATAGTTGTTTGTGGTAAAAACTTATTTTACCATTTAGTAGACCCCCGCTCGCTTCCTAGCATTGAGTTCCCCACCCTTATTCCCTTTCTCCCCTCCGGTAGCGGAGATGATCGTCAAGGCCCACACTATTACTGAAGAGTCGTAAGAAGGAATCACAGAGTAGTGCGGTTGGTGGACGTATCTGGGCGGTTCTGGCCCTACCGTCGCAGCTCCTCTTCATGTTGACGGTTGGACGTCACGAAAGTCTCCGTAACCTCCACTACTCCGGATGGTTCTACCCCACGAAGGCCGATTTGCAGCAACAGTTTCCCAGGGGTAGAGATCGATGTTGGCCTGTGTCAGGGATGTCTTCAACTGTTCCTTGATACGAAGTTTTAGGCCTCAGGGGGGATCTTGCCGCTGGCGCGTTCTTCAAACAAGATGATACGTGGAGAGTCAAATGGGACGCAATCTGCCCACGTGATCGGTCCAGATCTATTGTAATTTATAAATTTAAAAATGATTTCATTTTATAAAGGGCGGCCAGTTGAAAGCAAATAAATTATTTAAGCAAATAAAATTCTATGAAACATTCTCTATTAATATAATGTAGACCAGATATAAGACCGGAATCACGTTTAGTTTGGTTTGGTTTGTTTTACGGCATATCAATCTCAAAGGGTTATTTAATGCCGACAAGATTTTTATTACTGGTAATATTTTCTATCTATCTATCTATCTATCTATCTATCTATCTATCTATCTCAGTATATATTGGTTTGGTTTGTTTTGTTTTACGGCATATCAACCTCAACGGGTTATTTAATGCCAACAAGATTTTTTATTGCTGTTATATTTTCTTTCTATCTATCTATCTATCTATCTATCTATCTATCTATCTATCTATCTATCTATCTATCTATCTATCTATCTCAGTATATACTGGTTTGGTTTGTTTTGATTTAAGGCATATCAACTTAAATGGTTTATTTAATGCCAACAAGATTTTTATTACTGGTAATATTTTTTCAAAAATGTATTGCTGGTAATAATGTTTTTTTAAAAAAATGTATTGCTGGTAAAAAATTTCTAAAAAAGTATTGCTGGTATTAATAATTATTTTTATACTTTCATAGTGTTTTGAACGCCTTTGGGGCGGGTTAATTATTTTCACATAGCTGAGACTCTGTCAGGTACTATCCGGCCGGGTCAGGGTGGACCTGTGAACACCAGCTATTAAGAGGTGATTCCACGCCCCTGAAAACTTCAAAGGCCTTGCTGTCGGATGTAGTTTATCGTCTTACCCAGGACAACTGAAATCCGTTCATAATACACACATTATACGATTACAACGGAGTAGTGAGTTCGATCCTCACTGGGTGTCTTACCATTTCGATCTTATGCCACATCCAAGTTACGCTTATCAAATCACCATAATACACACCTTATTAATGATGTTTTATGGAACAAAAATTACGAATATTTTTTTTTATTCCTTTGGGTGATGCCGATCTGTAAGTATTTTCAATATCTGACTGCAGCGTTTGTAAATCATAGACGAAGATCACGTCAAGTTGGTTAAGTGCTGTTGGTAATAAAGTGAAACATAATTAAAAGAAGATTTAACAAGATATGGGGGAAAGTAATAACATACAATTTTGCTTTCTTCCAAAGTAGTAGATATTTCTAAACGATGTCTCGCATTATGACATATATTTTATTACCTATCTTTGAATCTGGCTTGATCTTCGTCGCTGAAAAGAAGCGTCCATATTGGCAACATTAACTTCAAATGGAATCATCACTTATAGATTCATCTGTAGTTAGTCTTTGAACCAAATTTGCATATCTTCATGCATTTCTTTATTAATCTTCGACTAATGCAGCAAGATCATTATCATGCAGCTCCTTGATGACCGAGGGAAGATATGGTAAAGAAACTGTTTATATTAATCTTCAACATCGTAGATTTTCCAATGAAACTAATAATAACTATTTTGCCTGATATTAGATTACAGTATCCATCTTGGAAGGGCATATTAAGAAAATGCAGTTTTTCAAATATATCTGATGAATAGAATCTATTCCATCTACAATGTTCTTGAAAGAGGTAATCTTAAAGAGGATTTATCTAATAAAGATGACAATTTTTATTACAACATTGAGGGTGTTTTATCCCGTGACCTGTAGGGCCGTAGGAGCACGATGCAGAAGAAGTGGTGTTTCTTGGACAAGATAGACTTATGGAGCCCAACCCTCTCCAGACCGGATTTGAATTCAGAGTTTTTCCTTCTCCTAGACTAGCTGCCATCTAAGGTTATGGAATCATGTCTGTCCTGCTATTTACCCATAGCTGGGAGGAAAACAAGATGATTCATACCTTTCCCAAGGATATTAGCAAGTTAGTGAATGTAATGGATCCGACAGGAATTCGAACTCGGCACTCTGATTCGTCAATCCTAGCCACTATCCATTACTCCACCGTGTCTACCAAAGAGGTAATCTAGAAGAGGATTTGATTTAATAAGGATGAAAATTGTTATTAAAATATTCAGTGTTTATTTTTCATCTCGTGACCTGTAGGGTCGTAGGAGCACAATGTGTTCTGCAGACGCAATAGAAGTGGTTTTCTTGGGCAAAATAGCCTGGCGTAAGTGAATGTAATGTATCCGACTGAAATTCGAACTCGGGTCACCGATTCCTCAATTATCCACCGTACCTCCTAATATTGAGGGTACCATGGTGTTATCCACCAATCCCCTGGTTCACACTGCTCCCGGGTCTTTTAAATAGGAGTAGAAGTTGATCCCTTTTTTTCCTATTTAGGATAGGGTCTCAAGTTGTTTTTAAAGTCTACTTCAGTTCTATATTCTTATCTATACGACTATGTCTCTATGTCATTTACGATACAACACATATTTTTTTCGAATTCATTGAACGTAACGCTATTTTAACAACACTTCCATTCTATCCGAAAATACCACATTGTTGTTGTAAACCACATAAGAACAAGAAAACAAATTAATTGAAGAAAAGCTGTAACACCCAAACACATTCAGACACACACACATACACGCATTATCTATAAAACAGAAGATGTCTGTCTACGTGTCTGTGTGTGTATGCGCGTGTGAATTCTATTTATGCACGTCCACATTTCTCGACCGATTGCGATGAAATTGTACACACATGTTGCAAATTTATTAAGGTAGGTCAAAACAAGCTTTTCAATCAACAGACACCCACGGGTTTGGCAGAAAAATCAATAAAACTGAAGGTGGAAATGACTTTTGTCAAAAACGAAGGCAAAGTTACACGCGAACAAAATTTTTACTAAATCAGCTGTTCTTTGCACTTATTGTAAAACACATCTCATGTTACGAAGTTTATGTGCAGTGGTTGATAGTTTTTAGTGCCGCCCGCTTTACTGCATATAACGAAAAACCACGAAAAACTGTTAAAAAGTCCGTTTTTCGGCCATAACTCCTTGGTTTTTCATCCGATGCTTTCAACATGTGCTATGCAAATTACATATGACACAAATTATCTTGCGTGAATGTTTGATTTAGATTATTTCAGTTAAGTGGATTAAATTTGTGACAAATTAGGTTTAAAATCAACTTTCGCCATTTAGCCAATAGTTTCTTCATATGATTCCATCCTAAATTGGTATTTAGACAACCTTTGATTCAAAGATTTTTTAAGAATGATTATTGAAGCGCTAAAAGCGACAAATCTCGAAGAACGTCTTATTAACACCAACTTTACAATAAATATACGAAGAAAGAGGGGCAAGACATTCATGTGTGTGCACTTGCACTAGAATCAAGAGCTGACATTTCATCCCTTTTTTGTTTGATTATTAGACTTGTGAACAATGTTATAGTATTTAAAAGTTATTACGGCCATAGGAAATTTACTGAATATCTAAAACATTGAAACAATTTAACCCCAAACAAAAACTACGCAAGAAGTTTTATTCGATGGAATTCAGAACAGTCAAACACTTGCGAAGGACATACTGTAAAAAGATGAGGGGGAGTGAGTAGCTTCGTATACCAATGAATAATGCATGCAAGCGGGGACGCAGGCAGACATTTCTAGAGGCAGGAGGGTGAAGGTAGACTGTTATACAATTACAATGTACACCCGGACAACGCTGGGTACCTCAGCTAGGATATATATATATATATATATATATATGGTGGTACTCGTTTGGAAAAATCTCGGATAGCTTAACTTGCAGTAAAACAAATCGGTGCCCGAGGAAAAATGGGGAATAAAAAAGACAGAACCAAGTATATAAACTGAGGCGAAAACAATCGTCCAGTGTTCAAACCTCAAGTTCAAAAAAAGAAAAAAAAAACAAGTAAAAAGGCAACTACGTAAAGTGCTCAATAAATTAAGTAGGACAAAAACTAAGAGAATCCTAAGGAGTTAGGCAACCCTACCTAGGTTTCACCTAAACGGAAGTTCAGGGTAATACTGGCTGCAAAGGAAATTTATGGAACAGTATAGCTAAAACCCAAAATAACTATGGCCACGTGACAAAAGAACATAATAATAATAAAAGAAGCCAAAAGACGTGGCTATATATAATGTGTGTGTATATTTAATGGTGACTGCAGCAATATCGCATGAAATGCTTTTTGTTCTGGCAGTTGAGACGAGGTGGGCATCACCAATTTGTATTATACGAATCGTAACGAAGCATCTGCATCGAAAGTGCTTAAAGTTTTGTTGATCGGAAAGAAAGGAAGGAGAAAGTCACTGCAAGAAATAGATAGGTTCGAACATGAGTAGCAGTTTATCCTTTTTTTCTTGTCAAGGATTGGATCCCCGGTTCCTTCTAAAGTCTACTTCAACGCTATACTCCTGACGATTGTCGTCCCCAACGCTAATATAACTCCAGAGTAACCATCTACCTTGAGTGGCTCTTAGACTTTGTATTGGGTGAATATAATAAAAAAATATTTTGTAATCAGTCTAGACATTTTTCATGTTTGGAATTAAAAATTCTGTCAGTATCTGTTTATATTTCTGAGATGAAGTATTATGTACACTATTTACATTATTCGGACTATTGTGCTCATCTTTGTCGCCATATTTATTACAACGTTTCAGCCTTTCAGTATCTGTCTATATTTCTGAGATGAAGTATTATGTACACTATTTACATTATTCGGACTGTTGTCCTTATCTTTGTCTCCATATTTATTACAACATTTCGGCCTGTCTATATTTCTGAGATGAAGTATTATGTACACAATAGTCCGAATAATGTAAATAGTGTAAAAATTGTGTGTCTATCATAGGTGGAGCATCATCAGAAGTCCTTGATATTATTGTATTTCCAAATCGAATATTATTGCCTATAAATAGGTGATGAAGACTTTGAAAACTATTTTTGCTTACTTTCTGTTTTTCTCTCCGTGCCGATTATCGTTAAGAAACATGATCGATACTGTTGTAGAGTAGCTAGCACCCCTCCAGCCCTCTACCATATGGCCTGAATCATAGCCTTGAGTAAGGACTTCAACAGGTCATTAATAAGTTGATACTAAGCTGATTAATATTCGGACTGATTTTACTTCGTTTGTTTATACAGAATTTCACCTTCTTCTATTCTTTGTAAGTTGTCTTTTTAATTGTTTTATAAATTATTGTTACGTGTTTTTTGTACGTATCACCAGATACTGGTGCTGAGGAAATATATTAAGCACTCAATCTTCTCTGTGTATTATTCATCTCGACGATATAACATATTCTAACAGACTGACTTTATAATTCCTAAAAGTAGATCTTTTGAGTTGAAGCGGGGACTACTTTACTTGCAATTGGGCAACTAGCTAATTTCTCTATCCCCAACCATTTCACTAATATGCCTTAATATTGATGAGTTGCACAAAAGGAAAGGCATTAATAATTCCATGTCTATTCTGTCTCATTATATTTGAAATCATAACAGATAATGCTTCCAACTTTACAGTTCCGACAATATGTGGGTGGGGGGTTCTAGTTTGTTACAGTTATCTCCGAAATCTTATAAGTTAAAGATTAAACATGCATCTCTTTTGATTACTTGTGCTGAGTTAACTTTCGGTCCTGTTAATATGCATCGCGCTTGGCTGCTAATGTGGCCCTCCACGGTCAGTCAGTGAAGACCAGTCTTTATAGAAAACAATTTTTGGGTAGAAAACGTGAAGAGAGGACACGTGGATAAAAAACAAAAATCTTTTACAATATGCCGTGCAAAGAAAAATACAATCTTTTAATATTCGCTAACAGGGTGGGAGAGAAAAAAAGGAAAAATTAAATGAATAGTTGATATACATTTAAAAAAATTACCAGCATTTCAAGCAAAGAAAGCTTTAAAAATAAAATGAAAATGTTAACTTAGAAAATGCCGAAGTGGAGCTAATTTTCATGTTCAAAAATATTTTTAGTAAGGAGTTAAAGTCTATGAATCAGTTTCAACCCAATTCAAAAACTGTTTGAAACGTGTTTACAAATTTGTTCATTAAATGATTTAATTTAAAAATGCCAGACGCATTTATTTTTATCTTTCACATCTTTTTTGTCCCCTTTTATTTGGCTTAAGATCCTTTAAGACATTTCTTGAATTCTTAAAAATTAAAAATATCATATTCTAAAAAGGGAATTTTCGAAAATAATATGAACAAATATCTAAAAAAAAAAAAAAATGCATAAAAATGTTGACTTGGAATTGGAGTTCGAAATATGAAATCATCCAAAAGAAAAGAGGATTAGATTTAAAACAAATATAACAAAAAATGATTACTGGACTAAACAGTAAAAAAAATAATAAAACATTTTCTCAAAATATACATTGATATTTTCATTTTAAACAAACTAAGTAAAAGTTATTCTAAGAAATTTTCTTTGTTTTAAATACCATGTTGTTCGGATTCAGAGCAGATTTTTAACACCAACGATTCCATTTTTGAAAAAAAAGAAGAATGTATTAAATCATTCGAGGTATTTTGTGTTACTAAAAATCTCCCAATACAAAGCCCAAGAGCCACTCAAGCCACTGTTACTGTGAGATGCTGTATGAGCGTCAGTAGGCAAGAATTGAATTTTATGAGGTTATGTAGAGAAGATCATGATTAAGCCTAGACTTGAAGACATTAACATTGTAGCGATCGGAAAAGCAACCTGTTGGGAGTCAGTTTTACAAAGTATCCGTTCTTAGGGAAGAAGTTGAGTGGAACTTCTTTATTACTAATGGAATATGAAGAGAATGACGATAGTTTTTCCCCGTGTATGTTTCATGGCTAGCGCCACGTACAGAGATCAGTAATGGCGGGATCAGTGAAAATAACTCGTCAGAAAACTTGCCAAGGAAAATAACAATAGTAGCGAGATACTTGCGACGTTTCGTCTGTGGGAAAGTGGGTTTAGGGTTGGAAATAATCCCTCACCCATAAGGACGTCTATACGCTTTTGAAGTCTATCTAAAAGTGAGCACTTGACAGTCAAGATATGGCAG
The DNA here is from genome assembly GCA_963932145.1 of Acanthosepion lycidas. NCBI lineage: Eukaryota > Metazoa > Mollusca > Cephalopoda > Sepiida > Sepiidae > Acanthosepion > Acanthosepion lycidas. Next base: position 5,716,803 of record OZ010573.1, read on the forward strand.
CAAGACACCATTTTGGTCAGTTCTGTCAAGAGGGGTCAGATATTTACTGAAGCGATAAAAGATATCGACCATTTCTACAGAAGCTTTAGCAATAGATCGTATATATGAGCCCCAGTTGAGGTATGGGATGAGCTATAGTCCCAACAGTTGTTACACTTGAGAGAAGACACATCCATCATGATAGGTGAAAGTTCTGGATCTGTTATGTGATGTTAGCATGATACTATTTTGGTCTTGGACGTACAGCATTTTAAAAGCAAGTCTTTCTTTCACTGGGCCACTAGGGCAAGGTCAGAAGAGAGATCAGCCCCAGGCTCAACATTATTCGCATAAGAATTCACTAAAGATCAAAATCTTTCAAGATGAGGCTAAGATCAAGAAGAAAACCCTGTAGAACGCCGGCATTATTTTCTTAGATTATCTCTTATTGTTTTTGTTGTGAAGTCCTAAGTCCTTCGTGTTACTACACAAGACGTATGGTTATTTTCTAAGCATAGCTTAGATGTAGCACAAGGTCGAAATTTTCAGTCGTAACTGATCTAGCAAAGCAAGCTTGCTAGGCATTACACACGCCGAGGTGACCCCATTCAACATTTATGGGTAGTCCCTCCTCTCTCCTAATCGCTATCATCATCCTGACCTGTTAATGACTGGTCGTTAGCAACGACTTTCATGGACCTACCTAGATTGAAAGCCTTGATAATTGAGAAGGCATAAAGAGGTGTTCAATAAGCTTCTTGCAGAGTATAAACTCGAAAAGTTTAACCATTATACTAACACGCCTAATGGATCGATATTGTGAAAAGGATGTGCGCTTAGCCACATTTTTCAAAAGATCGGCACACAGTTGACACCTTCCATAGACTTGTGAAGCGTTTTCCTTTTTTTCGCGAATTTTATCCGGATCGATAGCTTTCTTTTAGTTAAGGCTTTTTATATATCTGGAAAATTTTATCCGGATCGATAGCCTTCTTTTAGTTAAGGCTTTTTATATATCTGGAAAATTTTATCCGGATCGATAGCTTTCTTTTAGTTAAGGCTTTTTATATATCTGGAAAATTTTATCCGGATCGATAGCCTTCTTTTAGTTAAGGCTTTTTATATATCTAGATAATTTTATCCGGATCGATAGCCTTCTTTTAGTTAAGGCTTTTTATATATCTGGAAAATTTTATCCGCATCGATAGCCTTCTTTTAGTTAAGGCTTTTTATATATCTGGAAAATTTTCGCTACTGTGAGAAAGATATTACGAACTGTGTGTTCCGTGAGAAAAGGGATGTCAAGTTAGGAGTGATCCTGACCATCTCAGGTAGAATTAGAGAAAAATTCATAGGTGAATGAGATAACCTCAAGGCAATTTATTATATCAGCCACTGGCATTTTCCTTCTATTAAGAATTAAGATTTTCCAGGACTCAAAGGAATCTTGCCTTGGGCTTACTATGCATAGTTGCTCGTTGCATTTCCGGTACCTTTCTTGCAATGATTGCGTGCTGTTTGGAATGCAGCAAGAGGCCTACTCCACTTTTCTTTGTGGTAGACATTGTAGTAAATATTAATGAATGGTTATTATTGCTGTATCACTTTTTGGCGTGAACGAGGGCTGGCTAATTTTTGTTTGTCATTTTTTTCTTTTGAATAAAACTGTCCACGACCGAAAAGATTTATTAAGAAATGGAGGAGACAATGCTGTAAGCTGTATTCTATTTTCGATAAGACTTTATTATAGCCATTAAAACAAATATTTTTAAAACAAAGTGCGTGGAGAAAAAGCGGGTCTTAATTAAAATATCAAAAGTACTGACGGAGAAAAAAGCAGTATTGTATGATGATTATATTATTGTTGATGGTGTTGTTCTGGTCTGTGTTGTTTTTGAAAGCAACAGAGAGTAAGACTTTATTTGAGATCAATCAATCATAAGGTTCAGTATTTTAGTTCTCTCTCTTCTATAAATTTAGAAATATAATTCTTATTTGTCCTTTCTCCTATTATTATTTTCATCTGAGCTGTCGCATTACCAGAACTAACCATAGATCGATTTCATTTACATAAATGTCAATGCATTTGTAAATAACTGTCTGTTCTTTTCGATTGCCGTTTTCCTAACCGACGGCCTTCGACTAAACAATATTTTTGTCTAAGCTTACCGACATGTTCACAATTTGGTTTCTTTACGTCAGCGATTTTAATATGCCTCATGTAAACCCATTTTCAAAAGTCGGTTGGATATGAAAGCGGACTTTCGTTAACCATTCTTTTTAAATGGTTGGTTGGACTAGCATTATTCTTTGGAGCTGAGAACATTTAACCACAAAAGCGATGTATTGAATTGTTGCCTCAGCAGTTAACTGCACTTCATGCACACAAGTATATTTCGGATTTATTGAGCGCATTTATATTTCATGAATGTTTGTTTGTCCGATTGATTTTTCCATTTGCTATTAATCGTCTCCGGTTCCATATTTCTCTATATTTCTCTACTTAGTGTATTGAGCACTTTACGTCTTTTAGGTCGTTTTTTTTTTGTTTTTTATTTTTTTTTTTTTTTTGTTGTTTTTTTTTTTGGACTTGGGGTTTGAACACTGAATGATTGTTTTTGCCTTGGTTTATGTACTTGGTTTTCTTTTTTCATTCCCGATTTTTCCTCAGGTACCGATTAGTTTTACTGCAAGTTTAGTTATCCGAGGTTTTTCCAAACAAGTACCACCATATATATATATATATATATATATATATATATATATATATATCCTAGGTGAGGTGCCCAACGTTGTCCAGGTGTACATGGTTACAGTTGTATAACAGTATACCCTCACCCTCCTGCCTCTAGAAATGTCTACCTACGTCCCCGCTTGCATGTATTATTCATTGGTATACTACGTTACTCCCTCCCCCCTCAGTATGTCTTTCGCAAGTGTTTGACTGTTCTGAATAAAAGAATTCCATCGAATAAAACTTCTTGTGTAGTTGTTGTTGTTTCGGTTAAATTGTTTCAATGTTTTAGATATTCAGTAATTTTTTTATGGCCGTCAATTCATAAATTTTTCTTAATTTGCTTCTCATGCTTTCTCTTTTCTTTCTATATTAAATTCTCTCTCTTACATTTTCTCTTATTGTTTTTGTTGTTAAGTCCGAAGTCCTTCGTGTCACCACACAAGGCTTATGGTTAATTTTTAAGCGTAGCTTAGATATGGCACAAGGTCAAAAGTATGGCACAACTAGTGAGGATTGAACTCAATTTTCAGTCGTAACTGATCTAGCAAAACAAGCTTGCTAACCATTACACCACGCCGAGGTGCCCCCAACTAATGCTTATGGGTAGCCCTCCTCCTCCTAATCGGAATCATTAGATAGCCTAGGTATTCCGTTTATCTTAATTAGTTAATCTACATATCGCTACAGATTTCCTTTCTCTTTCGCTCTTTCGCTCTCCCATACTCTCTCTCTTTCTCCCGCGTTTATTTGTTTTTTCTGTCTATCTTTCTATTTATTTCTTTGTATCTCTCTCTATCATTGGCTTCCATCTCTCACTATTTCTCTCTCTCTCTTTCTCTCTTTCTCTCTTTGTTTCTTTACACCGTAATTTCTTTTGCCTTTCTTTCTCTCACTCTAACTCACTTTTTCTTTTTCTATCTCTCTCTCTCTCTCCTAATATGTTTATTTATCTCTCCTTTTCTCTCTGTCTCCGTTTATCTCTTTTACTCTTCATCTCTTTCTCTTCGTCTTTTCCATTCTGTCTCAATAATCCTATCACTCTATCTCTTTTCCTTTTTGTCTTTCTCACTCGCTTCCTCTCTTTCTCTCTCGCTTTCTTCCTGTTTGTCTGTCGTTTTCTATATTCCTCTCCCTCACACTCTTGCTCTTTTCACTTTTCTAGTCAAGATTGTTACGAGTTTTTTTTTTTCAGCCGGGATTGTCATCTACTTTTTCTAGTCAAATGAAGAACATCTGTTGACCTATTTAAATGATTATAATTAAAAATGAAATGTGAATGCGGAAAAATAATCGGTGAAAAAACTTCAATATTCAGCTGTGAGAGTGGCTATTCACTAATAATCTTGGTAAAGATAAAACTCCATCTCTTTTTACTCCATCACTGCTTCAAATTGTCAAAGCAGACAAGGCCCTTTAAAAATGTCTTGTCTATCTTTTCCGCATTACTGCCTTACCCAATTAAAGAAAACTTATCCGAAGTAAGCCTTGATGCACAATTCATTTTTTTAAATTTTAATTATGATAATTTATAATATAGAAATATTTTCAAATTCTACATTACTTTCATCCGATTAGGTTATATTATTATTAAGAAGAAACTATATTTATTAAGCAGATATCATCAGGCACAAAGATTTTTAAATAATCTTAATTTTTTCTATGTATATAAAATATTATGTAACGGGAACATTTTTGAAAGTATGGTCGACCATACACGACATTATCAGAAAATAAGTACGATGACTACAGAAAATTTAAAGTCAACATTCCTAAAATTAGATTACGGAGAATATTTTTCATCATTTCTAAGATTACTGAGTACTTAAAAATTATATAAAAAAAGGCACTCACGTCATTGCCTTTCGCTCGGCTCATACTCCTTCCCAGTTTGTTGAACAGAAGTAGATGTTTATCCCTTGTTTCTTATTTGGAATTGGGTTTCATTCCTAGTAAGATCTTAGGGACATTATCGCCTTGCCTGGATTGAAAAATGATAGGGCTGGACTCTCTAGTGTTGGTTGGCAAGCAGGCGAGAGATACTGAGTCTATAAAACAAATAGTCATCTCTCAAATATGGGGATGTATCGACCTGAAAAAGGGTAAAATAATTGAGATTCTTTAGTCATTTGATTTGTGCAAACAGTGCAATTTACATGTTCAAATGTTCAAGTTTAGAATTTGTTGTTTGCGAATTTGCAATATTCATCAAATATGGCATTAGGAAAAATTAAAGGCGACAGAGAAAATGTTAAACTGGGAATCTTCGATTGTTTCCAATATTACTTACATGATCCACAATTGCAAAAAGATATCTTTAACAAGTGTGTTAATTGCGGTTTTAAACTCTTGAGTTGAGGTGCTGTTAAATAATGTAGAAAGATGACTTAATTTCATCAGATAGTCACTAAATACTGCAGGAGACATCCTCAAAATCTTTTATGTACTACATTTCTTCTGAATGTGGGCTTGTTGCTCTAAGCATTGTTTTGTTACATTGGTTAATACGATGGTGCCAAGAAAATTTTTTTTAGCTAATTTAATGGTGCTGATTCCGAAAGTAACCTTAGTTTTTCATGGTTAGCTACCGTTTTTGCTGTACTGAAATTGCTCATTTTTTTTAAATTTACGATCTTAGCAGATTGCAAAATTTAGTTCATAAAGGTCGTAGAAACCCAATCAATTTTCGAGCAATTATATCAGCCACCTGAAATAAACTATTTTTATAAGAAAAAAAGTGTTTTTTAATTTTAATATTTTAAAATAGATGTACCGAAGTTTTTTTTAATTTATCACCAAAATTCAAAATAACAGATAAACTTTATCAGTAATAAACTTTTTAGTAAACCTGATAATTAAGGTGACATCAAAAAATGAAACCCTATTAGGTTGGTGCAAAAATAATGACGTAATAATGTCGTTTTTTGACGTATGTTTAACGTCAAAAAACGACATTATTACGTCAATATTTTTGCACCAACCTAATATCTTCTATTTCATATTTCATAAATTTATTCCATCGTATTTTATCCCTTCACTATGGAAGGAAACCAAACACATTGAGAGTATTTTGTTTTCATAGTTGGAAAGAAACTCCAACTAAAGACATCCCCATTGAATGCGATTTTGCATGATACTACTGGAGTATTAAAAGGGACTTAAATAACATTGAACATGACAGACAATCAAGAAAGAGAAAAATTTACCACAGTTCTTATGTTCACGAAAGTTTTATTTCTGCTGTTAGTTTATTAAATGATTTGATGAAAATACTTGTTAGTCTTGGTATATTCAATCGTATTATTTTTAAATACTTAGGGTCTGATTGTTATTGCAAAGATAATATTTTTCAACAAATAGACTAATATTTGTTGGTTTAAATACGAATTAAGAGGTTCCTACGATTTTATTTTGAGAAATATTGCCCCCGGTCAATATCATATATGCAGAAACAAATAAAAATTGCTTTTTATTCCAAAAATGAGGCATTCTTGTACAGCAAAAACGTTAGCTAGTCAAGAAAGAGTAAGGTCATTTTCAGATTCAGTGCCCTCAAATGACCTAAAATGATGTGTGGTGTCTTGACATTATTTCGTTTTTTGTTTTTTGTTTTTTGAACAGTATTATTTAAGGTTTCTCATTGACCTCGCTCTAGCATTCAATCAGTAAAACGCATTCGATAGGTTTATTCGGGGTTTTTCCCTCTCAAGGCCTTTCTTCAATCTCTAATATAAGTGACATATAATCTAAACCGACTTTCCTCATGAGTTGTCCCAGAAATTTAAAATGTCTTTTTCTGATTTTGAATATAAGTGTTGTGTATATGCTAGAAAAATACGAACTTAATAGTTAAAGATATTCGAATCGAAGGCCCACAGTTCATATTTCACCATCCATATTGCTCTATTGACACTAGTCGATTCATGCAACAATTTCAACAAGAGGAAGATGTGAACTTTTCTTATGTTCAGTCTGTATTTCTGAAGACGTATGCCGATGGATGTTAAGAAAGGCTTTTAAATGCAGTCATCAATTTAATACGGCGCCGGTGATCAAAATTGTTACCTTAGAATGTGATAATGGAGGGCTGATAAAATCATACATTTGTTTTAGTCAAAAAGTGTCACAGATCAGATTTTCAGACTAATTAGCAATCGCGACGTAGAAAAACAAAAGAAATCATTAAATATTTTCTAGAAAACATCCATAAAAATGGACAATAAAACAATAAAATTCAGTATGAAATGAAAATTCTGCGGCACTTTTCACTAATTAACCGATGGATATCTGTAATCTAAATTGTTAATTTACGTTGTTCAGAAAACATTTTTGTCTTCGAGCGCAATGTATATAATTATGAGCAGATCAATACACACACAAACACACACACACACACACATATATATAAAGAAAGAAAGAACAGTAATATATATAATCCAGTGTTCTAATTGATATTTTTATTTTCACAAAACAGTGCTCAATGTAAATTTACAGAGCATAAATATTATAAATTAACCATTAAAATGTTTTTTGCTACACAGTAATAACCATGTTTCAAAATCTGAAGCTAAAAACGGAACTAATGCTTTTAATTTAATTATATAATTAAATTTGAAGTTTTTAGCTTTAGTTTTTGAAACATGGTTATTAATGTGTAGCGAAAAAACATATTTTAAATCAGTTAATATATATATATATATATATATATATATATATATTTCTTTCCGCAGCTGCACGGGATAGCGTATACACAGTCTTTAGTAATATTCTCCTCTATGTAAGAGGGAGTCTTACTCGGGTGAGATATCTGCGAAGTTTCGTTTTATTTTTAAATTTCAAATCAGTTTTTGCGTATATATTCATTTGTTTGAAAAATCACTGCCTCACATTGTTTCAACACCAGTTTACTAAGAACGGAAAATCGACAGAAGTGTGGTCATATATTAACCGCAAATGGCAGACTTTATAGAACTAACATGAATTACTATTTTTCTGATGATGCTGTTTAGTCAGTGAATGATGTCAAAAGCTTTCCAAATTGTCTTACGCTTTCGACATATATAAACATATTTCTAAAGGATTAGTGAATTTTATAATGCAACATATTTTTATGATTTCAAGGCTTATTTGCCGTGGATACCCGGATGTGAGTAGATGCTCTGTTTATTTTAAACAATATCTATTTTGTCTACCGGCCAGCGTACTTGAGAAAACTTAATAAATAGAAATGTCACTCCGCCAGGATTTCAACATGTGACCCTTTTCTGAAGGAATCAGCGTCTGATTCTTTTATCGCGCGGCTACGAAGAAACATCTGAGGAGTGTTACATTTTATTTTGTTTTTAAAGCACGTACTTCACGTACTACTGTTATTGGAGAATTTGCTGACATATTTTTATATGAACTTTTGTGCATGTTTTGGTGTGTGGAAAGAGACCCCAAAGTATATAAAGTATTTTTGATACACCCTATATATATACGGAGTAAAAAATAGCGGCTCTAGCCGATCTCGAATACCAATCGAATCCATTGCATTCACTTATGTGATCTGAATCTTTTTCTTCTTCCTCCAGCTATGGGTAAATAGCAGGACAGACTGGGTTCTATAGCCTTGGATAGAAACTGGACTAGGAGAAGGACAACAAAATGCGATGGGTCGTTTGGGGAGCTTGTGACACGTAATGCACCAGGTCTCTGTATTGGGCCTTTCAAAAAGTTTGGATGCTTCTGCACAAAACCTTCACCACTATAATCAAATCATATGTGGTGGTGTCGGTTCCTCGAAACTAATCTGCTTGACCCTCATACGTCGACGGACGGGAAAGTCGAATATATATATATATATATATATATATATATATATATATATATATATATATATATATTTGCTTCAGCGAATGTCAATCAGGTCTCACGACAACCACGTGACATCGCCTCATACTATATTATATTAAAGATAGATGTTATTCCAAATCGACGATTACTTCATACAAAAACTTCGTAAGGAAAATCTGCGAAAAATTACACATAACAAAACATTGTTAAAATTGACTTTCTTGGGAAAGACATTAATACTTTTAATAAGAAAGGCTAAAAAAAACAAGATTAATAATTCATTTCTTTAAATCAAGTAAAATTAAAATGTTAGATTTCGGTATAAGAAATGTGGCAAAAAATTCAATATATTTTTTCATTTGTTAAAACCAAAAATACAGATTACGCAAAATAAATAAAATTGATCATTAGTGAAGCATGAATCGGATAGATGATTAAATGAAGTGAAAAATGTTAAATTAACATCTAAATAACAATACCAACTTTCTTAAAAGACATCCTTTTTAATTAATTTCGCACAAAAAGTTTGTTTTCGCTATGAAAATATAGAATAATGTAGCAAGTTGTAATAGAATAAAATTAAATAAATATTACTTCAATAAGTTGAAATTATTCCAGGTGTAAAATGCAAAATTTTCAGCGAATCACCGCAAAGCGAAACTAAAAAATTTTCGCACCCTGTGGAACCACAAGACCTTCCGTTCTTGGCGTAAATTGCACGATAACTCGGTAAAGAACTCTTTGGTCGGTACAAATAAAGAATTATAAGTCTTTTTACATGTGTATACCTAAAAACCCACGTTTACTGCATTGTATACTTACTGAGATTATTTCTGTACTAGTCTGTATAAAATGTATTCTTAGTCCATCGAGTCTTATTAATCTCTTCTTAAGCTCTTCTTAAGCTCTTCTTAGGAATTGAAAACTATTAGTAAAATATTTCGCGATAATGGTCATCTTCTAGACGTGGTGTCATCTAACATTAATGATATGATTTTACAGTTAAATAAGTTCACATTTTCTGATCAAAAAAATTCCAGCTCATCATGTGCCGTGTCCCTTCATATCTCTAAATAAGCTATTTTGTTATCTCTCCCAAACCTGTTCTGCCATCCATTTAAACAAGCTCACTAGTTAGGTTATGCACTATTTTTCTCTCATCTGTCGCTTTCAATTTGATTTTCCAAGTCCTCTTTCTTCATTATATAGCCCAGAAATTCCAACTTTCACTTTCTGAAGTTAAGCAAATTTTCCTTTTTGTTTCCATTTTCTTTAAAACTTTGCTCACATGTATACTCAATTATATTCTCAACATCCTTCTGTAAAACCATATTTCTCTTGCTTCAAGACTCTCGTTCATCTGGAAGGAGATTGTCCAGCATTCACTGCCATATAGAAGGACTGATATCACGTAATAGCTCAATATTCTTGTTTTTGTTTCTAACGAATTTTTTCTGTTTCTCAATATTTTGCTTAGGTTTGGGAAAGCATTTTTCGCTATCCCAATGCCCCTTCGGATTTCAGTGTCGCAATTTCCGTCGTCTGTTAAAGCACTTCCCAGATATTTAAATTGTTGTACTTGTTTGATCATGGAGATTGTCCAGCATTCACTTATCTCTAATTTGCAATTTGCACGTTGCCTTGTTTCTGTTGGGTATAACCATGGATTCTAGCTATTTGCAATTAATGTTTAGACCCTTCTTTTCGTTTTCTTTACTGTAGGATTCGTGTAGTTTCCTTTCTATGTGTGTTATTATTACTGTGTCATCTGCATATTGTTAAGATTGTGGCCGCCAATAATAAACACAGATAGGACTTCTAATTCTCTCAGAATCTCCTCGCTGTATAGGTTTAACAATTCCAGTGAGAAGACAAATCTTTGTCTGACAACAGTTTCTGTTTTTTTAATGAATTAATTTTCTATTCATATATAAGGGGTTTCCTGCCATTATAGGTTCTAGATTATTTTAATATCCTTCCAAAATCTGACATGTTTACTAAGCTGTTTCAACAGTTTTTCTTAATGACAGACTTTATTAAACGCTTTCACATGCAAAAGATTACTTATCTTTAAAATTTATTCTGTAATTTATTTATTTAAATGTCAGTGTGAACGGACTACATAGGTAATAATACAAAAGCTTATAGAAGAGAATTGCTGACAATGTCCAGTTCAGATAATTTGCAAAAGTGTGCCGTTACATCCAGGTTTTCAATCGCGAAACATATATACAATGTCGAGAGTGCATCGTCCTTCCGAGAGAGCATGTTCACAAGTTACAGGTTACATTCTAACTATCATTTAAAAGTCCTTGAAATTATTTTTCATTAAATCAAGGCAACCTTCCTGGTATAAACAGAAGAATGGTTGTGATTTGAATATAAAAATATACCCGTCTAAACATAAGCGCTATTTTCTTTTACATGTTTCCTTTTTAGTCAGTTGTACCCAAAAATGACTTTATTCGATCGAGTTCTGATTGATTGAAGAGCGATAAGCGGTTATACAATTCTGTTCTCTTTTTATTTGTTATTTCGATTTTTATCTTTTATTATGGATGTTCCTTTTATTATAATTAAATGTTATTTTTAATAATGATCACCTAATACAAAGCGTGAGAGCCACTCAATGTAGAGAGTTACTATGTGGTTCTGTATGAGCAAAAGAAATGAAGTTCTTGGGAGTTATGCAGAAAAGATAACGGCCAACTCTTGAAGAGGTCAAGATTTAATTAGTGAATAACATTTCAGAGTCAGAGATTTTAGAGGTATTTGAAAGTAGACTTTAGAATGAACCGGAAACCGAATCCTAAACAGGAGATAAAACTCTACTTCTGTTCAAAATAACGGGAAGGTATATGAACTGGGCGTTAGGCGAAACTATCTACTCCTATTTGGCGAGAAGAAAAAATAAAATAAAATAAATAAATAATAAAATAAACAATTAGTGCATAAAATTTCGGAGCTCAGTCAGAAATATTAGTATAAGTTTAGAGTTGAAGTAGACTTTAGAAAGAACCGGAAATCCAGTTTGGAACGGGAAAAAAGGGATAAACCTCTATTCCTGTTTAAAACACCGGGGAGAGGTATGAACCAGATTTAAATAAAAATTTATTATATTGAAGCTTGTTATAACTGATATTGTGTGTCATAGTAGTTGTATTTTACAAGAGAGATAATAAAAGCCAAAATTAATTCATGATACTAATTCACACAAAAAAACCCTTACTGATTGACAAAAATGCAAGCATGAAAACAGGAAGCAGTTATTTGCATTTAAAACTATTTATTAAACGTCACTTACAGTTCAATTTTTTTGTTACATGGTTTAGTTTGTTTTGCTTTACGGCATACCAACCTAAATGGGTTATTTAATGCCGACAAGATTTTTATTGGTGGTAATTTTTTTTTTTTTCAAAAAATGTATTGCTGGTAATATTTTTTTTTTTTCAAAAGTGTATTGCTGGTAATATCTTTTTTTCAAAAATGTATTACTGGTAATATTTCTTTTTTAAAATGTATTGCTGGTAATATTTAAAAAAAAAATATAACTCTGGTTATATTTTTTATCAAAAATGTACTGCTCGTAATAATTTTGCCAAAAAAATATTGCTGGTATTAAAACCTATTTTAATACTTAAGTTTTTTTTTTTATCTCTTTTGAGGGTTTAACTATTTGCTGGGACCCGGGTCATGCTGGACCTGGGAACACTAGCAATTAAGAGGTAGTTCCATGCTCCTCAAAACCTAATCAAAGGCCTTGCTGTTGGATGTAGTTTATCGTCTTACCCAGGACGCGGATGTTGTTTATCATTTTACCCAGGACACGGATGTAGTTTATCGTTTTACCCAGGACACGGATGTAGTTTATCGTTTTACCCAGGACGCGGATGTAGTTTATCGTTTTACCCAGGACGCGGATGTAGTTTATCGTTATAATTTCCTTTTTTTCTTAATACTTTACTTAACTTTTGAAAGGCATCTTTCGCTATCCAGATAAGCCTTCGGATTTCGGTGTCACATTTTCCTTCGTCTTTTCCTACTGGGTGCGGCATGCACATTAATTCCTTATTCATTTTATCATAATATAAACATTTTTAGGTAGAAAGATTTACGCGTAGATTGTTATATTTATTGACAATATTTTCCAGATATTTGCAATTGAAAATGACACCATTTGCCTTCGCCATAGCACTTCTCTTCTCAAATGAAGTGCAGGATTACTTCCCCGCGCCTCTTCACACAAATTGTACCACGATGTAATGAAGCTTTTGTCAGATCTGACACACTTGAGCGTGAGATAAGTGAAACATCTCTCCCAATATGTGTCATATCGCAAAGTCTATAGGATTAATGCCAGGGTTTGATGGAAGCCAAGCAAACTTGCCAGAAAAATACACGGAAATGTCTCTCGCATCTGTTCTGCATCGAATTGACCGTGTGATCTCTGTATTGAGTAAAAATATAGCGACTTCTTAATGTAACTGACAACCAGGGTAGCACATCACTCATTAATATTTGCTGCTATTCACTTTCCAAAAGGGCGATTTCGAATCAGCAGAAATAACACCAGTCAAAACTATGATACACCACTTGGTTTCATTCGTTCAAAATACTTTCCGACACCTTATGGAATGTTTCAGGTGAATTGGTGTAACACCACCCTTATCTTTTTGGGAGGGTTAACCACAGTGAAAAACTTCTCTTTTGAAGAAAACAAAGGCTATCTGACGTAGGTTGCATCTCCTTCAATATTTTCTTCCTTCTGCCAAGACATTTTGGCATGAAGACACTGGAGAACTTGTCTTTGAGTCTTTGATGGTTTTATTCCTAAATGCTCTTTCACAACCCTCTTTCGTAATCCATTCGAATTATCCAAGTTCTTTTGCCACGTTCTTTATGATTCTTCGTAGATTAGCCTTAACCCTATTCTTCGGCTGCAATGGCTCTCCTGGTACAAACTGAACGGCTTATTCCTGGAATTAGATTTGAAACTTTCCATACATTAAAAACAGTTTTTCTGCAAGTATTCAAATATTTTATCACCTCACATTCTTATATATAAAGTGCAGTGTATGTATGTGTGCTTGCGCGTGTGTATTCATAGCTCATTCAAAAGCCCTAGAAAAGTTAGGCACAGGGAACGATTTTCGTTGAGCTCACATTCAGTGTTGCCAGATTATGCGCGGTAAAAAATATATATTAATATATTATACTAGCCATTATTGTTGTTTTCATTGTTCAAGGGGAGTAACTCTTATTTTCATTTTGTACCCCAAATTGCAGTGTATGTTTTATTATAAACTAGCTTAAAATCCGCCATATCGAGCGGAATTTAAGCTAGATCATGTGCAGGATCTTGGTTTGGTCATCATCACGATAGTTAAGGAGCAGTAGATGCGATAGACATTAATAAACTATAGAAGAACTCAAAATTGATCGCTGCATTTAAGTATTGAATTAATGTTTAAGGTTACCTTTTAAAAGTTGAACGATAATTATTCTGTTGCCACTTAATTTAAAGACAATTTGATGCGCGTAGAACCTTATTTTCTGTACAAACAATTATTTTTATTTCATGGATGACAGAACAGGCGACAATTTAAAAGATGAAACTAATATATTGTAAAAATAGTAATTAGTTATACATTCAATATTTGAATAGTTAGAGAAACATAATAACTACTTAAGTAAAGCCTATATTATAGAATTTATACGAATAAATGTGAAATTGGAGCTCAATTCTCCCACAATTAGTGATTTTCCAAGCGTAGTAGGTACACCCTGTGAGGATCGAACTCAGTCGTAATTGTTCTAACGAGACCAGCTTGCTAACCATTACACCACCTCGAGGTGCCCCAATTCTACCACGATTATATTATTAAATTATAGTAGGTATTTACTTGACGCCCCACTGAGTCAGGATATGACACAAAGTCGGTTTTAACGTGGGGAACCCGAGTGGAAACACTCGGGCCACTGTTCTCAGCATAACTGGTCCAGGCCAGAGCCGGCCCAAGCTAGTCAGAATTATGCGACACCAGGTTAGTTTTTAACGGGGATCCGAGTGCTTTAACTAGTGCCGCTGGTCTAAGTTGCTCATAGCTGTTCCAGGCCAGAGCCGGTCGAAGCTAGTCATAGCCGTGATACCACCAGTACAAGGGCGGAATTTGCAAATAGAAAGCTCAATATCTATATTATATCTAGGGAATATCATTCTTCAGGTTTAACTAATTTGCATATTGATTTTTAAAAGTTTATTTCATTAATTAACTGTCCTTCATTACGGTTCTATTATTCGAGAATTGTTTTGATTTATATATCAAAGGTATTTCTGTTTAAGAATATCGTCTTATATAATGCAGAAAAGTGTTTGAGATTTGCATTTTAATTGACCTTCAACAAGTTGGCATCTATTTTTAAAACTTTCCTCAACTATAAGAATCCAATTTATGAATGAAATGTTCATTTAATTTTTTTTTTAATATTTCAAGTAGTGAATATATCTTACTTTGTGAAGCGATAGCGAACTTGTGAAGCCTGCTAGTTCTTCATAACAATTTTTTTCAATGCGATAAATAAATCCAGTTTGTTTCGACCGCCATATTTAATGTAACCGAAAACAGTGAAAGAAAAAGAATGCTATGATCCCTTATGCAAAATATGAAAATATTTTTACGAAAAGATGTTTCATTTCATTTTTAAATATTAGTCATTTTTATATTTAAATAATTCTTATTTTTTTATATTTACGTAATAAGTAAATTTTAATTTTTAAATAATGGATAAATATTTATGCTGCACATGCAACATTACCCAAGCAAATAAATTTATGCGCCTGCTTGATTGTGATGTTCCAAATTCAAACCTCTTTTCATGAATACCATTCTCTCTTCTTACAATTAAGGGTTAGTCTTTTCTTTTACTTTCTTTAGGAAATCCCGGTACGCCAGCTTCTCGCTATACGACCATCTCGTTGTACAGGGTAAATAATTCCGGTGACAAAATGTATCCTTATCTTATTTTAATATTTTTATGAACTTGCTCAATTTCTTTTCTCTCTGGATGAGATCGGTTTATTCCCTGCAATTTTTGCAAATTATTGTGTTATCTTTCCCACATAAATCGAATTTCCCTTTGCAATATAAAATATAAAAAAAACAATTATTTTCTGCACCAATCCATCGAAGTAAAATTGAAATTTCTTCACAAAAATACATATCTCCAAATGTTGTCATATTTTAAATCAGATTTTGTATCAGCGAAATTTTGAGGCTTTTAATTAAATGAGATTCACTATCTTTCATCCTCAACGAAAAACTATTTCTCCTTTTATTGTTTTCTTTCCTTTTCGCTTTCCTTCCTTATTTCATTCTTTTTTTTCATTTTTTTCCTTTAGTGTCCTTCATGACCGCTCTCTTTATCTTTTCTTTTTATCTTCCTTTCTTCTTTCTTTCCTTCCTTCAATTCTCTATTAGTTCTTCAACTTCTCTCTTTATCTTTTCTTTTTATCTTACTTCCTCAACCTCCTTCCTTTTTTCTTTCCTTCCAATTCACTTTTCGTTCTTCATCCTCTCTTTTTACCTTTTCTGTTTGTCTTCCTTCCTTCCTTCCTTCCTTCCTTCTCTTCGTTTTCTTAATAATTTATTTCTTTCTTCCTATTTCTCTTTTCGTTCGCCACCTTCACTCTTTATTTTCTCTTTTCATCTTCCTTCCTTCCTTTCTTTCTTCCTTCCTTCCAATTCTCTTTGCGTTCTTCATCATCATTTTTATCTTTTCTTTTTATCTTCCTTCCTCCCTTCCTTCCTTCCTTCCAATTCACTCTTCGTTCTTCTTCATCTCTTTTTATCTTTTCTGTTTGTCTTCCTTATTTCCTTCCTTCCTCCCTTTCTTACTTCCTTCCTTCCTTCCTCCCTTCCTTCCTTCCTTCCTTCCTTCCTTGTCTCTTTTTCGTTTTCTTAATCATTTCTTTCTTTCTTTTCTTCTACTCATTCTCTTTTCGTTCTTCATCTTCTTTTTTTATCTTTTCTTTTTATCTTCATACCTTCTTCCTTTCTAATTCACTTTTCGTTCTTCATCCTCTCGCGTTATCTTTTCTGGTTATTTTCCTTCTGTCCTTCCTCCATTATCTTCAAGCATTACCTTTTTTCTTTTTTTTTGTCCGATCTTCTCTAATTATTCCACTAATTTTGCAATAAAACTGCCCAAATTTCTTACAAATATTCTTTTGGGTGTGTGCATCAACATTCTGCAATGGCTTATCCAAAGGAATAAAATTAATTATGACCGTCAATCCCAGCTGCTTCCACGAATTTCGGCTTTGTTTTTTCTTTTTTGAAGCTGTAGCATTTTTAAGCCATTTCTGACTGGATCGCCAGCTGCATCGTAATACCCTTAAGGTAAGCATTTCGACGTGCCAAATAAATACAAAACTAAAAGACGGCTATAATTTCTGATATTGTGTCTCTCTCTCTCCCTCTCTCTTTCTCTCTCTTTCTCTCTCTTTACAGATAGATAGATAGATAGATAGATAGATAGATAGATAAGGGAGAGGCTATAATTGTTCCAATGAGAGAAAAGTGTATAATTTAAAGAGAAGAGAGAAACCGAAAACGTTTTTGGCTATAATGTGGAACAAGACAGAAGTTGATGATTGCATTTCAATTTTTGAAAATTATGCCAGGAAAGCCAAAACTTCGGAGACAGGGGTAATAACATATACTATTTCAAAAAAGTGAAAATGCATGTATGTATATTTATAAATCACTTATGTTGTGAAGAAAGATTTATTAGATTATATTTTTTACCATTTAAAAAAAATCCTAATTTTAACTTTTTGAGTTCTTCATTCGTTTCTATTCCTGCTATAATGTCCGTATAAGCTAAGAGTTCTGGTTAATAATATTCCAAGGAAAACACTGGAACCAAAGATCATTAAAGAAACTGTTTAATCACGTAGATTATAATACAATAATAGCGAATACTTTAGTGCGGCAATGCATGCGATACACTTTGCAACTCACTTTGTGCTTTGGTCTTGTTAGGGCCAGAAATAAAGACACCAAGAAAGTAATTGAGTTGAAACAGTAATACAAACGAGAGTGTTACTGCAAGAATGTTCAACTGTCAGAACTAACTACTGGAAACTACCCTCTCCAAAAGGCAGTACCTGCTCCTAATTATAGCTGGTAGAGTCCATGCGTGCGTGTGTAAATTACTATAACACTTTGCGACCCTTGGTCTTATGAGATGGCGTTCCTCTCACAGTGAATGGACGAGTCTATATTCACCAATTTAGTGTTGCGAAGGTAGGTCTTCTTTCTACACAACACCTTACTTTTTAAGATACGTCATTCTCATTTGAATATATATGTTCTTCTCGTAGGTTTCACTTCCTTCCAACACTTTCCTTGAATTTATTGTTCATTTCGAATGGTTATAATTGAAATTAGAAAGACTAAAGTATCGCACAGCACTTCTATGTGTAAATCTCTTTGTTGTGTTCTTATTTCTGAAGTATATCTTGCTTTTAATTGGTTTAAATTCTGATCTTGTAACATATACACCATCCTGCTAATGCAATTTGCTATTTCACCATCTTCCCAACTTTCATTTCATGATTTGAAGAAAACCTTATCTCCAAGTTTCAAAGATTTTTTAATGTAATTTCGTACTATGATTTTTTTTTTCCTGGTAGTAATTTGCCAAATACCGATTTAATTTCGCTAACGGGCATATTTTTTCCGCTGGTATCATCATCGACGCATTATTAGGATTAGGTATCATTCTATAAATTCATAAAAACATTCAGCTTGACGCTTTCAGTATCTGTCTATATTTCTGTGATGAGGTATTATGTACATTATTCACATTACTCGGATTACTGTCCTCATCTTTGCCACCATATTTATTACAACGTATCTTTCTATATGTCTGAGATGAGGTATTATGTACACAAATTACATTATTCGGACTATTGTCCTCATCTTTGTCGCCATAGTTATTACAACATTTCGGCCTTTCAGTATTTATCTATATTTCTGAGATGAGGTATTATGTACACTATATTATTGGGATTATTGTCCTCATCTTTGTCGCCATAGTTATTACAACGTTTCGACCTTTCAGTATCTGTCTATATTTCTGAGATGATGTTTTATATATACTATTTACATTATTCGGACTATTGTCCTTATTTTTGTTGCCATACCGCAACGTTTCAGCCGTTGTACTCTCCGACCTTATTCAGGTGATGTTTTTAAGGACACATTGCACGTTGGTTAGATGTAGTGTCAGGTAAGGTAAGGTAAATTGAAATCTACTTAAATCTCCTTAAGGTCACATAGCCCTTTGGCGAAAGGCGTTGTTTAGATCCAGTGACAGGCCAAACACATGGCCAAACACATGTGCTGATTTCTAAGTTTTCCTATCGCCATAGGGGACGGTGATCTCCCTCCCCCCCATATGTAGCCAGCTACGCCTGATTTTTATATTTCCTCCAGTGTTACCGCTTTAAGATGTTCTTATATTATTTCCTTAATGGGGGATAATGAGTTCTACAGTCTAAATAATTTAAATAATGTCAGTAATCATGATACCTCATCGCAGAGATATAGACAAACATTGACTTCATTTGATCGAGTCCTCCTTTCATTTTTTTTCTTTTTCAAAACTTGAACATTTCCGATTTCTTGGAAGAGCACTTTCGTATAATTCCCAGCAAGGTGTTTCTTTCTTTGTTACCGTAAATTTTAACCACTTCTAAATATTTAAAAGTTGTTACACGCTTACGAGGAGTATATTTCAAACCGAAATTTGTAGTTTACAATAAGCATTTGTATAATGGAGTATAATTATATCTAGTCATCAATAGCTTTATTGCACCCTCCGACAATGATGAGCAATTTTAGGTGAAACTTTGGAGTCGGTCAAGAGATATGCGGTAAGGCGCTAGCACGTTAATTAATTTAGTGAATATATTATTATCCACAAACATTCACAAGCACACACACACACACACACACACACATATATATATATATATATATATATATATATATATATATATATATATGTCATTATATGTCATTTGCAGACAGTACTGTTTCGCTGTATCACAGCTCCTCAGTGCAACTAGACATCCGAATGCTTTAAGCCAGGACCGAAACCCGACCAATTTGGTATCAGTCAGAGTTTCTACCGCTGAGCTATCATCATTCAGCAGAAAGAAACAGCTAATCCTAGTGTATTGTTTTTACAAATGTAAACAAATGCCAATCAGCCGGAGTGCTCTAATTCATTTTACTGAAGAGATTTGCATTAGCGCAGGTGGCTGTTGTTTATAGAATCAGCTTATCTATCAACAGTGCTCAATTGAAATATATTTTTCAAGAGTTTAATTATGTCATTTGCAGACAGTACTACATATATATATATATATATATATATATATATATATATATATATATATATATATATATATATATATTTTAAAGTATATATATATATATATATATATATATATATATATATATATATATATATATATATATATATATATATATATACTTTAAAAATCAGGAGGTCATTTGAATCCTCTTATTGAAATGTACATTACTTTTTCTTATATTCATCCTCATATGTACTTATGACGAACTTTCTAATATGTAGGCAAGGACTCAAGACTTCGGATTTTCTGGTTCATAAGATTTGAGTCTTTGCTTAAAGTGGAGTGGATATTCAAATCAGCACCAAGAAATAACAGTCTGTTTCATGTTAAACGCAGTCGTCAGGTCATGTGCGTTGTATTTTTACGTATTTATATATATATATATATATATATATATATATATATATATATATATATATATATACGGATCAGTAATGCATTGTGGGAAGTCTATTGCATTGTGGGTAGTCTATTGTATTATTCTAACTTTTATTTTGGTGGGCGTGGTTTCTTTATTATTTAGTTACTTTGTTTTTTTATTTATTTGTTTCGATCAATTTTTATTTTATTTTTGCTTAGTTATTTTTATTTTATTTATTTTCATTTATTCTTGTTCGCATTTAGTTTTTGATTTATAAGTAGCCTAGTAAATACTTGATTTTTTTTTTTTTTTTGTCTGCATTTTCATATTATTTCCGATCGTTTATTCAACAGTTTAAATGTCTGAGGTTCCAACGTTCCAAGATTAGTGTATTAAAGCGGACACTGCTTTAGATATTGACGTCTTAATCCCCCTCAAAACATGTACAGTTCTCTTTTCAAAACAGGTCACATTTAATTGCCCCGTCGCGTTACCCTTCATCCCATCTACAACGAATTTATGGTACATGTTAGCACAAGTACAATTCTACGAGCTTTTTTGAACACATTCTCTACCTTTTCGTCGAATCGCACTGCAAAAGCCGATTATTAGGTTTCATCATAGTTGTTGTCTGTACTTCTCTGAATCGTTCAGGGAAAATTCCCAAATAAAATGAATGTCAACTCGAATTTCGCCGGTTTATTTTCAAAATTTTCTGAGTGTTGTTTAGTGATGATAATAAGTACTGTGATAAAAAGCAACGAAAGATTTACAAAAATGAATAATAATAGACAAAATTTCCTCAAACAAATTAGAATACTCTTTTATTTTGTAATTAGTTCTGTCTTTGCTTGCAAACGGAACCCGTGGAGTTGGCCATTTCAAAACAGGGCATAAAAAAAAACTTGAACAAATTATAACACGTCATCATTTACAATAGAAAAATCATTATTATATTAAATGTTTGTGACAAAATGTAAATCTTTCATATATGAATATTAATCAATCTGGGAAGTATTTTAACATAGGACGAAAAGTGAGACACTGAAATCCGAAGGTGCATTTGGATATGGAAAATTCCTTTCAAAAGCTAAGCAAAGTATTAAGAAACGGGAAAATTTCGTTTGAAACAAAGACAAAAATACTGAACTGTTGTAATATCAGTCCTTCTATATGACTGTGAATCCTGGACAATCTCCTCGCAGATGAAGGAGAGACCTGAAGCAACAGAAATGTCTTTCTACAGAAAGATGCTAAAAATAGTGCCGATTGGACATCGATGAAGTTTTAGAGAAAATGGGAAGAAAAAGAACACTTAATACTTAACATCAGAAAGAGACAGCTGAAATTTCTAGGAAACATGATGTGAAAAGAGGGTTTGGAAAATCTGATACTCACAAGACAGATTGAAGGCAAGGGGGACATAAGAAAACAAAGTATAACCTGCCGGCGCCCTTAGCAAATTTTTCAAAGAGTATACATTTAAATGTGCTGAAATAAAACCATAGATTAAACAAATTTGAATTACATTACTTCAATGTTTCTATTCAATTATCTGTGCTGCGTATTTAGTGAGAAACCTTTGTCTGGTGTATTTTTTTTTTTTTTGCGATATCTTCAATGGTTAGTCGAATGTGCAATAAGCAGACCCTCATTTCTTCTTTAGTTGAGCATAGTCCCTCTCGCTTCTTATTTGTTATGTTATTTAGTATTGAGAAGCTTAATTCACATAAATACGAAATAGAAAATTCCTACAAAACTGATAAAACATTTTTCGCTAATGTGGGATAAAACGTTTAATATTTATTCAGTTATTAAACTACTAATCCTGTACCCTATTTACATTAATCGGACTATTGTCCTCATCTTTGTCGCCATATTTATTACAACGTTTCGGCCGTTGTACGCTCCAGCCTTCTTCAGGTGATTGCAATATCGAACTGAACCCTTTATTTCGCTCACTGGGGTAGACTGTTCTAGTTCCATGTGCTATGTTTAATGGATGTCTGTTATCAGTTATCTCCTGTTAATTCCCCTCTCCAAGTTCTCCACTGCCTTAAACGGGTATTGAACTCGCACTCTTTGGGTCCTGTTACTGGATCTAACCAATGCCTGTATCTACTGTGCCATGTGTCCTTGATAGCTGACATCCATTAAACATGGCCCCTGAAACTAGAACAGTCTACCCTAGGGAGCGAAATAGAGTGTTCAGTTCGACATTCCAACCACCTGAAGACGGCCGTAGCGTACAACGCCACAGTAAAATCGACCTTGCTAACCGAACGCTCCTCTGTGGCGAAATTGGTAAAAGCACGTCAGGTTATATGACGTTTCCGTATAGGATACAGGTTCGATTCCTGTCGGAGGAGAATATTTTCTATGACAATTTCTCGGACATTCAGGCCGGTAAATGTTGTTAATACTGTTTATTATAAACAGAGCATTTACTTAAATATTTGTTTTTATAAAAAAGAATGTATAAACATAAAAATGTCTTAAAATATATATATATTTACCGATATACCTACAAGTTTTGAAATACTATCTTCGGGTAAGCTGAGAACCATTCCATTAAGTTGATATTTTAAAACATCTTTTGGCAAGGTGAGCAATATCAGCTTTAAAGAATATGAATAAGTATTGTGTGTGTGTGTGTGTGTTTTTTTTTTAAATACTCCTTAACTTAAAGCTCATTGGTTGTGTCAAAGAGGAATCATTTTCTGCATTTATCTTGATTCCATCACTCCCCTTAACGGAACAAATAATTATACTGACTCCAAAATTATCCCATACCCAAATTTTTCCACTTCACTCTATAGTCTTCTGAAACACGTTAATGGCTGCCATGAAAATCCCAAACTTCAGCACACCCTGCAACTCAATCCATGACAAGGTTACATTCATCAGTACAAAGAGAAAATCAGTTTTTTATGTACTTCTTTGTCTATTTTACATATTTTAATTTGTTCTGTTGATTAAAATGTGTTACTTTGATTAACCAAAGTTCTTAATATTCTGCATCCTTTTTTTTCAAGAAATTTAACTTTTTAAATAATATTAATGTAATAACTCTTTCTAGTAATGTTGGAAACTTCCTAGCAAACCTTATGTTCTTAGAAGTGTGACGAGTTAATATCTTGATTATGTCATTATTTTCTCTTTGAGTTACATGTACTACTCATTTTTGTTGTTGCCGCTGGAAGTCTTCATATGGTAAGTTTATTGTTATTTGGTAAAATTTTTTGTTTTGTTTTTTGTTTATTGCACAGTTTTTTTTTATTCTATTTTATTTATTTTTTTATTTTCTTATTAGTCAGAACGCTGGATTGTCTTGACCAAAACAAAGGAACAAAACAACAAAAATTGAAATAACAGTACAAAATACACTGCCAGTTAAATAGCGTAAGACCAAAGAAATATATATATATATATATATATATATATATATATATATATATATATATATATATATATATATATATATATATATATATATTGCGTGGTTAGAATCAACCACTTATTTGAATAATGAAAATAAGAAAAGGAATTTTTTTTTAATTTTTTCATTTAATAAGGAACTTTTGAATCCTGGGAAATTGCGCTAAATACTAAGTTTTCAAAAGTTTAAGTGATTGTGTCTAACAACACAAAATATACTTTTTCTTTCTTTATTTTAATTGGCCATAAGATTTTGGTCAGCGGAGTATCTGCAGTGAAAGTAATGAGTATAGTATATGTTTCTTTGGAATTAATAGATTATATACAATAGTTTTTTTTAGTTCTTCAAATAATACTAACAAGGTAAGAAGAAGCATCGTCCAGAATCTACCCCGGTGGACAAAATAAAGAGTTCGGTTCGAAATTCCAATCACCTGAAGAAGGTCGGATCGTAAAACGGCCGAAACATTGTGAATATAACAATGAAGATTAGGATAACAGACCGAATAATGTAAATAATGCAAGTAATCATAATACCTCATCTCACAGATATAGAGGCCGAAACATTGTGAATATGGCTATAAAGATGAGGATAATAATCTGAATAATGTAAATAATGCATCTAATGCCTCATCTCAGAGCTATAGAAAGACATCGTTCAACATACTGTGATAAAACAATCATATAAAATGGTCAGCTCATTTGACTGCTACCGAAAGTACCGGACTCATTTTGCCCTGTTTAATCTTTACACGATTCAAATTAGCCCGAAATTTAGTCTTGCTCTCATTTTTGGAGCTGCCTCGTCATCACTTTCCAGTTTTGCTAGTGTTCACGATTGTTTACACGAACTTGTTGCGGATGACTTATTTTCCACCGGCCAATCTCTTTCCCATATAGACGCAACGTCGCAAGCCTATCGCTACACTATCGTTATTCCCATGGCAAAAGTACAAACGAACTCCATTCTTTAGTTCCATCAGTTCAAAAGTCTACAGCAAAATCTCGCCACGGATCCGAACCACTCCCATTCGCTCTGTATTGCAATTGTAAGCACGAATTTCTACAGCTTCGCCCTAGACACGATACTTTGTGAAACAGACTGCCGTGTGGTTGCTTCCTCAACGACTGCTATATTATTTGTATTATTTAAACGCTGACCCTATTACTATAGTCTTTCGGGCTTCATCAGGGGGATTTTAAACAGAACACTTTATTTAATATACGGCCCAGGGATTGAACTCAAAATGGCATCAAATAGCCACTAGTTCTTTCTGTCCTGTGTTACAATTTTTCATAGAAACCTTGGAGTTTCAAACTTAACCTGCCTGCTGACGAGTGATGCTGCCGCTATTTTTATACTTGACTGCACTCACCTAAGCTTCGAATTATTACAGCTGCTGCTTGCCCTCAATTGTCATTATTTATTTGTTAACGGCTCCTATATCGTTTCTATTTCTATGCAAGGCCTACTAAATGGGTCCTCATAGCCTAGCATATGACTCTCCATTGTCTGTATGCACTATTTTTACTTCACTTCATTAGAGGCTGTTGACGACCCTTTTCCCTCTATACATGATCAGTCATAATTGATTTCAATGTCTAACAACCTGACATTTAGGGGGTCGCTAATTTAACTTTTATATTCTCTGCAAGGAATGTAGTTCACAGAGTTCTTGCTCATGTTATCCCCTGTGTTAGGCATTAACTCAGCAAAGATTTCTCTATAGAGTGTAACTCCTTCTGAATATTGTCCTGATATTTTATGGAGCACAGATCTTCTTAATCTTTCCCATTAAATCTTTGACATATGTCAGTCAGACTTATGTCATTTTTTGATCTCCCCCTCCTTCTTGTCCTTCTTTCTCTGTCCTGCAGACGCTGATGATATGCTTGCAGGTATTATGTTATTGATGCTGATCATTTTAGGTTGGTATGTGTACGCGTCGTGATTATTTAGGCATCAGACGATCTGTTTCTTTAAACGGTATAGATGGTGGAATTAAAGCTGGTGTATTGTCCGATGAAGGGCGAATTGTATTGTCCGGCGAAGGGTTAATTGTATTGTCCGGTGAAGGGCAAATTATATTGTCCCGTGAAGGGCGAATTGTAATGCCCAGTGAAGAGCGAATTGTAATGTCCGGTGAAAGGCGAATTGTCCGTTGTAGAGCGATTTGTATTGTCCGGTGAAAGGCGAATTGTATTGTTCGATGAAGGGCGAAATGTATTGTCCGGTGTAGAGCGATTTGTATTGTCCGGTGTAGGGCCATTTGTATTTTCCGGTGAAGAGCGAATTGTATTGTCCGGTGAAGGGCGAAATGTATTGTCCGGTGAAGAGCGAATTATATTTTCCTGTGAAAGGGCGAATTGCAATATACTACCATCTTAACCATTTCAAGTCAAGAGTCAATCGCTGTCTATCCTCTAAATACTCCAATTTCTACTTATATCTTAAGATTCATTCATTTACCTAGGAGTGGCTCTTGAGCTTCGTATCGCAATTAACGATTAAAGTTAACTGCTTCTCGACACTGCCTTCAGGCAGAGTGGAACCCAGACGAGGCTTTGCCGAAGGGTAGAATCTCGTCTGGGGAGGTAAACTGCTACCCGACCCCGTGTATACGGGCAATTTTTAGACCGAGCCTACGTATTCGAAACCGACCTTATGGGGAAGTCTCGTGTAAATACCGAGGAGTTAACGATTACAGTTAATTCTGCTTGTCGACTCTCTGCCTTCGAGCGGAGAGGAATCCAAACGAGACTTTGCCGAAGGGCAGCCTTGTTTGGAGAGGTAGACAAACGCGACCCCGTGTATACGGTGTCTAAGGGCAATTTTTGCCCGAGCACACGGGCTCGGTACGCCCCATGTTAAAAACCGATATTGTGCCACATCCTGATTTGTGTAGAGGTTTCGGTAAATACCGAACATTTATAAAATATATAGTCGTCCGAATATTTCACGGAATAATAATAATTCATCTTATAACTTTAGAGACAAGAAAAGAGGCTGGAGCCCGCTTCGGGTGAGATACAGTGCCCCACCCAATAAACACCTGTACCAAAATAAATAGAAAAATGACAATATCAGAGGGTCAGAGAGCGTAGTGGTTAAAAGAGTTGTGATAAAAACAGCCGAGATGAATTATTTATAAACAAATGAAACTCTCACATCTCTAAACGGGATAAAGGAAATAAACGCAACAAAAAGTGTAAATTGTCTGCAGAATAAAGTCAACAATATAAATGGTAAAGATTTTGAAGGATATGCAACGTAACTAAAACGTCTCTCATAGAGTTTGCAGTAAAAATAAATTCTCTTTCAAGCGAATAAGTCCTGTAGGTCTTAAAGAAGAAAATCCTTCATCGCATCTTATAAATTAGCGCCCCAAACTCACTAAGAAAGAGATTTCCTAATTAACAAGACGTATTGGGTATGACGATAAACTAAATCCGCGTCCTGGGTAAGACGATAAACTACATCCAACAGCAAGTGGAACCACCTCTTGCTTGCTAGTGTTCTCAGGTCCACTCTGACCCCGGGTGGTAGCACCTGTTAGGGTCTCAGATATGGGCAAATAGTTAACCCCCCCAAAATGAGGTCAAAACGTGTAAAAATAGGTTTTAATACTAACAAAACATTTTTGTAAAAAAATTATTACAAGCTATACATTTAAAAAAAAAAAAACATTGCCACCAATACATCTTTTTGAAAAGAATATTACCAGAAATACATATTTGAAGGAAAATTATTAGCAGAAATAGATTTTTGTAAAAAAAATACTACCAGAAATAGATCTTTTGAAGGAAAAAAAATTACCAGAAATAGATTTTTGAAAAAAAAAAATTACCAACAATAAAAATTTTGTCGGCAATAAATAACCCATAACAAAACAAACAAAACAAACCAAAACCAGAAATACTTTGTAAAAATTATTACCGGCAATACATTTTTGAAGAAAAATTATTACCAGCAAAACATTATTACCAGCAATACATTTTTGAAGGAAAATTATTACCAGCAAAACTTTATAACCAGCAATACATTTTTGAAGGAAAATTATTACCAGCAAAACATTATTACCAGCAATACATTTTTAAAGGAAAATTATTACCAGCAAAACATTATTACCAGCAATACATTTTTGAAGAAAAAATATTACCAGCAAAACATTATTACCAGCAATACATTTTTAAAGGAAAATTATTACCAGCAAAACATTATTACCAGCAATACATTTTTGAAGAAAAATTATTAACAGCAAAACATTATTACCAGCAATACATTTTTGAAGGAAAATTATTACCAGCAAAACATTATTACCAGCAATACATTTTTGAAGGAAAATTATTACCAACAAAACATTATTACCAGCAATACATTTTTGAATGAAAATTATTACCAGCAAAACATTATTACCAGCAATACATTTTTGAAGGAAAATTATTACCAGCAAAACATTATTACCAGCAATACATTTTTGAAGGAAAATTATTACCAGCAAAACATTATTACCAGCAATACATTTTTGAAGGAAAGTTATTACCAGCAAAACATTATTACCAGCAATACATTTTTGAAGGAAAATTATTACCAGCAAAACATTATTACCAGCAATACATTTTTGAAGGAAAATTATTACCAGCAATACATTTTTGAAGGAAAATTATTACCAGCAAAATATTATTACCAGCAATACATTTTTGAAGAAAAATTATTACCAGCAAAACATTATTACCAGCAATACATTTTTGAAGAAAAATTATTACCAGCAAAACATTATTACCAGCAATACATTTTTGAAGAAAAATTATTACCAGCAAAACATTATTACCAGCAATACATTTTTGAAGGAAAATTATTACCAGCAAAACATTATTACCAGCAATACATTTTTGAAGGAAAATTATTACCAGCAAAACATTATTACCAGCAATACATTTTTGAAGGAAAATTATTACCAGCAAAACATTATTACCAGCAATACATTTTTGAAAGAAAATTATTACCAGCAAAACATTATTAAGAGCAATACATTTTTGAAGGAAAATTATAACCAGCAAAACATTATTACCAGCAATACATTTTTGAAGGAAAATTATTACCAGCAAAACATTATTACCAGCAATACATTTTTGAAGGAAAATTATTACCAGCAAAACATTATTACCAGCAATACATTTTTGAAGGAAAATTATTACCAGCAATACATTTTTGAAGGAAAATTATTACCAGCAAAACATTATTACCAGCAATACATTTTTGAAGGAAAATTATTACCAGCAAAACATTATTACCAGCAATACATTTTTGAAGGAAAATTATTACCAGCAAACCATTATTACCAGCAATACATTTTTGAAGGAAAATTATTACAAGCAAAACATTATTACCAGCAATACATTTTTGAAGGAAAATTATTACCAGCAAAACATTATTACCAGCAATACATTTTTGAAAAAAACATATTACCAGCAATAAAAACTTTGTCGTCATTAAATAGCCCATTGTGATTGATATGTAAAACAAAACCAAACTAAATCAATTAACAAGCATCAACTCACTTGAACACGTCCAATAGAATCAGCAACTAAATTGTTAGCTCATGTAACTAGATGAAAAAATAATGATTTAACTAAACTGTTGACGTTCTACAGTATTAAAAGCAAAAGGTTAGAAAGGAAACACAATCAATACTAAAATGTGATAAAAGATAGTGAACTTTATAGTGAAGTTTATTTCCTTTAAAAAGTTTTTATACATTTTAATCGCCAGTAACATTTAACTGTTCTGTCAATGACTGCCAAATGCTTCCTCAAAAGAAACAGCTTATTGCCAATAACATTTCGCCTGTTTTTGAAAGAAGTCTCAAGTTGTCCTTTACATTTATGTTATATAAGAAATATTTGAATTGAGAGAGAGTGGAAGGGCTCAATAATGTCTGACTCCAGAAGATGCAGAATAAAACTTTTAATAATTTTTGACACTATTATTGATTAGTTTTTTGTTTGTTTGATTTTATAGGAAACTTTTTGTAGGAGACATGTATATGATTAAACACAGAATAGACTGCGGTAGGGATAGTTTTATCCAACACTACAAGATGCGACAAAACAGAAGCATTAGATCAAAAACTTAAGTCATGTGCTTAATTAGTGTCGACAGATCTCGACTCTCACGCGGTGTCCATGTTGTTCAGAAATGTCTATACACTGAGTGCTATATGCAAATTTTTCTCATGTCAATGATTAAAAATGACTTCAAGCACCTGAAAACAGTAGAGGGGACCATCCTTCATCGGATTTGAGGGGCTGATGCTACAGAATCACGAACAAATACCTTTATCAAATAATAAACATTACATTACTTTAAACGGCTACGATTAAAAATGGGGTCCCATGGAACTAGAAGCGAATATAATGATGAGATCAAGATGTTAATCTTTCACATTGCCTTAAAAGGTTTGGAAGGAAAATCCCATCAATACTGGAAAGGGCAATAACTGTGCACATTAGAAGAAAATATTTTCCTTAAAAATTGATTTAAGAAAAAGATTTTACAAATTTTAACCGACAGTAAGACTTGTTCGATCAATGAATGCCAAATGTTTCCATCTCAGGAAAGAGTTAATCTCAATATAATGACAATCATTATCTGCTAAGAGTGGCTTAGTTTTGACACGAGGCAGTAAGGTATCTAACGAGTCGAACACACTACGCAGTTATACTAGTTTAGCAGATTAGAACGTTAATCATAACCCACGTCGAGGTACTTCTATATTGCCATTATTCGTATGCTTTAGAGCAGTGGTTCTCAATTGACGTCCATATGGACCTTGGGACCCAAGTAACAGTACTAGGGGCCCATACAAAAATTACAAATTAGGGGTCCAGGGTAATATTTTAGTCGTCCATAGAGAAAGTTTCACTTCAGAACGGTGGTTACAACAGAGAATTGTAATTTCAACAGTAATCTACGCCATATAAAAATGCATCTCCCCCCCCCCATCGTATTCCGTTGGCGAGAAGTAAATTCCACTCAAACAGCTTCTTCCGACGAACCACCGCTCTGTGGAACAGACTCCCAAGAGATGTCCTCCTCGATAACTACAATCTTAACCAATTCAAGTCTAGAGTTAACCGTTATATTCCCCTCCTCTCCATATAAACCATCCCTTAACATAAATTCTCTACCTCGAGTGGTCCCCGGGTCTTGTTAAAGGTGAAAGTTATTGTAAAAAAAAATAAGAAAATCTAGCAGAAAACGAGATCAAGCTCTGTTACCGCCATGTTTACTCCAGCGGATGTTTCGATTGTAAAAAATTTTAAAGTTGATTAGGATATATAAAGGAAGGATTATATAGATATAAAGGAAAATTATAAAAAGATTATAATTTATTATATAAATTAATTTAATATATTAACAATAAATAATATTAATTTTAAATATTAATAAAATGAATAAATTTATAAAATGAATATTAATTCATATACATACATATATATATATATATATATATATATATATATATATATATATATATATATATATATATATATATATATTAATATAGTAATAGACTCGACATTGTGAAAAGGGGTGATCTTCAATTATCATTGATATCGATGGAGGCAAATCTTAAAAAACTTGCAGGACATCAACCACAGGAATCTCACTGAATAAATCTCCACATTTTAAAATTTCTTTTAAAATACTTTATTACGAGTTATTTTATTCGTGTATATAAATGTTCCATAGAATTTCGTTAAATATAAATTTATTTTCATTAAATTTAATTTTACTTCAAAAAATCCTATACATTTAATATTTCTACGATACAATTCCTTAACTTAACTATTAGTAAAAACTAAAATAAGCTTTTTTTTTTCATCGAATTGTTATGGAAATACTCAAAAAAAAAAGATTAAAAGTGGTCCATGGGGAAAAAAAACCCACGGAACTACTGCTTCAGGGTCTTAGTAACAAGTTGTTTGGTGTTTGAAACCAGATAACCAAACAAATAGTTGGTTCAATTTGAAAGCTGTTAATGCGCAAAATGTGAATGATGGCTTTCATCCACCATATTTTTTGACAAGAGTTGAACATCATACACAAGAATTATATCAAGATATAAGTTTCCCAACATATTCACTTGAGCTTTATGATATCTGTTTTATTTTGCTGACTGAGAAAGACAGTACAATTTCCAATATACCCCATTGACAAAGAAGTAGATGCCATTCCAATTACCTCACTCAAACGAATAATCTTTAGATTCAACAACTTTGCAAGCTTCTTACTGATAAAGGTTTCATCAGTGCTGCCACTATCAATCAAAGCTTGATCTGTATAAGTGCCATTAACAAGAACTTTTGGCACACACAAAATGGAGAATAAACACAAGAGAAAGACGTTTCTGAGATGATAGAAAAAAAGTAATTACTTCTCTGAAATAGAAATAGTGACAGATGGGCTAAGGGGAAATAGAATGTCTAATCTTTTTACACTTTCAACAAGTTTCTTGAACTGGACAACGATCTGAACCGACATATTTTTTATGTTTGGCAGCTACAGCTGTAATCGAAACAATCAGATACAAATCGATGCATTGGAAGCAAGTAGCGCTACTCCATGCAAAAACGGATTAAGATACATCTCTTCAAAATTTAAAATATTTTTATGGAAGAATTTTTTTTTAAATTTTTCTTATTTATTATTTTGAATGGTTTTAAAATGATGAACGATGACATGACATTTAGAGGTGATTTGAGCAATAGAAGCGTTTGTAAAAGTAATAGTTAATTTGCAGTGTAGCAACCGCTCTTAGTTCGAATTAAAAATTTCCAAAATACATTTATGTGTAATTGTAGATGCTCCTTTCGAATGTGGCTTGATAAATTTGATAAAATCTACCGTTTTCGTGTTTATCGACAGTGAGATTTGGGATGCAATCGCGTCGTTGACGGCAGCCATTACTCGAGTTGTTTGCATTCATTTGCTGTGGAAAGCTAATCGCGGAAGACTACGGAAAGCTAAGCTCAGAACAGATCTTTCTTGTCTATATTTGTCTCAATTACTGCGCACAAGAACTATTTACATAGACACGCCCACTTTGCGCAATGCTACCAACACTGATAGCTATTCTGCAGCGAATGACCTATGCTAAGAAAAATCAAGGATACTTCGACGTGGCATCATGGCTAGCAAGTTTGTCTCGCTAGATCAATTACGACTGGGTGTCCCATACTTACAGCTTTGTGTCACAATTAAACTACACTTAGTAAACCATCACCAGACACACATACACACACACACACACACACACACACACACACACACACAGAGTAGCAGCAGCATATATATAATATTATGAAGAAGTAATCAGTAAAGTTGATGAAATTAATGGCGAAATCATTTCGCTAACAGATTAAATTAAAGCATTAACTTACTAACAATTCTTTGAATGGCACGATCCATATGCTTATATTTCCGTCTTGAAAGTTATGACAAATGAAAAAAATGAACGCCTGATATGATGATTTCCGAAAGTACTAGCAGAGATGGAACATCTAATCCATCATTTGGTCTGATGAGACGAAATCGAAGTATCGGCTTTGCGAAATAAAATATTACCATGTGTTTCTAAAGTCTCCGCGTCCATAATTATATATATATATATATATATATATATATATATATATATATATATATATATATATATATATATATTGTATAGATATGAATATGTTAACTCTATCACTGATATTGAACGATTTCCACTAAGTAGTGCGCTTATAAAATAATATATCTTTTCAGTAAAATGGATTGGAAGAATCCGGCTGATTGGCATTTGTTTACATTCTCAAAATCAATATGCTAGATTTAACTGTTTCTTTCTGTCGAATGAAGATAGCTCAATATAGAAACTCTGACTCACCCTGGTTGGGTTTCGATCCGGGCTTGAGGCATTCAGATATCTAGTCGCACTAAGGAGCTGTGATATAGCGAAACAGTACTGTTTGTGAATGACATAATTTAGCCTTTGAAAATACATTTCAATTGAGCACTGTTGAATGGCAAGTCAATTCTAAAAACAACAACCACCTGCGTTAATGCAAAGCTCATCAGTATAATGAATGGAGCACTCCGGCTAGTCGGACTGATGAGCTGTGATACAGTGAAACAGTACTGTCAACGAATGATATATATATATATATATATATATGTATATATATATATATATATATATATAATTATTTATTTAAAAATATGATTCCAACACGCTACATAAGAGTTCTCATGTTTCAAAACAAGAGCCGAAAACTTCAATATAATTATTTGAATTAAATTGAATTAAAGTACTAAGCTCTGTTCCATCTTCAAGTGAATTTTTTTTTGGAATAACTTATTTCTGAGGTTTACGCATTTTATAAGCATATTCATTATTGAAATCAAAATTTCTATGGTAACGGCCAGAGCAATTGTTTAAAGAAAAGGGGCGTAAGGTGTTAATAATTTGTATCAATATCTCAGTTACATTTAACAGATGTCTAGTCAGGGTAAGGTTGGGGTGTCTCAATTTAAAGCGGAAGATGACATCGTCTAGTCTGGTTAAGCGTCGATGGAGATTTATTAATTTTTTTCTGAAAGAGTTTTGTGTATATAAAAACTGTCGTAAAATCGCTAAAATTTATTTTTTGACGACTTCATAAAGGGTTATCTTTTTTTTTTGTAGGGCATTTAAACTATTTATTATGACTGTGGAATTTAAAAATTATATTATTTTATTGTTTGTTTATGCTAATTATTCAATGCAATATATATATATATATATATATATATATATATATATATATATATATATATATATACATATATATATATATATATATATATGTATAAGCAGATTAAGTACATAATAAACTCTTAAGAACGTGCATCTCTTAACTCTTTATGTAATACTTCCATTAGAGCTACGATTAAAATCTTCTAAGTACATTTTTATTTAAAATCGAACACTATGAGGAAACCGCTAGCTAATAATATTGTAGTTTAACACAAACGATTTTTATACTTTGTGTTTTTACATTTTCGAATATTTGTCACGTGATATTACTCGTTTCTTTACAAAGGACTTCGCTGAAAACTTATTTGTAATGGTTAGGAAATGTTTCCTTTTTTCACTTTTTACTTATACACATAAATCTTCAGTAAGCTGACAGCGATTCTAGCCGTGAAGTGAATATTTTGGGGGGCGATGACACCTCTAAATCTCACGAGAATGTCGATGGTTCAACCAAATTGTACGTAAACACGTAAGTGAATCTGATTTTCATTTTTTGAAAAGTGCAACCCATAAAGCCATCTCGAAGTAAAAGATTTTACAAGTAACTCATTAAATAATGTGGAATGTTCTGAATATTTAAAAAAGAATGAAGCTCTATGAGTTCATTTATAAGCGGTATAATCTTAGCGTAATATAATCTTCCTACGTCGACTTCTCGTTTGGAGTATTGGACAGTGGCTCGGATTGAGGAATCGGAGAGCTGAGTTCAAATTCCAGTCGAATCCATTACATTCACTTACGTGCTAATACTGTTTGGAAAGGTATGAAATCTCTTCTCCCCACACCCGGTAAATAGCAAGACAGACCAGGTTGTGTAGACTTGGATGGCAACTGGTCTACCGCAGAAAGTAATAGCAACCTAGTGCGGGGAAAAATATGCCTCGTCAGTCATGTATCGAAAGATATATAATCGCCTAAGCTTGTATCACACATGACACATAAATTACTGAATTTGAGTTTATCCGTTTCTAAAAACTGAAAAAAAATTAATATTTTACAAAAAAAATTACGTTTAAATTATTTATCATTTTTTGCATTTAAATCGCATTTAAATTATTCACTGCTTTTTAGCATTTTAATGAGAAATAGCAAATGTTTATCGATATAATATACAACAATGCAACTCACTAATTGATCGCTTTACATTGATTCCATAATCCAAGTCTATTTATTGTAGAATTTTACTCCCTTTTTTGGGCATTATTTTCTTCAGTGTCTTTTGTTTCTGTTAATATAAAATGGCTACCAGCCAAATGCAAATAAGGTGAATATTATTTTTAATTCTTAGAAGTAATAGATGAATGCTACCATTTTTGCATATAGTCTCTGTGATGTTGGCCGATATCTCGAAGTGACACGAGAACAATCGAAGGATTTGAGAACCTGGGGAGACCACTCTACTTCAAAGGCGGCCATAAACAATGTCAACTTTGATAGATTTATAAATATTCTTAGATGGCGTATATCTGCAGAAGAGATAAAATGAATGAAATGGCAAGAGGAAAACTGAACTTAGTATAATTTTCTTCTTATCTTTTCATTCATCTTCTTTTATGTTCCGTGTCCCTTCAGGGTGTAGGCGATCATGGCTCTCCACTTTCTCCTATCTCTTGTAGTTCTCAATAAGTTTTGTCTTTTTGCTATTCTCCCAGATCTTGTTCTGTTATCCACTTGCTTAAGCCCACTAAGTATGTCACGCCTTGCTCCCTCTTCTCCTTCTTTCCCGCTATCCGCCCTGTGAGTATCAGATTCTCCAAGTCTTCATTTCTCATTACGTGTCCCAGAAATTTAGGCTGCCTCTTCCTGATGTTAAGTATAAGTTTCCTCTTTGTTTGCATCCTCCCCAAAACTTCATCGTTGTTCATATGTTCAGTCCATGGTATCCTTAGCATCCTCCAGTAGAACCATACCTCCGTTGCCTCCAGTCTCTTCTTGATCTTTGAGGAAAGGGTACAACATTCGCTGTCGTAAAGGAGGACAGATATCACGTAGCAGTTCAGTACTCTTTTCTTTGTTACTAATGAAACCCCCCTATCTCGAAATACTCTGCCTAGCTTTTGGAATGCGAATATCTATATATACAGGTATTGGGACACCTCGACGTGGTGCAATGGTTAGCAAGCTTGTCCCGCTCGCTCAATTACGACTGAATAGTGACTTCAATACTCAATGGGTGCTCTACACTTTCGGCCTTGTGTCACAAGCGACAGTTAGTAAATCACTATATACAGGAACTGGCAATTAAGAGTGTGCGTAATGTTGCCGGCCCAGAAACTGAAAATGGAATGCCGAGTTTAAATTCGGTTTCATTCGCTTAGCACCAATACTCCTCGGAAAGGCACAAATCCATCTTCCTCCAGCTATCGGTTAAATAGCAGGGTAGACTTCGCTCTTTTGCCTTTGTAGGATAACAAGTCTAAGAGAAGGACAGCGAATCTCATAAGAATTAGGCATTAAAGAGTTCTGTTGACTTATTTCCACGAATCCTACCTAAAAAAATATATGAAAGAGTTTCAGATTAACTCACGAGATAGTGTTTGACCCATCCGAGCGCACGCATATATTTCATCGATTTCAATAAAAGAAGGTGGCTGACTTTAACCGACAAAAGAAACTCTTATTGAATCGAAATGACGCGGCATACCTAACTTTCTTTCTGGCTTTTGATTTTTTTGCAGACGAACAAATCTCGAAGGAAAGAAAAGTTAATTCATTGGTAGAAAATTCGAGTAGAAGCTATCGTCAATGCCAGAAAATGTTTTGGTCATCTGGAGAACGATCATAATTTTTATAATTTCCTTTCCATTTAAACAACGCCATTTATTTATTCATTTATTGAAGCTTCGCACTATTTTTACTTAAAGGATTTATGACAAGCAAATTTACTCGACCAATGTTTTTGTTAAACAAATCAAAATGCATTTGGCTGCTGGGGAAATAATATATCATTTGAAATGAGTTAAAACAGATGATGACTATGATGATGAAGATGAAATAAAATAATAATAATAATAAAATTAAAGTAAATCTTATATGATCATATATATTCGTATTTGATAAATCTCTAAGGTTATGTAAGACGTCTTTCTGGAATGTATCAAGCCATTTTGAATATTTCGAGAATCGGTTGCCCGATTTTTACTCGAGCTAACCCGTCAAAAGTAACAATACTAAAAACATGGCCGAGGGAACGACATTTTGTCGCATAATTCAGTGTCGGAAATGAGAGCGATTTTGTTTGCTCTGTAGCATACGTAATCACAATGAATTATGCATGTAGATTCTTCATACGCCTTGTTCAAGCTTTTTGGCAAAACATCGCGTCAGTTAGGTTTGTCAGGCCCTAGTAGAACACGACTTTTCAATTTTCTGATATTTCCTAAGCCGAAAAAACGCAGCAGACACGTCGTAGTGTCGATTAAGAAGCAGCGAGGTAATTCATGCAGATCTTAGAAGAAGATATGAGAGGTTTCAATGGAAATCTTTTGAAGACTAAAAATGTATTGCCTTAGACTGATTTCTTTCGTTAATATTAAATAACTTGATGCTTTAAAGAGAATCGGAAAGCTGTGTTCGAATTTCGGCCAAGATGGTTGCATTCATTTCGCATTAATAGTTTAAGTCATCTCTTTGCCCTATCACAGCTAAGTATGTAATAGTAGGGTAGAATGAGGTCTTTAGGTCTGATACATATATTCTAACGAAGTAATCATTTTTTATTTATTAATCCGACAGATTTTATCACTTTAAAAGTGATTTTTAGTGGATCTTTTTGTTATTAAAACTTGACGTCATACGTAAAATGGTTTCAAAGAGTTTTTATACTTATTTTAATTATTTTATACTTCATGGACACGTGACCGAGTGGTTAGCCTGTTCACATACTGACTATGAGACCTGGAGTGACTTTCTGATGTTATCGAACTGGAGGGGTCGATCCCAGCGTGCAGTAAACTTGGAAAGCCATACCACGGGTTGACCAAGCCGTGCGAGTGAAATTAGATAGACAGAACCCTTTAGGGCCATTGATAGTTTTGCTAGCACAAAGTCACAAGTCATCAAGGTCTTGAGCGTGCTGGCCTTGTTCAAATTGTTGACGCTAGATAACACGATCTTTCTCAGTAACTGTAACTAAGGTCTGCTCAGCATAGTTGCAGTATAAAACCACAGGTTGGCTCCCTCGGTGTTGAATAAGCACAAATGCAATAGGGATTGGATAGCCACCCTAATAGACGGGTATTCTCGAATACGAGTGGCCAGCTATATTAATTATTTTATACCTATTGTAAAATGCCGTTTTCTATGGTGAAAGATCTTTTACTTATTGCCGGTTGATCTATTTGTATAATAATAGTTTCGAATAATATAAATTTTGGCTGACCACATATGGAGAGAAAAAGGAGATCAATGCCCTCTGTGGGATCAGGTTGAGATCATGACAAGGAACACCATTGGAAAATTTATAAACTTATGGAATCATCACATATGCTAGGCCACAAAAATCTCCTGAGTCAACCAAACATAGAAATGAATACAATATGGGAACTAGTAATAAGGAGTGCCAGAGAAAACCAATAATAACAACATAAATTGCAATATGAGCTCTGGTAAAAACATGTATGATAACAGCAAAAAATTGCAATATGAGCACTAGTAAAAAAGGTTGCTGAGACATTAGGCTTATAATAGCCAGAAATACAGTCACAGATGTCCTCAAGGACGCATGGCACAGTGGATAAAGGCATTAATTGGATCCAGTGACAGGGCCCAAAGAGTGTGAGTTCAATTCCTGGTTAAGGCTGTGGAGAACTTGGAAAGGGGAATTAACAGGAGATAACTGATATGGCACGTGGAACTAGAACAGTCTACCCCTGTGAGCGAAATAAAAGGTTCAGTTGGATATTCCAACCGCCTGAATAAGGCCGGAGCGTA
Source organism: Acanthosepion lycidas (assembly GCA_963932145.1). NCBI lineage: Eukaryota > Metazoa > Mollusca > Cephalopoda > Sepiida > Sepiidae > Acanthosepion > Acanthosepion lycidas. The sequence continues at coordinate 5,756,375 of OZ010573.1, forward strand.
CAAAGGCCGAAACGTTGTAATAAATATGGCAAATAATGTAAATATAAGTTTTTTCTTAATGTCTATGTTGCATAGTACTTAGATATGTTGTAATTTTATTGTTTTTAATTATTGATATATGCAGAAAGTGTACTAAATTTCAATAAGTGAAAAGTTAACCTACGGGGCAGTGTTGTCCATGTGTGTCCAATGTAAGAATTTAAGGTATCTTTGTATTAGGTTGGTGCAAAAATAATATCGTTTTTTGACGTTAAAAAATACGTCAAAAAACGATATTATTTTTGCACCAACCTAATAATTACTGATATTGGGAATACAAATGATCCGTGATTTCATGAACATTATGTCCTGAGCTGAGATTTTTGATGTTCAGAGTTATTGGTAAAAATTAGGTTAAATGTTTCAAACATTTAAGAGTAAACGATAAAAGATAGTGTTTATTGCAATCATTAAATGATATCTACCAGTAAATTATATTTTAATGTTTTTGTCTGGTTGTTTATAGTTTGGGTGTGGCACTAAAGTTTATTTATATCAGGATTGCTGTCTGTGTCATTTTTTTTCTAAAAATCTTTAAAACTAATTTTATTTGTTTGTCGACGATGTGGTTGGGGAGATTTTTGCAGATAAGAGGTCGTTTTATTCGGTTCTCTTCGTTATAAAATAATATTTGCGGGGAGAATATTTTGCTCAGTTAATTATGCTTTTAACAGCTATTTTATATCTGTGAAGAAATTCACTTTTGTAAGTAAGAAGACAAGAGATTTTTAGTTGTGTTTTTTTTTTTTTTTTTTTTAATACAGTGAAGTAGTAACATTATGACGATGTGTGCCTGCCATGACATTAAAGAAAGTGATTTTATTATTAAATGTAGAAGAGAAGTTTCCTAAAAGGTGTTTTTTTTTATTTATTTATTTCGTCTATATTTTTGAATATGTAACCGATATATTAAACATAAGTCATAATTTTGACTTACTTATTAAAATAACATTTGTTGTTTTTTGGGTTTTTTTTTTTTTTTTTTTTGCGTGAGTCATGAAGGAATTAGATGATGTAGGACCTAGAGGTGACGCCATAGTTATCGTATTGATCATAAAATAAGTCCTTGTGCCTCACATGGGGAAGCTTACGTAGAACTGTTGTTTTAATATTAGGAGATGCGGCATAGGAAAGCTTATGTGTTTTTTTTATTACTATATTTATTGTTTCTATAACAGGGACATCGATAAAGTGTTGTTTAATGTCCATTGAGGCTAGGGTACTTTTGTTAGGTTTCTATGATTCTTTAGTTGTTTGTTTGAGTGCAATATTTCAAGAAACGCGTTAGTGGAATTAACATAATTTTGGTTTTGTAATTATTCTAGGATTACTTAGTTAAAATGCTGGATAAATCATATAAAGGGATTTGTGAAATAAAATATAGTGGCGAGATAGGTTTGTGTGTTTTTTATTCCTATACAAATAACATATTTTGAAGTTTGCTGGCTTCAGCTTCAATTGAAATAAGTGTAATTTTTTTAATCTCCTTTTTGTCGAGTATAGTTTCGCTTAGCACCATAGTCTGTCTTTAAAATAACAAAAATATTATATTTAAAAATCTTCCGAATTGCAATGTAATTTTTTTATGTTATATAAGAATAAAGTGTCGCTGCCGACACTTGAGTTTGAACATAGATCGCCAGTGAGCAAACACAGGCGATCCCATTATTGAATTAAGTAGATCACGTGACTATAGAGGAAATACATATATATAGAAAGTAGCGTGACGTCTAAATGATCATTATTCCTAGTCTATCCTCTATTACTATACGGACCGCTATTCTCTATACTATTTAACTATACGGATCAGTATTCGGTGGTTACTATTCGATCGAGTATTATTGAGCAAGTACTATTAGCGTGAGTGATATTCGAAGGCGTCTGACAACAGTATTGTTCAACGGCGTCACTATAGTTGTATCTCCGATTACAAAGTCTCTATTACAACGAGTATTACGAAAGTGACAAATAATTGTTAAAAGTGTCAACGAGTGTTTGTTGACATCACAAATATATATATATATATATATATATATATATATATATATATATATATATACACACGGACCGCCATTCTCTATGCTATTAACTGTACTATTTCTCTACTCACATCACTATATAGGTTACTTGTCAAGTGAGTATTATCGAGCAAATATTATCAGAGCGAGTGATATTCGAAGGCGTCTGGCACCAGCATTGTTCAATGGCGTTACTATAGTTGTATCTGCGATTACAAAGTCTCTACTACAATGATCATTACGAAAGTGATAACGAGTATTCGTTGACATTACAAATTTATTTCTAATTCAGGTCTAGACTTGGTTTATTTCTTTGGTTAAGAGCTTGGTTCCTTTCCTCTTATTAATTTATTCTTTATGTTTTCAGTAAAGGTTCGTAATCCACGAAAAGTTGTTATGTATTTGTCGTTTTCTAGCTCTATAATTATTTATAGAACTTAAATTTTATACTTTTATTTTGTCTTCCTTTCTTTTTAACATTTCTCTCCAGGCAAGAAAATAAAAACCACTAGGATGTCAAAGGTTATTGAGACCAAAAAAAGGCATGGCACGTGGAATTAGAACAATTTACCATCGTGAAATAAATAAAGGATTCGGTTTGAAATTCTAACACATATCTCGTTTCAGGAAGTTAACAAAGTGTTAAGATGGAATAAAAAAAAGAAAAGAATTGAACTGCTATGTAATGAATATATGGAAGCGAATGTATAACCTCAAAGATGAAGAAGATTTTAAGCGATAACATGTACTGCGCATTAACGTGGGTGAAAAATAGCAACTAGAAGGAAACTGATACTTAAAATTATAAAGACACATTTGAAATTGCTGACACACATGACGAGGAAAGAAGACTCGGAAAATTTAACACTCAATAATAATAATGTTTCACGTCCGCAAAGGACATGGTGAAAGAAAGAAAAATAAGTTTAGCAAGGTACACTGGTCGTTTATGATTTTGAGGGAGTATTGGTTTAGCAAATACCGCATCTTTACATTTAAGACTCCCAATGTATATTAATATATTATTTTGTTAAACTAAATGCAAGCGTTGGTAGCATCTATGACATCTGAGTAAATATTGCCAGATACCTCAGCTTTACTGATAAAACCCAGGATATATATTTCAAAATACCGAAGTATGGCTGTAAATGCTGGACACACTCCCTACATATAGAGGCAGCAGAAATATGGTTCTACAGAAGGATATTGAGAATTCCATGGAATGAGCAAGTAAGCAACAAGGAAGTCTTAAGGAATGGTAACAGAAAGAACACTTATACACAGGATCAGAAAGAGACAGTCAAAATTGCTTGAACACGTAATGTGGAAGAAGGGCTTGGAAAACTTAACACTCACAGGGCATATTGGGGTCAAGAGAGACAGTAGAAAGCGGTGGATCACCTGCCTGACGAGCCTGTGTGAATGAATGATGGAACCGGAGACGTTTTTTTTTTTTTTTAATCATTTCATCCACAAGCAAGGCAATAAATTCACTAAGACGCAAGGCTTATTAGAGTGAAAAAGAATATGATAGAAAAAAAACTATGAAGAAGAGAAAATAATAGAATAGGACTTAAGAAAACAGAAGATAACGATTGGCATTCTCTTTAAATTTATGAAGATCAAAATTGAATAGAAAGCAAGAAGCCGGAAGAGAGAAGTGCTCAATAAGAAACATTTTAGTTAGTGGTGGTAAATTAATTTTTACCCTATAATGATAGAAACACACAATGGATTCTCAAATAATGGAAACTTTTCAAATTCAGTGCAATCGACAATTAAACAATTCTAAATCAAAAACATTGCGACAGATACGCTACACTAATAATTCTTTTATTTCATTAAGAAAGGGTTTTTTCCTCCTTTTCTCAGACGTTTGCAAAGTGCATCAAATAAAAAGAATTATTCAACGCAGTTGTTTCGTATTTCCGTCTTTGCCAAGATAGGTGACTTTTGTTTACTTGTTTATTTTATCTGCGGTAATTACGTTCTCCCTAGAGCGAGTTGATTTATCATTGTCAGTGATTACGTTGCAGGCGGAGTTGTTTGAGAACGAGAAGAAACGGAAAAAAATCAAATCGGCATCATCAATATCCTAGGAATTTTCGATTCTTTTTATTGGTGTCTGCTCTCTCTTTCGATCAGGTTTTCCTCTTCTTTTTTCCATTCCACTCTCTTTTCTTCTCTTTACATTTCCCCTTTTACCTTTCTCTTTGCACTTTAGAATTCTCTCTTCTCTTTACCTTTCTCTCTTTGCCTTTCTCTCTTTACCTTTCTCTCTTTGCCTTTCTCTCTTTACCTTTCTCTCATTACCTTTCTCTCTTTACCTTTCTCTCTTTACCTTTCTCTCTTTACCTTTCTCTCATTACCTTTCTCTCTTTATCCTTCTCTATTTACCTTTCTCTCTTTACCTTTCTCTCATTACCTTTCTCTCTTTATCTTTCTCTCTTTACCTTTCTCTCTTTACCTTTCTCTCATTACCTTTCTCTCTTTATCTTTCTCTCTTTACCTTTCTCTCTTTACCTTTCCCTCTTTACCTTTCCCTCTTTATCTTTCTCTCTTTATCTTTCTCTCTTTACCTTTCTCTCTTTATCTTTCTCTCATTACCTTTCTCTCTTTATCTTTCTCTCTTTACCTTTCCCTCTTTACCTTTCTCTCTATACCTTTCTCTTTTTACCTTTCTCTCTTTATCTTTCTCTCTTTACCTTTCTCTCTTTATCTTTCTCTGTTTATCTTTCTCTGTTTATCTTTCTCTCTCCAATATAATTTTCTCTCTTGAATATAATTTTCACCCTTGTCATTATCTTTCTCTCCACTCTTAATTTCTCTCTTCTCTTTGCCTTACTCATTCCATTCCTTGCCTTTTCTTTTCTCTTCTCTTCACCATTCTCTTCACCTTTCTCTTTTTCTTTGCCATTCTCTCTTTACTTTATTTTTTTAAAAATTCCTCTCCTCTTCAACCTTTTAAAATTCACTCTTCTTATTACCTTTTGCTTTTCTCTTTACTATTCTCTCTTGTCTTTATCTTTCTCTCTTTACTTTCCATTTCTCTTTAACATTGTCCCTTCTTTTTACCTTTCCCTCGTTTCTTTTCCTTTCAATCCTCTCTTTATCTTTTTCTCTTCTAATAATCTTTTTCATTTACCGTTTTCTTCTCTCTTTACCTTTCTCTCTCTTTTTTCTAGATTTATTTTATCACTCTCCTACTTTACATCCATTCCAATTCTAATTCCCATTTTTCTTCTTCCCCTCCTGCTCCTTCTTATTATTCTTATTTATCTTCTTTTCTTCTTCTCCCCTTTCTTCTTCTTGTTCTTCTTTTCTCTTTTCTTCTTCTCGTCCTTATTGTACTTCTTCTCCTCTCCCTTCTTTTTTCTTCTTATTCGTATTCTCCTCCTTCGAAGTTCTTTTTTCTTCTCCTCTTTCTTCTTGTTCTTCTTTTTCTCTTTTCTTCTTCTCTCTTTACTTCTTCTCTGCCTTATGATTCTTCTTCCTCTTCTCCTCCTCCCCTTCTTCTTCTTCTTCTTCTTCTCTTTTCCTCCTCTTCCTCCTTCTTCTGGAATCAGGCTCAAAAAACCCCACAGATTTTACATCCAGAGCTTGTTCTCCATCATCATAATTCTTCTTCTTCTCTTCCTCCCCCTTCTTCTTCTTCTTCTTCTTCTTCTTCTCTTTTTATCCTGCTTCTTCTTCTTCTTCTTTTTGTATCAGTCTCAAATATCACCTTAGATTTTCCGTCGCCCTCTTCTTCTTTTTCTTCTCCTCCTACTCTTCTCCTTTTCCCCCTCTTCTTCTTCTTCTCTTTTTTCCTCCCTCTCCTTCTTCTTGAATCAGTCTCAAATAACACCATAGTTTTTTCCATCCACCTCTTCTTCTTCTTCTTCTTCTTCTTCTTCTTCTTCTTCTTCTTCTTCTTCTTCTTCTTCTTCTTCTTCTTTACTTTTCTTCCTCCTCCTTCTACTTCTTGAATCAGTCACAAATACCCCATAAATTTTCCATCCACCTCTTCTTCTTCTTCTTCTTCTTTTCCTCCTTCTTTTCTTCTTCTTGAATCAGTCTCAAATATCCCCCTAGATTTTCCATCTACCTCTTCTTCTTCTTCTTATGAATCAGTCTCAAATGCCACCATAGATTTTCCATCTACCTCTTCTTCTTCTTCTCCTTTCCTCCTCCTTCTTCTTCTCCGTGAATCAGTATCAAATACCACTATAGATTTTCCATCTTC
>OZ010573.1:5762856-5792856 GCA_963932145.1 Acanthosepion lycidas
CATCCAGCGCTTGTTCTGCTTCATCATCATCATTATCTTCTTCTTCTTCTTCTTCTTCTTCTTCTTCTCTTCCTCCTCCTCCTCCTCCACCTCTTCTCCTTCTTCTTCTCCCTCTTCTTCTTCTTTTCTTCTTCTTCTTCTTCTTCTTTATTGCTTCTCTTCATCCTTCTTCTTGTATCAGTCTCAAATTCTCCCATTCATTTTTCTCATTACCCTTTCTTTCTCCCAAAATATTATTAGCCGATCTATTCTCCAACCATCAAATGAAATTGTGATAATGATGAAATTTTCTTTCATCTTATTTCTCTTCTCTTCCTTTCCTTTTTTTCTCTAGTCCTTCATCTTTCATCCATCTAGAATAATTTTTTTATAAATACACAGCTTTCAGATTATTTAAAACCCAACAAAGTAGATTGAGTGCATTGACAAACAGAAGTTGTGACAAACTTGCACCTTCGAATATTTCTCGTTTGATGTTGACAATTCCAAGTAAATAAGCACCTGCTACTCACACATTTTCAATCTATTGATATTTTCAGTAATTTTGAACATAATTGGTGTTTTCAAACTTCCAGAGTGAGGCACCGTGCCGTATATTTTCTTCGAGACAGTGTATCGTATTGGAAGGAAAGTTTGGCTTCATTTTCAGTTCCTTATTAATGTCATTAATTAACGACTAGCTACTTGAGCCCCTTAAACTCTTCCGACACCTCCAATCAGTTAAGATCCGAAGCCATCTGAGATGCGCCCGGTACCCTATCAGGTTTCATTATTATCTTCTTTTTTCGCGCGGCGTTCGTTTTTAACGGGAAAGCTTGCAATATGGCTGTTTCTCCATCAAGCCGTACGTCAGAGAGCACCTTTCGCAGAATATTAGAAGTACCGACCAACCAATGTAGACTTCAGGCGGGGGATACTAGATTTGATTTGCCAGTAACGGAGATAACAATCGGCGGGTGTCTGATATGCCACTCGTTACCTGCTTGGTCCGACCATAACATCTCCCCAGTCACCCCCTCGGAGCTCCTTTCGATCGACTTACAGCTATCGCATTTCATAATTTATGTACATCATTTTAAGAATTCATTGGTTTATATAGGGTTTATTCTTTCCCTACTGAGTTTTATTCGTGATACCAACTCTAGTAGGATTGCAAATCAAAGCAAACCCTTTCGCAGGCGTAGACGTGTGTATACCTTTTTCCGAAAAAGTCTTCTTCGGACACGGATGAATATACACTTCCAAAACATAAATTTCAAAAACAAGTTACAGATGTCTTTATACATGGATTCTTTTTATGCCCTTCGGAGCTTGAAACGGGTCTAGTTGTCAACTCATATATCTGGTAAAGGTGTTACCCACCGCTCGGGTACTTCAAAGTGCTTCAGTTTCTTAGTTGCTATATTAAAACAAATAAAGAAATTCGTCTGAAAATAAACCTTTTTTCTCAAAATAATAGGTGAGGAAGTGGCTAAAGAAGGTACGTCACCTCATTAGCAAAACTAGGGGCTTCTGATGACCAGTAGGCTTACCTGGCTCTTGGCCAGTAACGTAGGTGTTTCTACGTCCCGGAGCTAACATTATTATTATTATTATTATTATTATTATTATTATTATTATTGTGTTTTTAGTTTTGACTCTGCTTGTTTGTTTTACGACGAGTTGTTGCCAAGTTTTCAGTTAAAAGCTCAAGAGACTACAAGTCAACAGATTATAATTATTGATACAGTTGGTTGGATATGTAGCTCTGATAATTTCAGCATCATTTGTCTTTATTATATCGTTTCATTGAAATGTGTTTAATAGTTTAAACTTTCATCAAAATATGTATGTGTATACACAGATAAAATTTATGTAATTAAAAAGTGTCAACATCCGTTGACACTTTTGTAATGTCATCGAATATTCATTGTCACTTTTGTAATGCTCGTTTTGGTAGAGACTTTGTAATCGCAGATACAACTATAGTAACGTCAGTGAACAATTCTTGAGTCAGACGCCTTCGAATAACGCTCGCACTAATAGTACTTGCTCTATAATACTCGCTTGAATAGTAACCATCGAATACTAATCTGTGTAGTGACCAATATAGAGAAATAATGTAGGAATAGTGAATAGCGATCTGTATACTAATAGAGGATTGTATAGAAAGAGTGATCTGTATAGTATTATAAGATAGACTAGAAATGGCGATTCTTATAGTAATAGAGAATAGTGTAATAATCACACGAATAGTAATCCGGATAGAGATGATATTCACGGTCGGATGTGGCACAAGGCCGAGTTTATTGTTGGGTTACCTAGCCCGTATGCTCGGGCAAAAATATCCCCAAAACCCCGTAAAAACGGGTCGGATAGCTGTCTACCACCCCAGACGAGACTCTGCCTCGTCTGGGTTCCTCTCTACACAGAGGCAGAGAGTTCGACAAGCACACCTCCGAAGTAATCCGGATAGAGATCAATTAGACGCCACGTTCATTCCCATAATTGCATTTCCTTTACCATCATGTGATCTACTTATTCAAAATGGGATTGCCTGTGTTTGCTCTCTGGTGATCTGTGTTCAAACTCAAGTGTCGGCAGTGACTCTTTATTCCTATACAACACCTCCCCTTTGAGATGACTTCCCCTGGAGTCTATATTTCTTCAGCTATGGTTCAATATTTAGATATTCTATCAGCATTCTTTTTCTTTTGCCATAATCCCTTTATTCAATAATTTCTCATGGCGTGGGTACGTTAAACGCCTCATACAGAATTTCCATTGGTATCTCTTTTCGGGAACTTTTTAAATCAATGAATCTACGTTTTAACTGTTTAAGATGTTGCATATGTTCCCACATTTGTTCTTATACCATGTATGTCATTTTGCCAATCTGTTTTTTTTATGACGTCATCTTCCCAGAATTCCTTTCCGCGTTGATACATATCTTAAAAAATACCTTATCTCCAGGTTTGAATTATCTATTTGTATTGTTATTTCTTGATGTTCTTGCCTTGCATTGTGGTAATAATTTATTAAAAACGGACTTAATCTTCCTGGCGAACATCAACTCTGCAGGCAACATTCTAGAGACAGTATTTGGGTTTGGTGTTATTCTGTAAACTCTCATTAAATTGTAGTACGCTTGTTCACTTATGATTTGTAAATAGTCTTAATTTAATTTTATCATTTGACTGATACAAATTAAGACAAAATTTTAAAAGATCTAATGTGTTATAAATTATTCTAAGTAAAATACTTGTGATGTCAACGAACGCTCGTTGCCACTTTCGTAATGTCAACAAATACTCGTTGTCACTTTCGTAATGCTCTTTGTAGTAGAGACTTTGTAATCGCAGATTCAGCTATAGTAACGTCATTGAACAATGCTGGTCTCAGACGCCTTTGATGAGTTTGAAATAACAGAAAAAGAGTAACACTGACCTCAGTATAAAATACAGAGAATTATAAATGACTAATTTACATTATTTACAACGGATCTATAAGTCATTTAAAATTCTCTATATTTTATACTGGGGTCAGTGTTGCTCTTTCTCTATTATTTCAACTTCATCGCACAGAGACATCTGGAAAGTGCATGGCACGTGGAACTAGAACAATATACACCGGTGTGTTCGGTTCGAAATTCCTATCAACTGAAGAAGGTCTGAGGGTACAACGGCCGAAACGTTATGAATATGGCAATAAAGATGAGGATAACATTACGACCAATGTAAAATAATAATGATATAAAAGAAGTCAATAAAGTGACTTGATAATTCGTAGGAGTTGAAGCTTCACTTTACTCCCACTATTACACGCACAAACACACAGAAAACCGGGGATTATCCTAGATCAAGTTTTTTTTTTAATCCCCACGAGTTTTTTGCTATTCTTAAAGGATTTTAGGCACCAATTCACCTTCGACTGAAAATGATTTTTTTTTTTTTACTTATTACGATGATGTTTACATCTGCGAGATATCAGGTTTCTATGGAGATGTTTTTACAGGGATCAATTAGAGTAGGGAACATTGTACGGTTGGTAAGCATTTCATTGTGAATCATGAGGTAGGCATAGGGTTGTTGAAAGAGGATCCAGTAATTTGATCTTCACATCACCCACACACTCATAGACAAGGAAATATATACACACAAAACAGAATGCCTTTCTCTTTCATTTTTCTTTCTTTCGTACTCTCTCTCCATCTCTCTCCATATATATATATATATATATATATATATATATGAAGAAAAATATACGGAAAAAAACAAACAAAAATCCTTATATGCAATTATGCTGTTTTAATGTTAATATAATGTCAACGTCAGACGTTTCGGTCTAATAAACCATCTTCAGGACATATTCATAAAATATAATTAACATTATCAATTCAACATGACAAAGACGATGGACATATGAACAAGACTTATCCAAACAGATAACTTGTTCTTATCTCCATCGTCTTTGTCATGTTGAATTGATAATGTTAATTATATTTTATGAATATACTGTCGGATCTATACCCATATATTTGCTTACATATATATATATATATATATATATATATATATATATATATATATATATATATGAGGTATATATATATATTAGGTTTGTGCAAAAATAATGTCGTTTTGACGCTAAAAAATACGTAAAAAAACGACATTATTTTTGCACCAACCTAATATATATATATATATATATATATATATATATATATATATATATGAGGCGTGAAATTGACATTCTCGATGAAGTATTGATTCTTATACCTACATTGTTCATATCTATAAATGCTCTATCAGCAACGCTGAGCACTCTTCTAATATCTATATATCTAGCTATCTCTCTCGGTTCATATCTATCTATCTCAGACGCCCATATCTATCTATCTATCTATCTATCAATCTATCTATCAATCTATCTATCTATCGCTGTATTTATCTATCTACCTCAGTCCATATTTATTTATCTTATTTATCATATCTCTCTCTATCTATCTGTTCATATCTAACTAGCCAGGTTTCGCTCTCCGTTTGTTTCTGTTCATATCAATCTATCTATCCATCTACCTATCTGTTCATATCTAACTAGCTATCTCTCTTTCTTTCTCTTTCTGTTCACATCTATCTGTCTATCTATCTGTTCATATCTGTCTAGCTAACTATATATCTATCTCAGTCTGTTCATATCTATCTCTCTCTCTCTCTCAGTTCATATATATCTATGTGTGCAATCTCTCTCAGTTCGGATCTATCTATCTATCTATCTCAGTCTGTTTCTATCTTTCTATGTAGCACAGTCTGTTCAGATCTATCTATATATATATATATATATATATATATATATATATATATATATATATATAGATAGATAGATAGATCACAGTCTGTTCATATATATATATATATATATATATATATATATATATATATATAAACGGATAGATAGATAGATAGATAGATAGATAGATAGATAGATAGATAGATAGATGTGTGTTAATGTGTATGTAATCCCTTTCTCATCTACATATACAAGGAAATGATTGTAAAATGTATATATTACTAGAAATGCCATTGGAAATTTCACGGTTTTCTCACTTTGAATTTTTTAATTAATTTTAATTCTTAAGTTAATGGTTTAATAAGCTCATCACCTAGAAATTCCCTTATCACATTGTTAAATACTTGAGCTTAACAACTTTAACAAAATATTGCAATAACATAATATGAATGCAGCTCGTTATTTAAAGAAGTAAGGGGGTACAAATGAAAAGATTTTAAATTGTACAAAATGTCTGAACCATACATTTCATTAAAAGATACGATTTCTATCTTCCTTGTTTTGTTTTTTTGTTTTGTGTTTTTTGTTTCCTTTTCTCATTGAAACCAAGTAGTGTCTTTGATGTCTTTTTCCGTTTTATTGCACAGGATCAGAACGGAATACTCCATTATTCATACTGGTAGGGTATAACGTACGTGCTGACTAAGGAACGAATGAAGCGACTGACAGTATTATAATCTTACTTATTATAAAACGCAGATTGTCTGTGTGTGTGTGTGTGTGTCTGTACTTTTATATATTGGATCGGAGTTCCTACAAATTTCAACCGATTTCAACAAACCTTCACAGGACTACGTAAAATTACCTTGCGGTGGTTCTGACAGCGCCAAAAATTGGAAAAACACAATTGTTTTTGCACGAAATCAATTTGAAAACACGATTAAGAGGCATTAATGAAAGGGGAACAACTCATATCGAGTTATACTTATTAATATCGAGTTATACTTATTATAAAACCCAGGTTGTGTGTGTGTGTGTGTGTGTGTGTGTGTGTGTGTGTGTGTGTTCGTTTATATATGGGATCGTATTTCCTACATTTTTCAACCGATTTCAACAAAACTTCACTTTTTTTTGGCAGGTAGTGTTTCTTATTGTCTTGCACACTTTTTTTCTTTATTTTTACATTCATAATGCTTTAAAAATTCCATTTAAAAGACAATTGTTTATAATAAAATTCTATTCAATCGATAGACTCATAACGATTGAAAACAATGTTTTTGTTTGAGTTTGTGTTTGACCAATTCGTAAAAAAAAAAAAAAAAAAAATCTAATTAAGACATGTGTTTCCGTCGACCTTAAACAATAATCTTTGTCAATTTTATTTTTCAGTCTTTATGATGGTCGATACTTGATCAATCTCTTACTGTTACATCCCCGGGCAACGCCGGGCTCTACTGCTAGAATATATATATATATATATATATATATATATATATATATATATATATATATATATATATATATGAGTTGACTGTTATGCAGACGATACTTTGCGAAAACTGGAATCGGCGTGGCGAGTTCAAGTTGCAGCGTAGTCTGTTGCATTTACTTTCACATAAATGCCCTCAAGAATGACATTGATCTAACTCTTCTCCAGCTATGGGATAAATAGCAGGAAAGAATAGACTTTCTAAGCTGTATGCGGAGTGCCACAATTGCTGATGTCCTGAGCGAACATGAAATTAAAAAAAATATATCAATGTACAAAATAGAATTGAAGGAAAGCAATTTATTATAAATCGTAATAAATTTGAATGGATTTTCGGGTTGATCATCAGTAACCAGCTCGCAATCAATGATATTCTATTTACGCTATTTACATTCGCGACTGTTCTCCTCACCTTTGTTGCTATTATCACAACGTTTCGGCTGTTGTACCCTCTGGTCTTCATCAGGTATATATCAATTCCGAACTGAACCCTTTATATAATCTACGCTGGCAATCTCATTCCACTTCTCATGTCTAGAAATATCTAGTTCTTATTGCCCGGCCAAGGGATTGAACTCACAATTACTATTTCATTAAATTCTCGAACCAACGCTAGGGGCCATAGTCCAGTACTAAAAATAAGAACTAGATGGGAAACGAGAACTGTCTACCCACTTAGATTAAATAAAAAGTTCAGTTGGGAATTCCGTGTAGCTTAGCCGGATCGATATTCACCTGATGAAGACCGGAGAGCACAACAGCCGAAACGTACTGATAACAGTAACAAAGATGAATGTTATTATCATATTGTCAAGTGGTTTGTTACGAATAATGAATACGAAAGTTAGTGAGATTTGCAATTTTAGAAATAAGATATGCAACGAAAGCAGTGGGATTTCTAGTTATTCGTAGATTTTAAAAAGTACACCGCTGGTCTAATTGTATGCAGATAAAGGGTGTTTCATTAAGACGGATCAAAGTCAGCAGTAAACAAATCAGTATTATTAGTGAAAATTTATTCATTTCCATATTAGATCATGTCATTTATGTCATGGCAATTTTGTGTAAAAAATAATATCGCCCAAATGTTCACCAAGGCTTCGGCGGCATACCTCCACTCGATGGTCAAAATCTTTAGTCGTTCCTCGATCTCACTAATATGCCTTATTATCTCATCCTTCAGCTGTTGAATTGTTGTTGGCATAGACCTTACTTTTGAGATGACCCCAAAGGAAGAAATCTAAAAGCGTCAAGTCGGGCGATTGTGGTGGCCAATTGACTTCACTGTTTCCAGAGATGATGCGACCTGGGAAATTCTCTTTCAATAAAGCCATTGTTGCATTTGGCTCTGTGGCATGTGGTGCCGTCCTGTTTGAACCATTAATCATCGACATTCATAGAATTAGATTCAAACTGAAATTGCCAAAGACTTTAGTTGTTAAATCTGAAAGAAAAAGAAAAAATATCATTAGACGCTTAAAATTAATTTACATTTAAAATCGGTCCAACTTATTGGAACACTCATTCATATCAGAATGTAATCTTAGAAAAATAAAGAGAAATTAAGCAGTTATGGTAGGGTATTTTTTTTTTTATAGAGATGTTTACCTTCCGGAGAAAATTATAACTTGTTTTGAAAGCAAAAGTAAACCCTTTCTTCAGCTGTTGAAATGTTATCTTTGTACGAAACAGTGTTTAAAATTCATATTCATTTTATCTCTCTTTCTCCCCCACTCTCTCTCTCTTTGTCTCCCTCTCTCTGCCTTCTTCTTCCTTTGTCATTTTCTCTTTACCAGTTAATCAAATGCTATATATAGGCATAATAAATTCATCCAGTGTCAAATATGCTCTTTTTTTCAATACGAACTGAGAAGGTCCCCGCATCGACCTCACAGTTTGCCGTCTTTGTTCTTGAAGAATTAAGTGATGAAAAAAAAAAAAGCACCAAGTCCCCGAAGTTATCAATTACGTGCCGGAAAAAAAAAAGAACTTTACGAAATAGAGTAGGTCACAGACGTTCTCGCAGTTGGCGGTGATGGCAGACATTATTTGGTGATGTTGAACGATATTTCTCAACCCGCTAATTATTACTTAGAAGTGAGAAATAAAATTCTGTAGTAAGCGAAAGCCGAAGAGATAGAGAGAAAAATGAAAGCATGTTATGGAGTTAACTTTTACAAGATGTATCTGAGTTTGTCCGATTTTATTAGATGGCAGCGTGTAGTAATCAAAGACAACTGTCGTAGAACCTTTACTCTGTTATTTCATACTATAATTCATAATGTAAACAAACTTTTTCCCTCACGAAATTAGTCATTAAAGAAAGAGAAATGAATCGTTTAAATGGTTGTGTTTTCAGTTTTAAAAAATAACAATGCTTAGTTTGAGCAATTAGCACAACATAGGATTATATTGATTTCATCCCAAACAAGGCACTAAAGCCACTAAGATACAAGGAAGTGTGAAAAGAATAAAGCCACTAAGGGACAAGAAAGTGTGAAAGAATAAGAAAAAGAAAAACATTATTAAAGAGCGGGAACAATAAAAGAAGAGGAATCTAGAAGATAACGATTGATATTGCATTTAAATTTTTAAAGATCAAAGTTGACTGGAAAGCAAGAAGTCAGAAAACATTTCCCCAGGTGAGAAGTACGAGAGAAGAAACTATTAGCATAAAACTTACGGTCACATCGAGCCAATTAAACTGTAAATGATGAGACCTAGCTGCCACTTTAGTACTGAGTTTAAATTCATAAAGTCTAGGTACTATAGAAGAAAATTCTACAGAATAATTACCATGAAATTATTTATAGAAAAGGTACAGGGATGCTACCTTACCTCGGTGGGAAAGTGACTGAAGACGGGGTACCAGATCAGGAATAATAATACTGCAGATTATTCTTTGGATTTTATCAAGAATCTCTAAATATATAGCAGGAATACCAGAATAGGTGGCAGATTCATAAAGAAAACTGAAACACATTTTAGACAAGATACGAACAGAAAGCAAGAAAAAACTATTAACAGTAAGTGCAATTGATGCAAAAACAGATGACAAATAATTGACATATTTTAAAATGTATCAACTCATTTGCACTTTTGAAGAGATTTTTTGGGTTAGAAATATTACGGCGGAGCCAGCTAAGGGAGATAACCGTACGGAGTTATCGACTGAAGAGGACTAAAACAATGGCAGACACATAAACACACGTGCAAATCACGGTTCTATTCAATTCTCTCCAATCCTCTGGTTACATGTCGGTATTACCAGAAATAAAGGTTTTAAATAATAAAAATATCTTCTTCAACTTGATATTTATTTTAACAGACGTGTTTAAAATGCAGCGTAAAGTTAATTCAGAATAGGTTTACTCCGTTCAACTTGTTTTTAACCCACCGGCATCCTAATATTCAAGCTATAGGAACTACATCATATAAGTACTTTTAGAATTTATGAATTTAAGCGCTGTACTAGATTGGCAATTAGGTCTCATCATTTTACAGTTGAAATGGCTAGATCTAACAATATGTTCTATGCTAACAATTTCTTCTCTCGTAATTCACACTTATGAAACGCTCTTCTCTCTTCTTGCTTCCCAGTCAATTTTGATTCTTTTAAAATATAAATACAATATCAATCGCTATATTCTGTTTTCTTAATTATTGTTCTTTTATTAGGAGGAAACACGGTGGAGTTATGGATGTCGGCTCAGGTTGAAGAGTCGGAGAGCCGAGTTCGAATTACATTCATTTACCTGCTAATCCTCTTCTTCTCTCACCAGTTATCGGTAAATAACAGGACAGACCGGGTTCTATAGCCTTGGATGGCAAATAGTCTACCGTAGAAAGAAATAACAACGTACTCTGGAGAAAAAATCTGCCTAGACCGTCATGTATCATGAAAGATACATGATCGCCTAAGCGTGTATCACGCATGGCACATGACTGACGGACTGTTATACTCTCTCTTTAATAGTGTTTTTTTTTTTCTTACATTCTCTAACATTTAGTTACCCCTTGTGTCTTCGGGGCTTTATAGCTTTAAATGG
Source organism: Acanthosepion lycidas (assembly GCA_963932145.1). NCBI lineage: Eukaryota > Metazoa > Mollusca > Cephalopoda > Sepiida > Sepiidae > Acanthosepion > Acanthosepion lycidas. The sequence continues at coordinate 5,773,663 of OZ010573.1, forward strand.
GATTAAATGTTTAACAAAATATATTTATTTTGACTGAACTCTCGCTGACTAAATATACATATATATATATATATATATATATATATATATATATATATATATATATATACGGAAATAATAAAATAAACGGAAATTGTTTACAAAACAACGTAATATACCAAGCCACGATAAAATCACCAGATAATGAAGAAAAAGTATACATAGGAGTAACTGAAGGACCCTGGAAACAAAGAAATTATACACACAAAACATCTTTCACAAATAGTAAATATGCAAACAGTACAATGCTTTCTAAGTATATCTGGGAAATTAAAAACAAAACGAACATCACACCAAAAATATCTTGGAAGATAAGGAAAAAATCATCAGCCTACAATAACCAATCAAAAACTTGCAAACTTTGCACGGAGGAAAAAATAGCTATCACTTTTCCCGACCAAAATAAATTATTAAACAAAAGATCCGAACTCATCTCAAAATGCAGACATGAAAATAAATTTTTACTACGTAACCTAAAAAATTAAAAACGGAAAAAAAAACAAAAAACGAATAAATATACTAATAAGCAAAAAAAAAAAAAAAAAATAGAAAAAAAACATAAAAAAATACTGTTACTTAAAAATCGAAAACCGAAAAGAGAAAATATACAAGTAAAATAAATTAACCTAAATTCATCCAAGTAAATAAATAAACAAACCAATCCCAAATAAAGATAATCAATTAAAAACTGTTCCCGCCAAAATAATACTTAGAATGAACTACAACAATCAACCCCAAAACTGAACAAATAGCTTTAATTAAATTCCCAAACCAAAACAAAACTGTTAAATAAGTGATATAAACAAATTTTTACTACGTTAATAAATAAATGAATAAATAATAAAATAAGAAACAAAAATAAAAACAAGCAATATAATTTGACCTAAATAGATAAACAAACGACTTCCGGTGAAATAACCGCCATAACAGAATACCCACAATGCACCACTAACCCGTATATATATAAATAGCCGAGAAAAATAACAGCACACGTGGCCTGACGATTGCATATAGCATGAAACAGACTGTCGCCTCTAAGTGTTGACTTCTATGTTCACTTTTATATTTACACACGCTCTATCTCTGATATTGAGCACTTTATTCCATAAATATAGCACACCTTAAGACTATATTTCTTTATATATATATATATATATATATATATATATATATATATATATATATATGAAGAAAAATATACGGAAAAAACAAACAAAAATCCTTATATGCAATTATGCTGTTTTAATGTTAATATAATGTCAACGTCGGACGTTTCGGTCTTATAAACCATCTTCAGGACATATTCATAAAATATAATTAACATTATCAATTCAACATGACAAAGATAATGTTAATTATATTTTATGAATATGTCCTGAAGATGGTTTATTAGACCGAAACGTCCGACGTTGACATTATATTAACATTAAAACAGCATAATTGCATATAAGGATTTTTGTTTGTTTTTTCCGTATATTTTTCTTCATACTGTCGGATCTATATCCATATATTTGCTTACATATATATATATATATATATATATATATATATATATATATATATAGTACTGTGCATAAATCTAATTATTCCCAGCTTGTGTGAATGTTTCGCATCGCGTTTTCTATACTGGCCCTTTTGGATCTATATCCATAACTTATTATAATTTCAAAATTTTACCGCAATGACCAGCATTGCTACATCCACAAGGTTGAATTGACCTAATTTCCAAAATATTCCAATGGTAGAACAATATTCTACTCAGAGAGCTTCTTCCAAAGAATCGTGCACTTGATGGGACAAAATTCCATTGATCCTTCCCAGAACATTGCAATCTTAACCTCTTCAAGTCCAGGATCAATAGTTATCCTTATAATATTCACTTCCTCCTCGTACGTTCCTATTACGCATCTCACTCAGTAACACTCTATCTTGAGTAGCTCTTGAGCCATCTATTGGTGATTATTAGCATGAAAACAAGTTTCATGGATTCTCACTATAAAATGAACTCACAAAATAGTTACTTTTCGAGATCCCCTTGTCGAACATTGCACTAAACAACTGTCCGCGACCATATAGTTAACAGTACTAGATTGGCAGATAGGTTTCCTAATTTCGCAGTTTAAATGGCTAGATGTAACCTTAAATTCTCTCAGATAGTGCTCTTCTTTGCGTCTTAGTGGCTTTATTGCCTTGCTTGGGATGAAATGATTGAAAATAAAATCTTATTTACCTGGAAAGTCAAGTGTATAAAATAAACGCCACCTTAATGTCTTCGCAACTGAAAAAAATTTCATTTGTAGTATCATTATGTTCATTCACATGCAGTAAATGTAATAAAAACTGGTTGATAGCTTTTGCTTTATTCAAAGGTACATGGAAGAGGAATAGATTTCGAAGAAAGGACAATGGTTCCATATTACAAATTGTTTGATTACTTCCATCAATGTCGGAAGCAGTGCGCTCACCTTAAAGCGTAGTATTTGATGTGTTTATCCGTTATGAAATACAGCATCTAACGAATGTATATTTATTCATATGTTTAGCAACGCGACGTGTCTTTTTTTAAAAATCATGTATGTTAAGAAACAATATCGCCTTGTTCTTTGATCACGCCAACCCGCACTCTTCTTTGTCAAGTCCTATTACTGAATACACTATATAACGTAGTTATGTAGTTTTGTAGTTTTGTTACCTTATGCAGTATAATATGAAGTGAACAATTATATTTTATGGTGAAAGGTTAGAAGCATATTATATTTATGCATACTGTAGACAAAGAGGTTTGAAAAGCCATTTTATGCTGAACATTTTTCAGGGAACGCACTTATCTAAGGTAGAATCAACGTAAAAGGCATATATACTAAATTCTGATCAAATATTTGACTATATCAATTCGTAGGCAGAATATGCTACATCGCCCGTTAAACCCTTGAGCCCTGCGTTCCTAAACAATTTCAAAGTCAAAATTCACAAAAAAATTGGTATGTAATGATTCAGGGTTGGTATAAAATTGTTACAAGTGTTTAACCACCTTTTAACAAGTAGCTGAGGATTAAGTCATTTTTTCTCTCTCCCCGGTAAAGCTGTGGTCAGGGTTCAAAAGGTTAACGTGGGCGGTGGAATCAGCTCCCCGAGAGTATCAGAAAAGCTTTTGATTAATCCGACAATATTTTGCCATGGGGTGGGGTGCTGACTCTGTTAGCAATATCCAGGTTAAGGTTTCATTTTGCATTGCATCCTGCTTGAAAACGAGAATATTGTGCTGCTTCCCACCCAATACAAGAACACGACTGATCTGGGGGATTACAATGTCCATTTACAATGACCAAGCAGGTTACGCTACGATATTTGCAATGTACTTAAAAAGATATACTTTTGACCTTAAGTACAATGATAAATATCTCCGTCATTAATAAACACGTTCCTCTGCAAAGTAATTGAAATAAATCAAATAATTGTTTCATTACTTTCTTTTCGTATTTTCCCAATGAAACATGACCCAGTGCGCATGTTAGTACTTCGTATGTCCATTCCACAAGGACGTTCCTTGCAGAATGACCACAGATTCTGGATTAGATTTAGAGTTTGTTGGCCAGTCTATAGTACTTTGATTTGCTCACTGGAAAGTTTTGTGAAGCATTATAATTTTTTATACGCTTTCTTGGAGTAACGTCCATTACAGACAATAGGCGGAGGACAACTAATCGACAGTCGAGAAAATAGTGTCTAGGCGTGATTAGAATCTGATGCAATCACGGATGACGCAATACTTTTCAAGGCTAAGCAAATTTCGTCATACACCCCGAAAATAGATTCATATTACTGCACACCACTGCATATGACCTACTCTGAGGATAAAATAAAAATCAACTACACCCAGTCACTCTAGTGGGTCTAAAACTGACCGTGTTTTAAAAGAAAGGAAATCAAAGCGGTTGTTTCAGTTTATTTGCACAAGGCTGTAGATATACGATTGGACCCTTGCAGCTGATCTCTCCTCTGACCTTATTCTCACACCTCCGTTGGAAAATAACTACTTTGCAAATCACTATACCTAAAAAAATGCTAGTACTGTTTTATTATCACTATTCAGGGTTTTCTTCAGAGTAGTGCTACTCGTAATGAGTCTTCATTCTTTGAACCTATCTTATGTTTCAAGTTCACTCCAGATCACAAGTAGAACCCAATCCATAGAAAAAGATGTTGGCAAAAATGTTGGCTCATTTTATCACCTCGGGAAGTATGTAACTCTATGCGTGATACTTTATCTTTATAAGAGTCTGCTTATACTCATCACCCTCCTCATCATCCTCATCATCATCATAATGTCGCTGATTCTTCTTGTCTTCTCCTGATTCGTTACTTCCAACCATTTCTGTCAGACATCGTTGTCGGCATGTCCTCCAGACTCAACTCCAACAATATAGGTGTAATGAGGTCTTCCAACTGATCTTATACTGTGCAGTGAGTTTGCTCTCACAAATTCTGACTTAGTATCCCAGGAATGACCAACTAGCCGACGGCTTCTATCTCTTAGAGAAACTGAGATAGGAGGAAAGTGTCCCTACAGGCGTTTCTTTGCTGGATGTGTCTTCCGGCTGATATCCAATGCAACTTGTAACGTCCTTGTGTATGTTCCGTCAAGTTTTGCTTCTTGATTCTGATTAGACTAAAAATGGAGTATTCTTGCCATATCTAGGCTAGAATTGACAAACCTGATTTTCTAGCCTTTATAGAGTTAAAAGTCCTTTAGGCTGCCTGGTCGAGAAACACTGATTTTTCACATTGCAGCCTCTTTATCACAGATGCAACTTTGCAAGCCTATCACTACCTAATTACTATTTCGATGGGAAATTATTCTGATGGGTACCATTCTTTAGTACTACCAAGTCCAGTTCTTTCACTTTCACTTTCACTTTTACAGAGTTGAATTGTCCTCATTTCCTTTTCATTCTGAATGTAACAAGAATGTTCTACACGGACAGAATTTTCCAAAGAACTATAACTATGACATTTCCGCACGAATTCTCCTCTGATAACTTTTCACTGCAGCCCTCTACCTACTGAGGCACTCATGCCTTGTATGAAGTGAAATTTAGAAATACAAAAGCGAAGTTGTCTTTTACACATATTCTGTTTGGAAACACAGATTCGCATTTATCACAATACTGTCAAGTTGAAAGAAATAAAAAGAAAAGAAAAACGGAAATATTTATTTCACAAAAATTTACTGCGATAAAATTATTACATTTAATCATAATTGAAAATGATGACCCATTTTTTTTAAATTTTGATTTTGTATATATATAGCTGGACACTCGTATTTGAGGATACCCATTTACTAGGGTGGCTAACCAATCCCTGTTGCAGACGCTTGCTCAGGCGCATTTGTGTTTATTCTACGCCCACAGAGCCCACCTGTGGTTTATACTGCAACTGTGCAGTTCGTGGGAAAGATCGTGTTATCTAGTGTGATCAACAATTTGACCAAAGCTAGCATGCTCAATCCCTCGGACACGATGACTTTTGACTTCGTGCTTAGCACAGCTATCGACGGGCGCAAAGTTTCCGCCTACCAAATTTCACTCACAAGGCTTGGTATGGTTTTCAGGCATTTTCCAAAGTTGCCGCACTCTGGGATCGAACCCTCTAGTCCAATGACATCAGGAAGTCTCCTTCCTGACAAATCAATCATGGTGAGATTCGAAACCGGGTCAGAATTCTGACGTTCTAACCACTCGGACACGTACCCATCTCAAAAATTTGACTTTAGTGTTCCCTCAAGAAATTCCGACAGAGGATATATACATTCCAGCAGTAATCGAACCTGCGCCTTCTTTGTTTAATCCGGTTGTTTTACCACTCCACAACGAAAAGCGTCACAGACTCCATTCTTCCTTGCTGTAATGTGAAGGTTCGACACCTGCTGGAGAGTATATTCTCTTTATTAGGAGTTCTTGAGTGCGGATGTCAAAAGGCATAATACTTACAGTTTAAAGTAAAAGTTGTAAAAAATGAAGGCTTTATTTAAAATAGGATCATTCATTATAAATTTTAATATGGTTTGAAGTAGCAAAAGTATCGAATTAAAAATAAATCCATTAAATCTTTAGAAATATACATATATATATATATATATATATATAGATATAGATATAGATATAGATATAGGCAATAATCCGTTGGTATACAATCCAAGTGAATCCTATTAGTACAATATTAAATATTAAAACTGATTCAAACTTAGAGATGAATGTTTTAATTAAACATAGCAACATATTTCCTACAATAGGAATTAAGATTAATGATCATTTTCACCTTGTAAATTGAAATAAATATTACAAGGATTTTTTCAAACCAGCCAGTGGATGATAAATTAATGAAATAAAATGTCCCAACAGAGAAAGGAAAGAAAAAACGGAAGAAAAATGGAGAGAGAGAGAAAAAAAAAGACCTAATAAAAACTAGGAAGTAGTGTAAATATGGATATGAGGGGTGGTCAGAGGAGAAAGGGAGAGAAAAAAAGGGGGTAGAAAAAAAGAGAGAAGAAATTACCTATTTATTTTATACACAGTAGCAATCAGAAGGTAGTTTACACTTGAAGAAAACCTTCAAAAATAATAAAGAGATAAACCCATTTATATGAAAGGGAGGTAATTCAGAATTTAAGGTATATTAAAACAAAGAATATATCAGAAGTAATAAGAAAAATATAAAAAATAATATATTGAAATGATTATATCCTATTAGGATCAGCTATATTTAAATCAGCATATTTAAATTAAACCTATATTAAATAATTCACATCTAAAAGGAAAGATAACAGTTAATATTTATCATCTAATATATTATATAATGAACCAATAAAAGGGGGATTAATTAAAATAAAAATCTACACTTAAATTTAGAAAAGAATTAACTGTAATAAACAGGCAAAGATTTATTCAATTATTATAAGACTTTCTTTCATTAACTTTTGACATGCGCAAGGGAGATTTTCTTAATGGCGACTGTAAAAGGAAAATCTAAAAGGAGCCTGTGTTATGTGTATCTAAAACCAAATCTAGTTGTAATACGCATCCTATTTTAGTGTGAACTCACTGATACATTTCTTTCGTAGAATGTCAATTCTATCGAAAATCGCGTTAAAAAAAGTAGACACGGGATTATCTAATCAGATTACGGAGAACATACTGAATAATTCTGGCTGGCGATTTAATAATCTAACTGGATTATATTAATAGCCAATATATATTTAAATATGTTTTCTTGCTGTGGGGATTTCGATTCGTTGTCTCCTTTCTTAACGACTCAACACAGAAAGCAAAAACAACAATTCTTTCAGAAGTCATCTTGGATGGAACACCGATCTTTTTATCGAAATATATGCAACCATATTGCCAGGGGTCCATATTGTCCTGACAGCAACTATATGTAATTCTGTCGTAGAACTTTACTGTTATAACACAATATCTGTTACCAGAACCAAAGCTCAACATCTTCATTAAGAAAGCTAGCTTTAAATTCCCAAACACATTCCAATGACTGGAAAAAAACTGAAGCTTTATTTTTAAAACAATAAATAACTTTACTTTCTTCTGTTTTTTAACCATTTTACCCCGAAGCAAGGCGGGAATGCTATTAGTATGCCGGTGGTTACAGGAAGTGAAGGTGAGAGAAAAGACTGAGGGAGGATTGAGGAAAAGAAGAGGTATGACTGAGAAAAAGACAAAAGATGAACGGGAAGACAGAAGATGGGGATTGACATTGCATTTAAATTTTTGAAGATTTTAATAATCAGTGAAGCAAGGAAAGGGAAGGGAGTCCAACAGATTGAAAGTGCGAGAAATGAAAATGTTGGAGTAGAAGTTGATGACCATGGTGAGCCTCCAAGTTTGAGACATCGATGTGGTTTGACCTGGAGAGGGGTGGGCTTCGCCAGGTGTATGAGCTGAAGACACGCTCCGTATGAATAAAATATCTCTCGGGCCTTCAAGACGGATATGGAGTTGGAAATGGTGAGAAGATCTCTTGCGCTCAACATCCGGTCATAGGATTGGTGATGGTGGTGATGATGATGATTATGATGATGATGATGATGACCTACCTATTTGATCACAATGTCAAGAAACATTATTTGAAATGACTTGTCCAATCTCAACGAAGATTCTATTGCAATAAATGTTTCATGGATGACATTTAACAAGAATATCTTTGTCAGCGTGTAATAAGCAATAAATGTTTCATGGATGACATTTAACAAGAATATCTTTGAATAACATTTGAAGTGCGAAATTAAACGAAGTGTCTGATTTATATTTTATGAGACATTTTCTTTGTGATCTTTTGTCATGAAGGATTTTAACGAATTAATAGATAAAACGGATACAAGTCATTAAATCTGTCAGGGCGAAAGCAGAAAGCTTTCAGTCCTGATAACGATAACCCTCGGCCGTATCATTATTTGTTTTATGCGGCAATCCTATTATTATTTTTAATCATTGCATCCCAAGCAAATCAATAAAGCTACTAAGATGCAAATAGTTACTGAGTATTTGAGAATATGAGAAAAAACGTTATTAAGGAGAGGGGACAATAAAAAACACGATTTGTCTGTATCTCTGAGATGAGGTATTATGATTACTTACATTCATTATTCGGACTGTTATTCTCATCTTCATTGCTATATTTACAACGATTCGGCCGTTGTACGCTCCGGCCTTCTTAAGGTGATTGGAATTTCGAAACGAACTTTTTATTTCGTCCACCGGGGTTGATAGCTCTATACATCAAGGCAATTCTGAGAGAATTGGAAATTCTACCAGGATTCGGCATTGGCAGCCACAATCTTAACAACATAAGATACGCAGATGACACAGAAGTGATAGCAGACATGGAAAAGAAACTACAAATTCTCCTACAGATGGTAGCGACGGGGAGTGAGAAGAAGGGACTAAGCATAAACTACAAGAAGAGGGAATACATGGTCATCAGCCCGAAATGCGCTTTGCAGGTCGAGGACACTAAAATCAAGCAGCCTCAGAAGTTTTAATTTCTGCGAAGCGTTTTAAAGACGACGGTAAATGTGACTCTGAGATCCGTAGACGTATTGGGATAGCCAAAGACGGATTCCAAATGTTGGGCAGAGTTTTCCGAAACTGGAAAATTCTTTGGTAACAAAGCAAAGAATACTGAACTGTTACATGATATCTGTCCTTCTTTACGGTAGCGAATATGGGCCGGCCTCCGAGATGAAGAAGCAACTCGGGGCGACGGAGATATGGTTCTACAGAAGGATGCTGAGGATATCACGAAAGAGCGTGTGAGCAACGATGAGGTTTTGGACAGGATGTAAACAAGGAAGAAGCTTATACTTAACATCAGGAAGAGACAGCTGACATTTCTGGGACACATAATGAGAAAGGAAGGCCTGGAGAATCTAATACTCACAGGACGAATAGAGGGAAAGAGAGACAAGGGAAAGCAACGCATGGCGGGCTTAAGCAAGTGGGTGATAGAACGTAGTCTGGGGGAGGTGGCAGCGGGACGAAACTTATTGACAGCTACAAGTGATAGGAAGAAGTGATTGCCTACGTCCTGAAGGGTCACGGCACATGAAAAGAAAAAGAATCAGCTGAAAGCGTTACCCAACTATGATTCACTTTCTGAAGGGTATTATCTCTTACGGTTAAAAGGGAGTAGTTTCGCTTTGGGGGTGTTAAAATTAACAAGTCCAGTTAATAATAAGTTAACCTCCTGCCTTTTCTCCTCGACAGCCTCTTTTCAAAAATCTCTCTCTTCGTTTTCCTGAATTTCTTCTCGCTTAATATTAGTAAATTAATCCAGATGAAGCCTCATATCAAACAGGTAATACACTCTGATCCTAAGATTTCCATACAAGAAGGCAATATAATACTATAGATGATTTTTCGCTTTAAGTCAAACCAAATGTAAGCGAAATAAGGACACCTTGCCAAATAAAAACTAAAGCCATTAAAAATAAAGAAACGGAATTAAACAGCACGCTTGCGCAGAAGATTCTCTCATCGTAAAAGAGGCTTAAAATCTCAAGGGTTTTTACGCTTGATATATTTTTCAGTAAAGAAAATTAAAGACTGAATGGAGGCTACTGAATAAAATTGTTTTATCTTTTCTTTTTCCTTTTTCCTCTTTGAATGATAACTTAAGAAAAAGAATTATCGGGAGAAATTCTCAATTAGCTGCATTCACTTTCGAAACCTCTGAAGGCAATTTTTAGCTTGAAGGCCATATAGCAAACACTTTGAGGCTGAAAAAACTAAAATTGTCATGAAAATTTAAAAAAAGAAAACATGAAATTAAAAAAAAAATCATGCTGCTTCAGCAAGTTTTACAAATAAAATAAAACTTTTAGTCCCAACATTAAAACTTTTTAGACATTTTCACAGCCTGTGTTCATTAGTTGACAATTGTTCTAAAGTTCATTTGTCAAAGTAAAAAAATAAATTCGATATCAAATCTTTATCTGTTATGTGTCATGTCACTACAGGACGAGCCCGAACATAGCTCTCTACAACTTCCTGTCACTCCCTACTGTCACAGTTCTTGTTCTACCATATATTCACGTAAATTCGTTGACCGTTTCAACACTGTGCACATTCTGTGGCATGTTTCAAAGTTAAAAACAAAAAAAAATTGAACAGGTAAGAACGTTAAGAGAGAAAATATTTTAACGAGAAAACATTTTTGTTGAATATTCAAAAATTAATTTTTACACATTTAGACCATTTTTCAAAAAGTCTATACAATTTTTTTAACGAAAAAATCTTAAACTCAAATAATGCGTTATTTTCACTGTATTGTAAAAATGTCAATTATTTTGTCTTCGGTTTGTAAACATAGGAAGATGCGATGATATAATTTAACTGCATTTATTATCATCTGGTTTTGGATTTGATTTAAAGATTAAGCGACAATCCATTGCTCACTTTAAGGCAGGTTATATTTATCCTGTAACTTGTGCCAAAAACGTCAAATAAGCCATAGAATTTTTCAAAATATAGTGTGCACAATAATAAAACTGCAGCTATCAAGGTATACAATCCACTAATCCATCCTTTTGATACAGTCTGTATACTTTATCTATTAAATAAATCCGCAGTCAGAAGCCTAATGTTTCTTTTAGAGCTTCTTGGATCGTTTGTTTTGTGATTCACTAATTTATTTTAGATAGTCCCACAGCTAAAAAAACAAAGGATTGAGGGTGAGGCAACGTGCAGGCCGTGGGACTGGTCCCTGCAACCTATCCATTTTTCTTTTTAGATACCTGTGCATTGCGAACAATATGACTATAATTTACTGGAACCCCATCATGCATCAACTACTTGCGTCTTCCTATTAGCAGGGGTGCATCCTCTAGCAGGGCTGTAGGTTTATTCATGCTGAAGATACCATAGACCAAACATGTGCGTAACGACTAAGTTTTGGGAGAGAATGGAAACAAAGAGGAAAATTAACAACAGGAAGAGGCAGTTGAAATTTCTGAGGCACGTAATGAGAAAGGAGAGAAAGAAAACCTGATACAGCCAGAGCGGATAGAGGGAAAGAAGAAAAGAGGAAAGCAACGCGTGACATTCTTAATGGGCGTGAGCAGAACAGGCTTTGGAAGAAATAACAAAAAGACAACACCTATTAAGAGCTACAAGGCACAGGAAAATGTGGAGGGCCATGATCGCCTACATACTGAAGGAACACGACACATAAAAGAAGAAGAATAAAATTCATGCTCTCCTTTGATAAACTATTCTTTCATTTCTGTCTCAATTTAAATATGTTATACGAAATTAGTGACTTTTAAGTAGTTTCCTTTTATATTATTTCTGTTACTTTTAACATAAATCTAAGATCGTTATTAAATTCTACGAACGTTAAGCAAACAGTATAGATCAGAAATAAAACGTAACCTCCAAGATCATTTAAACTCACAAACAACAATACTTGGAAATCACTTTGACAAAGAACATTCTTAATTGGAATACAAAATTATTAGGAATATGTCATTTAAATATAGCCATAAAAATTTGGGTGTAAGTTGCATTTATTTACCAAACACTATTTACTTTCATCTACTGGCCTGTATATTCGAGAAATCTTATGAGAAAAAATATGCGTTATATAATAGTCTGAAAGCATTTACTTTGAATCCAGTGTAAAGAATTGGTCTGATCGGTCGATTCGGTCAGATTGGCAGATAATCTCTAAAATAACCACCAACAATCATTTATGTTAATTGTTCTGATGAACTTTCCTTTTATCGTACGCAGACTTTATGAATTTAAGCACAGTACGAGATTGGCGCAATGTTTCATCATTTTAAACGTTTCACCACATGCGTATCACATGGATATCATCAGGGTGAACTGGCAAGTTCACCCTGATGATACCCATGTGGGGGAACATTGGTAGGTAGTACCTGGTTTATTAGGATTTATTTATTTTACTTTTGCTCTACTCAGTGTATTGAGCACTCTTCATTTTAACTTATTACACGCTGTTGTTGTTTTTTTTTGTACCCAGAGATTTAAGGTACTCGATTTATTTATTTCGTATTGTTCGGAGGTTTCTGGTGCTTTTTTCCCATTTTTCCTCGGATGCCAATTTATTTGAAAATTGTGCTATTATCCAGGTTTTTTCATTCACCGAGTTAAGTGTATATACATACATATATATATATATATATATATGTGTGTGTAATTCGTTAATCACGCGGATCTTTATAGACATTTCATGTGTTTTTATTCACAAATGATGGAATTGAAAGAATGTGCAATTATGCGAATAACAATATTTTATTTTAACAATAATACCAATAAACATCAAATAATCATTTAACACAGTTGTATAACCTTTATTCTCGATTAGTGCTTTTAATCGTTTTGAGATTTCCTTACAAGATTACTAACCACAGTGAAATGCATTCTTCTATATTTCTCACTCCTACTTTTTCTTCAAATAAAACAAAAAATTCTCAATGGAATTTAGGTCAGAACTTTAGGCGGGGTTCGCCGATAGCTTAATTCTGCCGTCATCTAAATACGTCCTAACAATTAGTATCGTGTGTTTCGGGTCATTGTCATGTTGGAACGTCCATTGACATCCCAAAGACTTCCTTCCTGGAATTTGTTGTATATTATTTTTTAAGAATGCCCAAATACTACTATTTATCTATTAAACTCTGTACTTGCACTAGTTCTCCTGCTCCAGAAACAGCGAAACATCTCCAAAGCATAATGCTTCCGGCACTGTGCTTAATTGTAAAGAAAATATTTTTTTGGTTTGTAAGTTCAATTCTCTTTGCTCCATTCGATGTCGTTCATAAATACCATCAACAAATAATTCTAGTTTGGTCTCATCTTGCCATAGAAGAGAGTTTCAATATTCACTCCCATATTTCACGTGGATCCTAGCATAGGCTAATCTCCTTTTTAGGTGTTTAACCTTAAATAATTCAATTTTCCTTAGACGACAAACTTGAAGTCCTGGTTGATGAAGGCGTCTAGTGAGTGTCTTCATTGATACATTCATCTTTGCTGTCTCTACATCAATGTCCATCGTTCTTAAATGAAGAGTCTTTAAAACATAGAGACGTTTTCCTTTTCATTCTCTCATAAATTAACTGTTTTTGGCAGTTCTCAAATTATTGGCTGTGAGTTTCGTTGTACTTCTTGACAATGGCCAGAATTGTCGAAAATCCTGAACATTCATTACTTGTACGCATGAAATATTTCCATTCAAGGCTTCTTGTCATGTTCAGCAGTCTTGGACATTATCGTGGTTACCTGCTACTCAAATACTGTCTTCTTTAGAACCTTCTAGAATCTAATAGAATCAGACCTGAACTATTTCATTTACAAAGGGCGCTTGTATAAAATGTCAAATAAAGAAAAAAGTAAAGTAGAATTGGCATTAAGCATTATTATAAGGGGGTCTGTGAATAATATGGAACTGCAACAATTTTAGTCAAACCTATAACTATGAATATAATAGATCGAATAACCTAAAAATTTCGCGTGTTATTCAAAACTAAATTCCCAATAAACTATCCATGGCAAATTCAGTAAGTACTTTAAAATATTCAGAAAACATGGAAATATTCAGCTATGTCAAATAATTAAGACACTACATATATATATATATATATATATATATATATATATATATATATATATATATATATATATATAGTCTTAAGGTGTGCTATATTTATGGGATAAAGAGCTCAACATCAGAGATAGAGCGTGTGTAAATACAAAAGTGAACATAGAAGTCAACACTTAGAGATGACAGATGTTTCATGATAGATGCAATCATCAGGCCTGACGATTTCATCTAGAATGAAACGAACTGTCGCCTCTAAGTGTTGACTTCTATGTTCACTTTTGTATATATATATATATATATATATATATATATATACAGAGAGAGAGTGAGAAAATAATGTGAACAGCTTTCAAATTTTTTTTTTTCAATTCCGTCACTTCCGGTTATTTATAAACATCAAATCGGCATAAAAGGTAACTGCTCAATCCTTCCCTTTCCACTTAATTAAGTTATTATTTATCTTCAGATGAGAGAGTTACATACTAAAATACTCGACCTGACGGATTCTCAAAGACAAATAGTTGGTTCTCGATTAGCAGGAGCATCTGTGACGAAAACCTCTGAATTATTGAATGTGTGACGAGCTGCAGTGTCCGCAGTTATGAAAGCTTACATAAACAAGGCAAAACATCCTTAGCAAAGGGGGGAATAGTAGACGCAAAATTGTTGATCAAGTTGATCAAAAGACATCGACGAGCTTTAAAACTAATTGTGGCAAAAAAATTATCAAACTGCTGGACCAAAAGCGACATCAGAACTCGTTACTCATCTAACCAATACAGTTTCTACATGCAAAGTACGTTGGGAGCTGCACAAAGCTGCTATCTACAGAAGGACTGCGATTCCTAAACATGATTACAAAGTCGAACAAGTTGCGAAAAAAATGGTGATAATCACAAAAATTGTCTGGTGTTTATGTCTGGAGAACACCGTCGAAGCCTAGGATCCGGATTGTATAGTCTTGACAGTCAAACATGAAGGTGGCTCAGTAATGAATTGGGCAGGTATTGTCTGGTATTCTTCTGGCGCTAATATCAAACTTAATGGTAGAATCGATAGAGATAAATATCCCGTCATTCTTAATGACAATGTCCTTAGAATGGCTACCTTACTTTTGCCAGAAAGTACCATATTGCATGATGACAATGCACCCATACACACTGCATAAAAGTGAAGTCATATGTTTGACGAGGATCATAACGTAATTAAACATTTTCAATGGACAGCACAATCACCTGATTTCAACATAATTTAACCAGGATAAGGAATTCTAGGGCAGAGAGAGAGAAACAGATTTCCTCTCGACAAAAGCTCCTTATACATGCTAGCAGTGGCTATTGTCGAGAAAATCAGGTAAGAGAAAGACATATTTCATTTTTGCTTTCTTAAGTGCATAGATATGTATATATATATATATATGTGCGTGTGTGTGTGTGTGTGTGTGTTTGTAATCATTTCACCCCAAGCAAGGTGGCAATGCCACTAGAATACAGTGCGTTAGAGAGAGTGAAAGTGAGGGAAAAGACAGGGTATGGGCGGAATGGAGAAAAGGATAAAAGATTGCAATTGATGTTGCATTTAAATTTTTGAAGACTGTAGTTATCAGGAAAGCAAGTAAACGGAAGGGTATTCCCCGGGCGGGAAGTGCGAGAAAATAAACTCTTGGAGTAGAAGTGGCGGTTATATTTAAGTATTTCAACAGTAAAAGGGTGGGACCTAGATGCCACTTTATCGGTGCACCAGTGAAGAAAGCTCATCAGATCAGTTGCCATGAAAATATATGTAGAAAATGGACTGAAGTCGAGAGGCCAAGGATAGATTATATTGCAGATCCTTCTTTAGTTCTTGTCAAAAATATCGAAATGAAGCGCACAGGCATCAGACTAGATATGGCAACAATAATTAATGCATGGATGAATGGTAAATTTGTAAATGTGCAAAATGGACTCTGACAAGAAAAAACTTCTGGCACGAAAAAATGAAGAAACATTCCTTGCAGTAGATGCATCTAATGATTCAATGTCATTGGTCCACTTTAAGTCAGTTGATAATGTGAGTCCAACAAGACGTGGTGAGGGGCTCTCCTGGAGTCGAGCATCAGCCATGCTGATGACGGCAGGGACGTTTCTCAATGGTGGTTAAATGGCAGTAGTTTAAATCTCGAGGAATTAAAATTTACACGCCATATCTAGTACCAGTGACGCACTGATTCGAGGAAGTTTTCAAGAGCAGCGGCCAGGTTAAAATTGCACTAACTGATTTACAATTGAGAGAGGAGTAAATGAGAGAGAGGGTGAGAGAGAGAGAGAGTGGGGGAGAGAAACCTTCATTACAGAAACTTGATAACAACAGAAATGATGACAAAACTCGAAATATATATTAAATAGAGGACAATTAAAGATATTAATAAAAAGATATAGATGAAGAGAATAGTCCGAATAATATGTGGAATAATGAAAAGACGTCATCTAAGAAGATGAGAAAACATTTAGAGAAACGTTGTGTTAATAACAACAATGATGAAGACAATAATCCGAATAATATGTGGAATAATGAAAAGACTTCATCTGAGAAAAAGAGAAAACATTTAGAGAAAAGTTGTGTTATTAACAACAAAGATGAAGACAATCGTCCGAATAATATGTGGAATAATGAAAAGATGTCATCTGAGAAGATGAGAAAACATTTAGAGAAACGTTGTGTTAATAACAACAATGATGAAGACAATAGTCCGAATAATATGTGGAATAATGAAAAGACTTTATCTGAGAAAAAGAGAAAACATTTAGAGAAACGTTGTGTTAATAACAACAAAGATGAAGAGAATCGTCCGAATAATATGTGGAATAATGAAAAGACTTCATCTGAGAAGATGAGAAAACATTTAGAGAAGCTTGTATCAATAATAATATGTCTATTGTCTTTAGTTTTCTAAATGCGTTGAGCACTGAAATAGCTTAATCTCCTAAACTGAAATTTTAAATGTTTGCATTTTATGTTGGCAATTGCTTCTTGCTCACCGCTGACATCGAAATCAAACGACATGACATGAATGTTTTCATAAATCAGACTCTGAATTCGTTTCAATGATTAATCGTGGGACTTTGAATGTAACATTACTGATCATCGAATAGTCGGTTCTGCGATGCATTCCAGCCTCTTGATAGTTCAAAACTGTCCTCCGGAAAAATAGCTTTCTTTTTTTTGCCCTTCCAAATGATCTATATTTTCTGTGTTGCCGTTAAACCCGCCGTTCGACTCCACAGCATCAAAATATAACATTACGTTCATTAATATTCAATTGGTCCACGTTGCTTATGGAATGTCTATTACTTTTTTCTCGTAGTAGATGATTCCTATGAAGCGAGAGAAGGCTTTCCACTGCCTCGGCTGAGATATGGAGCCGGTTCACTTGTAATAGCCGAAATAATAAGGAGGTTTTTAAACTATTTTTTTATTGGTGCAGTGTATATAATAATATTGATGATAAAAGTTTTCGATACTGTATATTGTTTAGAATCAACGACTGAAATAGATAGATAGATAGATAGATAGATAGATAGATAGGAATGAATAGATTGCTATGCGTATATATGATCATATATATATATACACACATTGATACGAAGTTGGTGTTGTAACATAACTACGGACGATAATGTGTATGTCCCTATTGACATAAATACAGTAGTAAATACTGTATGTTGGTCTGCAGTTGGAGATTAGTCTCCATCTTTGCTATGTCGAAGGGCAGAATCTTGTCTAGGGAAAAAGCTACCCGACCTCTTTTTATGCGGGGTCTACAGGGAATTTGGGGCCGAGCCTACGGTCTTGTATTCCACACATTAAATTCTGCCTTGTGCCATACCTGACTGCGTATGGCGGTTGGTAGATATCCTGCAGTTGGAGATTCATTGTGGAATTCTCTAAGCTCTTGACTACTACTTCTACGCGCCGCTGGCAACTCTTATATATGATGTTCGTGTCCTAAGTATTATCGTTTATTATCAACCTTCGTATGATTTTTATATTCAGTAACCTTTCCTAAGTTACAACAGATAGATAGAACATACTGCTTTTGCATATATATGTACGTATATATATATATAGACACATAAATAGATTGTCGCAGATAAATATCGTTAAATAAGTGCAACAATGTCTGAAATAAATCGATATTAATCGCATTTAACCTGGCCGAAAGAAATGGAATACTCTTGCCATATTTGGGTGGGATCTGTCTAGATCTCGCAGCCTTGATAGGGCCAAAATCGTGCTTTATCCCTTTTGGGTGACGAATTATTCTCCACCTTCTCTCCCACAGGCGGGACGTGGCAAGCTTCTAGCTGCTCTGTCGAATGACATTCCTTGATCCCACCAATTCAAACATTCACGGCAAGGACACGCCATGCCACTTACCACATTCCCCCCGTATTCCATCGGTGAGAAATAAGTTCCACTGGAACAGCTTCCTGCGAACCACTGCTCTGTGGAACCTACTCCCAAGAGGATGCTTCCTCTATCACTATAACTTTCAACTGTTCAAGCCTCTTGTTAACCGTTATATTCCACTCCTATCCGCACAAATGTCATCCTAAAGTAATCTTCTGCCTCGATTGCCCCCCCCCCCGGGCTTTGTAAAGGATGGATCCTACTGTAGAAAAAAACTTGTAGCGAGTCTGTGCATGGGTATAAACGCGTGCCTGTCTGTGCGTGTCTCTTGATCTCTGTATATAGCTTCAGTTGTGTATTTTCCTTACTGTTTTGGGCTTTTCATGTGACTTTCTTTCCATAGAACAGTCTACCCCGTTGATTAGATAAAGGATTCTGTTCAGAATTCCACGTAAATCGCTATACATCTCAGGAAGGCCGGAGGGCACAACGGCCGAAATGTTATGAAAACAACAACTATGAGGTCAATTGTCCGAATATCAATAGAGTAAATAATGATAACTCCTCATCCCAAAAATTCACACCCACTGACACACACACACACACATTTAATTTAAAAAAAAA
>OZ010573.1:5797856-5822856 GCA_963932145.1 Acanthosepion lycidas
TCCTTCCCCCACCATAATATTTCTGATTCTTTTAATTTTTCAGATTTCGTTAGAAATTTGGTTAGCAGTTCAGAAAATAAACTGATGGTGTCTTTTGACATCATTAGTTTGTATACAAATGTGTCTCTTCAGGACACCATACATATGTTCTGATACTCTTTATAGAAGTAATTTAGGTCCTGCTAGTATTTCTAAAACCTTGTTTTTGGAATATATGCATCTGGCGACTGGGAGTGTGGAGTTCAATTTCGACAACATTATGTACGCCCAGACAGATGGGATTTCAATGGGTAGTCATTTAGGCTCCAGACTTGCTAATGTTTTCGTATGATTTCATAAGGGATTTTTGTTCGAAAAGTTCCGTAAACCGTATGTTTATATACGTTGTGTTGACGATAGCTGTTCAATTTCTGATTCTTCCAACGACGCCACGAATTTTTTTTTTCGCAGAACTCAATTCTCTCTATCCGTCTCTTCAATTTTCTATGACTGTTGAGAATAATAGTACGTTGCTCATCTTAGATGTTCTCGTAGAACGTAAGGACGGTGCATTTGTCACCCGTATTTTTCGTAAACCTACGTTCACAGACTTGTATACAAGTTGGAACTCTTTCGTTGCTAAGGCTCACAAGATGGTTTCTTGTATCTACTTTTGTCAATCGCGCTTTAGTGATTTGTTCTCTAAGAATGTTAAACGTAGAATTTGCAAAGAACCAACAATTTTTTTGTAGAAAATGGTGGACTGATAAATCATCAGTTACCTCACCTTAAGATCTAGAAGGTATAAATCATCAGTTACCTCCCCTTAAGATGTAGGGGGTATAAAAAGCACCCTGTATCATCTGTCAGTAGACAAATAGTCAGAATAAAGTGCAATAAAGCTTTGGTATAATTTTGTTCACTGGTTCTGTTTTTACTACATATGGTTTTCCTGATAATATCATTAAACGTGTTATCCAACGTAAAATCGGGCGTTTTAAAGGACCAGCAGTTTTAAGACTTAGCGGGTGTCCAATTTGCCTTAAACTGTCATGGTTAGGCAGGACGTGGCAATTGCTTGCTGACAGGCTTTCGGCTTGCATCACTTCCTGTTATAACGCTATTAAGTTGCTTACTATCTTTCAGGTTAGATCTGAGTTTCCATCCGTTAATAAAGATCGCTTGCCGTTGTTTACACATATAAATGCCGGTGTGATACAGAGGACGGACCAATCAAAAATAGGAAACCAGTATTGCGCAATACGTGACTGCCTATCTACGATCCAACAGTTCATTAAGGACCACCCAATCTGTGCATGACTCGTCCATTGGACAACACTTAGACCGACCACATAGACTGCCCCACCGAATATGATGACACATCTTTTCTGTTTTACATAGAGCTCACGCTACCCACCGTCGTAGAGTTCTCGAAGCTGTATATACCAAATTATATCAGCCCAGACTATCCTTGTGTTTGTTTGGAGGAGTATGAATCAACTTTTTTTTCTATTTTATACTCTTTTGAAACCTTTAAATATTAAATATTTAATCGTCAATTATTTACAATCTAAATTTGTGTTTCAATTGTGTTTCAATTTCTCCTACTCTTTCGCCATTTTTGTAATTGCGCTTGTAGTTTTGTTTAATTGCGACAATGTCCACCGTTTGAAAAATTGTTGGTTGAAAGGGAATCCTTATAGGTATATATAATGATGTCGTCCTTATTTAAATACATCGAGTGTGTCGTTGCTTGGAAATCTTTCATGCAACAAAAACAGACTATCATTATTGTTTTGTCCGTGTATTGTTTAATATATTGAAATGTAATTGTCATCTTTGATAATGGCTTATGTAAGCCGATTGGATTTAAACATGTATCAATATGGTGATTTCCTTTCTTCTTTCAATGATAATGTTATTAAACTTATCAGACTATATGAAAGGAATTTACTTAAAATAAATAGACAAAACTTGTCTATATTATTTAATGAAACATGCATCAATATATATATATATATATATATATATATATATATATATATATATATATATATGTAAACAAATACATCCGAATTGTAACCGAAATTAAAAAATCCTTAAAATTATAATTCACCAGTACATATCATTTACTTGCTGTAATAAGTAACTTATCATTTTCTATATGTTTGCAGCATTTAAACTTATCAATAACATTAACCTTAATTTTTATTTTATGCATTTTTGTGTCGTTTTCATCTCCGTTCTTAATCAACAAAAAGAAAATTCTTGAATGATCATACAACAACCGCACTCTCCTGTAGGTTACCTTGTCACTTACTGATACTTTGCTTAATTTATGCACATACTAATCATCAAAAATATGACTTTTAACAGACAAATATTAGTCGATAATACGAAAATACAAAATAGTATTCACAGTAAAAAAGACTAAAAATATTTGAACCTATCACAATACAATAGAAACAATCCATATTAAATAAATATAAATTACCATAAGGGACAGCATTTTAGAATACATACAATGCATTTGATAATATCTTGGTCTTCTAGTTCTGCCAAGAACTGTGAAACCGTTCTATGTACGTCGTCACTCATTTCTTGCACTTCATTTAAATATGGAATTCAGCGCTCCTAAAAAAAAAAAATACCAGAATTAAGCTAATCGAAACGTTTCTCTAATATGCTCACAACGTTCTTCTTCTATATGCTGTGTCCCCTCAGGACGTAAGCGATCATGGCTCTCCACAATTCCCTATCCTTCGTAGCTCTTAATAGAATTTTGTCTATTTGTTATCTCTCTTAAACCTTGTTCCTCCATCCATTTACTCGAGGTCACTAGGTAGGTTATGCGTTGTTTTCTTCTGCCCCATTTGTATTCAATCTGTTCTATGAGTATCAGATTTTCCAAGCCTTCTTTCCTCATTATGTGCCCTATAAATTTTAACTGTCTCTTCTTGATGCTTCCATTTTGATCAGATGTTCGGTTCATAGTATTCACAGTATCTTTCTGTAGAGCCAAATTTCTGTTGCTTCAAGTCTCTTCTTCATCTGTCATATAGGAGGACTGATATTACATAACAGTTCAGTACTCTATCATATTTTTCTTACAATGTTTTCTGTTTTATTTAATACTTTGCTTAAGTTTGGTCGCAGCGCCAACCGTAACGTTCTATCCTAGTCTACCACGGCACCAACTGTGACGTCCCTAAACAGCACCAATTGTGACGTCCTCGCCGCGGCGCCAGCCGTTCGCTCCTCGCTGCCCCGTTCGGGTGTCGCTGCTCCAAATGTGACGTTCTAACCCCTTGGTGATTCGGGTGGGAATCTGGTTAGATTTGATATCAGCCTCGTCGTTCCCAACTCGCTTCCAACGCCTGGTTACCAAGGTAACTGCACTGATCCCCCAGTCCGCCTACCCACGTTGTGAATTGATCTTAGGCAGACGAGATCAAACAGTGGTTGGGGCCGTACTGCAAACCGAGTTCAACGGGGGTGATACCACACAAATATGCATAAAAGACAATAAAATGAAAACTCAAAAGTTCAAAGTATCAAAGAAAAAGGTAACAAACTTTATGTCTAGTTGTTCGATACATAGGACTGCATCTATCTCCCGACCCGTTCTATGGATTGTGACACGTCGTTTTCCGCTAGGCAAGTTTTAACACTTCAAGTTGTCTGCTCCCTAAGAAATTGGTATTTCGGTGGGTCTTTGGACGAAAGTCAAAAGAAAAAAACTTATTTCGGTGATCTGGATCTAAGTCGCTCTTCAAAATAATTGTTCTTGGTTTGAAGAGGGGTCCGGAATGTGCGTTAATCTTGGCCATCTATCTGCGAGACTTGCTTCAACTGAAGACTGACTCTGGGAACTGCTGGAACTCAACTCAGCTCTGCTCGTTGTGGCTTCGTTTATATGGGCGCCGACCAAAACCGGGGTGAGTTTGTCGGCACCGGGGGGTTCCTCGATAATTCTAAATACATATCCACCTCTCTGGTTAGGAATTTCCACCTTTTTCCATTTTTGGGAACCTTTCCTCACTCCCACCTTCTCATCATACTTCAGAGGGGCGTGAACTGCCCTCCCCACATCTTCGTAGCAACCTCTCTTACTCATCCTCCAGATGGGCTGCAACAGCCTCCCTCGTGCGTCACGTGATCACCACTCAACCAATGATGTCTCAGTCGGGCGTGGACGACTCCGCGGCTTTGTTTCAGGGAGAAAAAAATATCTTGCTTAACTAAAAAAAAATTATCTCTTCTCTTTCCCTTTTCTTCCCCTTAATCGCCGTATCATTTCTCTGGCCGCGAACGGAACAATATGACAATGGCGGTCATAACTCTTGTTCTACACGTGGTTTACGTCAGGTATTTTATCGATAATTATCAGAATGGGTGGTCTTCTTAACACGGTCTCGAAAAGAAACATCTCCAAAGTTTCAGTCAGTCTGTCCCCTCGAAGAAAGAAAAAAAAACATTTCTAGGTTCCCATTCATTTTCCTTCGGTACATATTTCTGATAACATAATTTTATTATCGCAGGCCAAGGATGTTCCGTCGAAGGAAAATCGGTCAACGGACACTAGTAGGTGGTCCTTAATTTTTCATATCTGTCCAAAGTCCCTTTAGTTGCCTGTTTTTCGTCACTTATCGAAATAACATTTTCATTTGAATTTTTTTTCTTTGGCCAACCGGTCTGTAGTTGATAATAAGATGTCTTCCCGTACCAATAGTTTGTTTTCATATCCTTAGATAACACAGCCGATGCTAAAACATATCTGATTCTTTCTTTCTTTCCCTCTCTTTCCACTCAGAATTTCCCTGTCATTGTAATGACACTCTTTCGCCATTTGTTACTTATCAAAATATCCTTTTATCCATTGTCTCTTAGCCGTGTGTGTGTTCTTGCTTAACACTCACGATTCGGTCCTTAGCCTCTCCTCTTTCCTCTTTTCTTTCTTTTCTCTTTCGGCCTCGTTAAATAGTGCCACAGGTAGGCATCTTTCGCTATCCCAATACGTCTTGCTTAGGGTTAAAGGATTAACAAAATGTATATTTATTTGACTGGACTCTCGCTGCCTAATTATACATTTTATATGGTACCGTGTAAAAATCTTTGGTCGTATTAAACTTATAAATTATAAATAATTCCCAACTGATATGAATATTTCGCATCGCGCTTTCTATACTGGCATTGTTGCGGTTATTTCTGTACCTAATTAGAAGTTCAAAACTTTACCGCAAACACCCGTCATGCCGCATCCACAGGGTCGAATCGACCTCATACCCTAAATTGGTAGAACGATGTTCCACTCAGAGAGCTTCTTCCCTAGAGTCGTGCACTTGGTAAAACAAACTCCCACGTGGATGCTTCCCAGAAAACCACAATCTTAACCTCTTTAAGTCTAGGGTCACTAGTTATTCTCATAATGTTCCTATTACAAATTTAGTAACCCTCTATCTTAAGTAGCTCTTGAGCCATGTATTGGGTAAATATTAGTATGAAAACGGGTTTCGTGGAATCAGAGTGAACGTGTTCACCATTACACTAAACAACTTTCCGCGGCCAAATTTTTGCATCAATAAAACAAACTTAGAAAGTAAAACGAAAAAATGTCGCATTTCGAATTATAGCGACGAAGGATTCATTAATTTAGAAATATCCAAGAGAGATCATTTATATGAATTTTTAAATTCCTTCTGGCATAAGCAATATAATACTTATTAAAAAAAATCAGTTTAATATTTAGTTTAATTAATTAGCTGCTCAGTTGAAATCCGTACGTGATGAATTGGATCAAAACTAGTCAAAAGCATTGACTACATTATGCATTCATCTAAGATTAATGTTGCTGCTATAGTAATAATTAATTAGTTGGCCTCAGTGTAAAAATAATTAATATTTTGCTTTGTTAATTATTAATGAGATTAAAGATATAAATTGATATGAATCAGTCTTGAAAATCTCACTACATTATATAAGAATTATTTGACACGCCACTTCGTAAATCACTTGTCGAGTTAAATGCGTTGCTTTCAGACACACTTATTTTATATAACGAAACATTGTGGTTTTATGACAATTTTAGTAATAGTCAATTGCATGTAAACTTGAAAGAAAGAAAGGACTTTCACTGGACCATAATACGCGTTTTAGCTTGCGATAACGAATGAAATTATATTGTTAATAAAACGCATATTATACAATAAAATTAGACTCCATCTAATGCGCCAGTTTGATAGATAAACTGTGTGTTCTATATCCTAGCAATACACTCAGACGCACACACACACGCGCGAGCGTGCACGTGCGCGAACACACATATATATGGTAAAAATATAGTTTTACGGTATACTAGATTTATAAGTTAAATTACTCTAGATGTAGAGCGTATGTGAACAGAAAAGGTGTTCATTGAGGCCAACATTCAGTGGCGACATTCATTTTCATACTTTAACGTAATCTTCAAGCGATATATGTTGAGTATTTGGCTCGATTATTTATATATGCTGGTCAATATTCCTTCATGAGTAGAAGGTCTATTGTATTATCCTAACGGTTAATGGATGGGTAGTAACGGTTAATGGATGGGTAGTAACGGTCACATTTCAAATTATTCTAGTGTCTATGGAATAAAAATAATCGTGAATCCGAATGTCATTATTTGAAGCTATTTTATAGAGTTGTTTATTAACATTTTTATTTATTCCTCGCCTAGAAGACGTCTTTCGGGCGAACTTTAGGCTAACCCCTGCATAGGGCTTTTGGTCATTCGGCTTTCTATTTACGTAAAAATTATAAGAATTTAGAAATAATAAAATTATTTTATCTCTATTGGACACCTTATGTCGGCATAATCTTTCTTCGTATACGCAACCTATCCCCATAGTTTGTTTACATTTATTTTGCGCGATATTTTTTATTTTTTTTTTTAAATCATCATTCTTTATGATCCCTTCATATAAAGTCACTCGTAAGACATTGGAGAATCCGAACTATGTAATATTTCGAATACGTCACAGTACAAATGCTGGAAAAAGATCATATGAGCAACGTGCCGTGCCCCGCTTAATTTTTATTTTTATTTTTAGATTATATCAAATGCAATTGCAGCGAAAAGCGAATAAAAGAATTTAATAAAGAATTGATTTTTAAACCTTTCTTTCTGTTCGATGTTTAAATTTAAGTTTAAATGAGTTATTTATTTAATTTTTAATCACGTGTATCTACAGTAGTTACTACCTGTTACTTCAGATTATTTATGATTCGCCGAGATCAAAAAACGGACGGACGGACGAACACACGTTCACTGCGCCTTATTTACATAGATTTATTATTGATTTTTTTTGTTTATTATTATTATTATTATTTGTGTTTATGAGTACTTTCATAGTTAATTTGTTTACGCATTGATTTAGAGTATTTGTTTATTTTATTTTACTTATTTTGCTACATTTTTATTCGTTTTTAGTTTTCAATTTTGAAGTAACGTAGTAAAGATATGTTTTCATGACTGCATTTTGGGATTAGTTCTGAGCGTTTAGTAGTTTGTGCTGGTCTAGGAAGATAATTATAGCTATTTTCTTTAACAGACAGAGTTTACATTTTGGGGATTTATTGTTGTAGGCTGATGCTGTTTTCAACTTTGTATGATGTAAAATACTGCAACTTCACGCTTAAGGTATGCTTAAAGCACTTTTGATTAAATCTTTGCCAGGTTTTGACATGATGGCGTCATGTAGAAGAAATTTCCCTTAAAGAGGAATTGCTTTCCATCTTATTCTTTTTATGAAGCTTTCGATATATAATCTATCTCTCGGGAGAGAACAAGAGAGCTGTCAGGACTCAGGCTTGGTAGACATTAGTATCGGGTGAGATGTCCCTATTTCGCCAGATCTATTTTTACAATTATTTGGCTTGTTTTCGTTTGAACCAACGAACCATCCCTAGTGAGAGCACTTCCTAGGTAGACAAAGGTATACGTAAATTCGAGCCTCTGAACCGGAACAAAAATGTTAGTTTTGAAATTGGTAACCACAGTCTTTTTTATGCTGATAGCAATCCCGAATTATGGTTGGCATGTCATTTTCAATATGAACAGTGAGATCCGCTTGTTAAACTTATAGTAAATATTGAATAACTGACTGGAAAGTTTTTGATTTAGTTTTGAAATGTGTTAAGTCAAAGACTTTAACCATGGTCCTAAAACGCAGGTACACACCAAATTCACAATCCCGGAAAGCATACGGGGGAGCGACAGCAAAAAAAAGAGAAAATAAAGTGGGAGCAGGAACGTCACCTTTCTTAACGCCATTGTCGATGGATATGTGTTCCCATAGAGACTCACAGAAGTTAAGTTACCCTTTCATCTTCCTATGAAGTTGTTTGAACATTCTTACAAAGACTAGGGGATATCGTATCTTACTAAGAATAATCTAGAGATTATCTCTTTTTATGAATACACACACACATACACACACACACACATATATATATACACATACATATATATATATATATATATATATATATATATATATATATATATATATATATATACATACATATATGTGTGTGTGTGTTTAGGCAGCAATTCTTCTTTCATGCAGGAGGCTTTCAGGAGCATGGAACCACCTCTATATTGCTGGTGTTCCCAGGTCCACCCTGACCCGGGGTGGTAGCACCTGTTAGGGTCCCAGCTATGGGTAAATAGTTAACCCCCAAACTGGGGTCAAAATACTATGAAAGTGTAAAAATAGGTTTTAATACAGAAATACTTTTTAAAAAAATTATTACCAGCAATACATTTTTGAAAAAATATATTACCAACAATACTTTTTTGGAAAAAATATTATCAAAAATACCTTTTGAAAAAAATATTACTAGCAATAAAAATCTTGTTGGCATTAAATAACCCATTGAGATTGATATGCCGTAAAATAAATAAAACCAAACCAAACCTTCTTTCATGCACATTTCATTGAATGCGACAGACAAGGTGTTTTGATTTAGTTTTTTATACAATTTTTCATGCGATCTAATAATTTTTTTTCTTTTCAGATGATAAATTATATAAAAACTGTCCGAATGTTCTTTTTATCCGAGCACTTACAAATTAAACAATGTAAAACAAACGCTGATTAATAACAGATTTCCTAATCAATTGTTGGATTTCCACATTAGGCTTTTTCTGTCTAAGGTAGCTAATAGCAACGGCGAGAATAGAAACATAAACAATAACATTAATATTTTTTATAAAAATCAGATGAAATGTGTATGTATATATATATGTATGTGTATATATATATATATATATATATATATATATATATATATGTATATATATATATATATATATATATATATATATATATATATGTATATATATATATATATATATATATATATATATATATATATATATAGATATATTTATGTGTATATATATATATTTATGTGTATATATATATATATATATGTGTGTGTGTGTGTGTGTGTGTGTGCGCGCACGCGCGTGTTGATAAACTCTCCAGTCGTTTTCGACGTATGAGTGTCTTTCAATTAAGTTTTATCTTTATGTTTCGTATGAGACAACAATCCGAAGGGCATACTGAAGGCTTGACCGTCATATGGGTTGATGTATTAGGTTGGTGCAAAAATAATGACGTAATAATGTCGTTTTTTGACGTATTTTTTAACGTCAAAAAACGACATTATTGAGTCATTATTTTTGCACCAACCTAATATTAACCCGAGATTTAGCGTTAATTCTTAATCCTCTCTGATGGTTGAGACGATTCCTTTCGAAGTTAGTTATACCTCGGTAGCAGGTATTTGTTCAATTTACTCGGTTTTCAACAGAGACTTCGAATTCCTCTATAGGGATGTTTGCAGGAATTAAATTGTCTTAAAGTTTATCCTTGACGCGTAACCAAGGACGGCCTACATTACGCTTACCAGGGAAAAGTTGGCTCTGCATGATGATTTTTGTCATTTTTAGATTAAATCCGGCAGATTATTAAAGATACGAAACTGTAACGTTGAAATAAGTAAATAAAAATCTGGTTAATTTAATCCATTTCCTATACATGCATATATATATATATATATATATATATATATATATATATATATATATATATATATATATATATATATATATGATGGACTCTCCCGTCGTTTTCGGCGTATGCGTGTGTTTCAGTTCAGTTTTTCATGTTTATGTTTCATATGAGACAACAATCCTGCATGGGGTTTGCAGGCAAATCCACACGAAAGGCATAATGAAGGGTTGGCCGTCATATAGTTTGATATATTAATCCGAGATTTAGCGTTAATTCTTTATTTTCTCAGATATACCGGGTGTAAATGCAAATCGCGTAACACCATCGGATAATTGTCCATCCCACAAAATGTTTAATTAGTAAATAACCACTAAACTAATTGAGTTTCTTTTTTCCAGGTTTTCAGATAAGACGTTTAGCCATCATGTCACCTTTTGCCTTAACAATCAATGAAAAACTCTGAGTTATTCAACTAGAAATAGATCAGGTTAAAATCGTTTTGTGTTAGCCCCACTATGTCTTCCCAACTGAGCAATGGTGAAAGGTAAAAGATCATTCAGGGTTTCAGTAATCGTACCAACAGTCATATATGTAATTCCTCAGATCGACCATTTCCATACAAATAAATGGATGACAAATATTCCATGTAGACGTAGTTTAATGTATTATCATTTTTCATTGATGGACATATTTATTTGAGGAGGCAGGTTTAAATTGGTTGAAGAAGGGGTTAAAGGAGGTGTATGTCTCTCGAAAATGATAAAGTGATTGAGAGAATGGAAGACGAAAGACAGGCAAACAAAATTACGAAAGGAAAAAACAAATAAAGAAGAAAAGAGATACCATATATTCACATGTATCTTAATCAAGAGACATATAATAACAGTGATGGTCGATATGCTGACCTATTTATCAAGTGTATCCACAGAAAAATGGAAGAGGAACTTAAAAACAACAGTGAAGAAAAAAGACAGAAAGGAGAAAAAAATAAAAAATTAGACAAGGAAAAAAGAAAAGGAAAACATACATGCCGGTTAGAGACAAAAACATGTCTACAATCGGATTATGACACTTGAACATTAATATTTTTAAAATAATAATAATAACACCAACAACAAATCAAAGTTAAAAAAAAAAAACAGTAACATTTTTCTAAGAGAAAAAGTTGAGGTAAAGAAATTTAAAAAAAAAAAAAAGATGTAGGGAAATTATTTTCAAAAACTTTTATATAAATACACACACACATACATACATACATACATACATACATACATACATACATTTAGGTAGCAATTTTTCATAGATGCATGTTTCATTCTCGTATACACGAGTTTGTCGTTGCTCTGAAATTTTTCATGCAACAAAAACAGATTATTGTTTCGTCCGTGTATTGATTGATATATACATATGCATACATATACATATGTATACCTATATACACATACATACACGTACACATATACATACATATATGTGTATTTTAATTTTTCAATAAGGATTATATTTTTTTAATTTTGTAATAAATAAAAACTGAAGAAAATTCTATTAAAAAGGCCGGCTAGCCTGTCTTGCCTTGCTTAAAACTCTCAATTCAAACCTGAGTAGGTTTGTTTGTAGACTGCATGACATACTGAGGGCCATTCTCCGTTTTCATTTTTTCTGAAATCCGTGGCTTGTTGATTCTTCACAAGTTTTCATTACTTTAATCAAATCATAGGTGTATGTAATCTAGGCATTCAGTCCTAAAATGAACGGCGAAATTGATTAGTCCCATATTTCAGAAACACACACACACACACAGACACGCGTGTGTGTGTGTCTGATGGACTTTCCCATCAACTTTAATATATAAGGATTCAATAGTTCAGCTCCTAAAGCTGAACAGCCAAAATACTCCGAATAATTGATTTGATTATAGCGGTGAAACTTAAAACTCTATAACCATCTTTACAAGAAAACCGAGTACCCCAAGCAGTTGTCCTTAGATGTTGTATTCAGAGTTGTCTTTCTCCAAGACTGGTTTCCAATCAATGCTAAAGTGCCCAGTCTGCTTAACTATTTCACCCTTCCCTGGAAGGAGAAGCGATGGATTCCTATATTTCACAAGGGGTATGCAACAAACTCGACAGGATTTCGAAATTTGCTCATTGATTTTTTTCCTTCCAAAACTCTAAATATTATTTGTAATGTATAATCGCACACACACACACACACAAACACACACACACACACATGCACATGCACACACTAATTTCTGGAGTGGGGAGTCCGTCTATGAAACTCTGGAGTCGGGATGCTGAAGGTAACAAAAATCAGCAAAGTGATGAACCTTTCAGTTGTATAATATATATATATATATATATATATATATATATATATATATATATATATATATATATATATATATATATATATATATATATATATATATATAATGAAATGGGTTAAGTACGACAATTATTTAATATATTTTCTGTTGATACGTTATTTTTTTAAGATATTATTTTTTTTTAAGTAATTTTATTTGTTTTTTCTTTATTGAACAGAATTAATTAAATTTACCGGCCTTAATGTTCGAGAAATTTAGTAGAAAATATGCGCTCTCCGACAGGAATTGAACCTGTAATGGAAACTGTCATTTGATTTGAAGTGCTGTTAACCATTGTTGGACATTAACACATTTCATAATATGTTGTTATTTTTTACGTTAAGATATGTTTCGTGAGTAGAAATGATCGATTGAGAAAATCGACGAAAGTGTGTGTTTATAAACAGTAATTAAGACTGTGCTAACCAGACGTTTCTCTGTGTTTGAACGGTGAACATGTCGTCAGATCAAAGGATGGTACCTATTAGATTTACAGATTCGATTCCTATCATTTGGTCTTATTTATTTATTTAGTTTCTTGTTATTTATTTATTATTTTTTATACTTGCTTTTTTTATAATTCTATTTTTTTAAATTATCTAATATTTATTTAATTCAAGTTCAATACGAATATTTTCTTGTTCTTTTATTTATTCTTTTATAAACATTCCATATATTATTTAATATTAATATTCTGTGTTTTACATACTTAAAATCTTTTAATTAAATCTGGTTAATTAGCGTTTTGTATAAAAGTTCTGTTTTAAAATATATATTAATTATTAAAATTTCCTTAATATTATCTAAAACAAAACTTTCCTAAATTATTAAAGATTGTATTTCTTTATATAATTTCTTAATTTGAACACGAGTTTATATGTTAAATATAAGACAAGGTCAGCCCATGTCTAAATAAATTTGAAAATTTCAAATTTATTTTTCTTGTCTTTTTTCTCTCTTTATCTTTCTCTTCCCACTCTCTGTTTAAGTACATTTGCTCTTAGTTGCAAATTTCCCTCCTCTTTCTTCCTATTTACAAAAACATTATGATTCTTTTTTTCTTTTCTTTTTTTTTTTTTTTTTTAATCTAACTCTTTGGTGTTGACAAGCTCGTCTGGGTGAAATGGCCATATATCATATGAGGTATTGAATTTTATTATCTACTTGTAATTCATATTTGCACTATAATAAATACTCTCTTCTGTGGATCATTTTTAATATTTTTTATTACTAGGATTCACTTGTATTACTTACCATGGATTTTACACACACAGACACACACACACGCACACACACACACACACACACACACATATACATATATATATATATTATAATACACACACATATATATGTGTGTGTGTCTGTGTGTGTGTAAATATATAGAAAATAGGAAAGAACACGTTAGATAAATAAGCCTTTCATAGTTTATTAAAAGGTTTAAAAGCTTAACCCAATCATAAGATAAAAAAAAACTTTATGAAGTCGTCAACAAAAAACAAATTGTAGTTCAATATGACGCATTTATATACAAACAATTAAAAAAAATTAGAAAAAAATCTTTAGACATTTAACGACGTAAAAATAATGCCAACAGTTCTTGAAACAAACACCCGACCTTACCTTGACTTGACCTCTTTCCGAAAGTAACTAATATGTTGATACAATATGATAACCCTTACGCCCCTTCAGCAGTTTCCATAGTAATTAATTTTATGCGTGAATATGCTTATAAAGCTGTGTAAATTCAAGATTAGTTAGTCGAAAAATTTCGCTTCAGGTTGAAACAGAGCTTGATACTTTCATTCAATTTAATTTTAATAATTATATTCAAGGTTTTTGGTTCCTGTTTTTGAAACATGAGAACTCTTATGTAGCGAAGGAATCATATTTTTAAAAAAATAATTATAATATCCGCAAAGTGTGACTTCTCGAATTCTGCTGGTAGGCATATTTTTATTAAGTTTCCTGACGGCTGCAGCCCGGTAGACAAAATAAATAATGTTTAAAATTAAGAGGGGTGTCTACTTATATACACGAAAAATAATGTTTGAAGTAACAAGAATATATTTGACTAAAAAAATCTATTACATATATGTGTGTGCGTGTGTCTGTCTGCGTGCCTGTGTGTGCGTATGTGTGTCTGTGTCTGTGTGTGTGTGCGTGTGTCTGTGTGTGTGTGTGTGTGTGGAATTGCTTCATATCTAATGCTTATCTCCTGCATCTTCTGTTATTTCGTGAACATTCAACAAAGAAAATCTTCGAATTGATCAATATTGCTATGCGATTCCTCGCAGAAATGTTTGTGGAAAGCATCTAATTCTTGAGAATAATACCGCTTCTCAGCCTTTTCGATGAGAATGGTGTTCATAAAAAGAAAACAGTTTGTTAATAGAATGTGACTTGCAAATATGTCATTGTTAGAATTTGTTCTACATCTGAAAACAGCAGGATTCTGATTGGCTAAAATGATCCAATCTACTTCGTCCATTCAATCGTAACAAAAACAAGGTCAAATTTAACAATACGACTTTAGAATTTGAATACACTTGATACTAAAATTCAACAGCCTTCTTTCAGCTGTCGATCACAGATGTTGATAGTTAAAATATTTGGATAATTTAAGCAAAATAGTTGGAGCAAAACGGAAACCCCCCAGCAAAAAACTCACTCGGTGGGAGAGACGCTTTGAAATTGCGTGGCATTAAATTGTTGAACGAACCGTAGATTTATAAATAAATAAAACAGTGCCTGCAAGTGGAAATTTAGTTTATAAATTAGATTTGCGTGTTATCAAAGCGGGAAAAATAATAAAACATTGAACGTAAATGACATTCAGCTATTCTCAATGTCTAACTACGATGGACATTTTTAATATCTCACTAAGCATCTTAAAATCGATTCTCGAATGAAGCTGTTCAACACCGTGAGACTTTTATAATTTTTATTCTGACAATATTTTTTTTAATTTTTTGTTAATCGATTTCACTCCAAGCAAGGCCACTAAGACGCAAGGGTGAGAAAGATCTAGAAAACAGAAACACCACTAAGGAACTAGAACAAAAAAAAATGTAATCAGGTCAGCAGAAAACAATTGACATTGCATTTAAATCTATAAAGATTAAACTTGACTGAAAAGTATGGAGACGGGAAAGAGTCCGACAAGTGAGATGTGGGAGAAAATAAAGTGTTAGCATAGCGCTTACGGTTCTATCTAGCCAACTGGGTAAATATTGATTTTGTTACCCGTGCGTAGTGATTTTCTGCAAGGAAAGTCTGTAAATAGGCCAAATTTTCTTATTACGCCGGCGTAGGTATCCCGCATTGAATCAAGATTCATGATGGCATTAATGGGGGACGAATGACCAACGAGAAGTCCGATTTTTTCTTGTCGATAACTCCAAAACGGTAAGGATTCTTCTTAATTTAATTGTTATTATAATTCGAGTTCAGCATGTACATTTGCACGGAATTATGACGATTTGGGAAAAATTTAAGGGATATTAGCGCACGGATAACAAAACCAATATTTACCGCCAACTGAACTGCAAACTGATCCGGATTTGTCGTCGTAGTACTGCACTTAAATCTATAAAGTCTAGGTACCATAGCGAAGACAATTAACAATTACATTAACAATTACCTTGAGAGTATTTGTAGAAAATGTTACAGTGATGCAATTTTACATCGGTGGGAAAGAGACTTAAGCCGAGCTTCCAGATCAAGATCAATAATATTGCTGATTCTTCGTTGTATTTTATCAAGGATTTCCAAATATATATCAGGATCATCGGACTATATGTGGTAGGAATATTCTCAACATTGACTATTGATAGACATGGATATGTAAAATAGATTCTGGAGAGAAAATTTATCTAGCACGGCATAGCAAACCAAATATTCCCAACGTTGATCGCATGTTCCACCAGTGGGGTATCTTAATATTTTGGTGGGGCATGCGTAGGATATGCACCCTTCGGCTTACTATACCAACAGAATAAGGGGTCAATTCGAGAATGAGTTATTAACAATAAATTGTGTTCTAGTGAGCTCAAATTTCATTTGGCATTATTATTTCATGATTAAAATGATCAAAGTATATTACAGAATAAACTTTCATTCAAATATTTTATATTTCTGTCTTTCGTTTCTTTATTATGTTTTGGAACTATATATATATATATATATATATATATATATATATATATATATATATATATATATATATATATAACTTTCTTTTTTTGTCTTTTTTTAAATTTTTCTCTTTCAAGGACGCCATGGTCTTTGGAGCCTTTTTTAGACACGAAGTTAATGGCTTTTTAAGCTTTCTTCACGTGAATTGCAGTAAAAATTTTACAATGTAAGAATTAAATATTATGGTAGGGGGCACCAGAATTTTAGACATACCAAAGTGTGGCATGGCCACAAATCGGCTGGGAACCACAGCAGTAAACCAACTTACTTATGAGCTGATAATGCGCGAATATCTACTCCCCTGGAGGTTAGCATCAGCCATGCTGAAGGAAGGCAGTGACAGGTCTCTCAAATGATTAATACAGAACATTTTCGTTTTGACCCGTTAAAATTAACAAGGACACATAGCACAGTGGATAAAGGCGTTGGTTAGATCCAGTGACAGGACCGAAAGAGTGTGAGTTCAATACTCGGTTAAGGCAGTGGAGAACTTTCAGAGGGAAAATTAACAGGTGATAACTGACATCCATTAAACATGGCACGTGGAACTAGAACAGTCTTCCCCAGTGAGCGAAATAAAGGGTTCAGTTCGACATTCCAACCACCTGAAGAAGGCCGAAGCGTACAACGGCTGAAACGTTGTGATAAATATGGCGACAAAAATGAGGACAGTAGTCCGAATAATGTAAATAATATACATAAGGCCTCATCTCAGAAAGATAGACAGTTTCCCTAAATGTTTTCTCATCTTCCCCAATGAAAACTTTTCATTATTTTTTTATATTATTCAAACTTTTGTCTTTATCTTCGTTGTTGTTATAATAACCTTTCGACTGTTGTACCGTCCGGTCTTTATCAGGTGATTATTGATCCGGGTAACCGTCACCGAATTTCGATCTGATGCCTTTATTTAATGTAAGCATCAGCCGTTAAATAGATTGTTCTACATGGCTTATATCGAAAATATTCTTTATTTTTACAATTGTTCGGTCAATCAGATATGATAACACGTAATATTTAATACTTTTATGCAACTATTTGAGTTTCGATGACGACACACATGTCCTAATTTACAATAAAATTACCCATACATTTGTAAATCTGGGTTCGTACAGAGCAATGGCGGCCAGGAGATATGTTATTGTTAGGCCGGTTAGGTCAGCTTAATATACGTTACCGCGAGCGTCTATCCCTCTAAGTTGTATTCTCTAATACCCGACCACTAGCGACTGTGGGATTGCTTAATCCATCCCACGCAACAAACCTAACCGGCTTGTTTCCGATTCAAAAATCTAATATCAACGCACAGATGATACCCAATGCTTTTTCTATAAAAAAGGCTTATGCTGCAAAATGTCCGTTTCAAAAATATTTAAACCTAAGACTTTAAAAAAACAAAATAAAACACCAGACAGCTCATTAAAGTTTATATTATGCCTGATTTATAAGTACTCTGGAACATTTAACGATATTTAATAATTAAAAAAAAGTATGTACGCTATCATGGCTTTTCACAGATACCTTTCCTTTTATTATCTGTTAAATGCCATGGCTTCTTGGAAAATATTGTTGAATGCTCCCCCGTTGCTTTCCTCGCAGTGTTCAATACAAAGTTATTCTTTTGCTAGACGCCCATAGAAACGCAGTGAAACTAGCGAATCCAATCTTCCCTGCTTTTTAACCCATAGTGAAACAAGAGATGGGTTCATGCCTTTGCATGGGAAAGTTACAGTTACAGTGAAGTAATAGATACGCGACTCGGATTAAGAAATCGGAGAGCCGAGTTCTAATTCCAGTCGAGTTCATTACATTCATTTACGTGCTAATACTCTTTGGAAAAGTGTGAATCTCTCCCTTCCACCCATGAGTAAATGGCGGGACAGATTGGACCTCTTAGTCTTGATTGGGAGCAAGTCTAGGAGAATGAAAATTCTGAAATCAAACTAGCCTAGAAGTACTCGAATCGCACTATACTAAAATGTGTATATATGTGGCCGGGGACCGCTTGTGAATCCAAAATTCCTACTGAAGCTCTTACTATGAATTTCCATGTTCTTTCGTGATGCAGCAGACTCGTTTCACGGAGCCAGCTCACAGGATCTCGGATGAAGTTAGTAAGTGTACAAAAGACAAGACAACTAATTTTGTCTGAATCTGAACTTGTTCTGCCAATTCCATTTTCTGCGCCTATAACTGTTACGTGACTTGAACATCCATTTTCTTTTTTTTTTATTTTTTTATGTGTGTAAAAGTTTCCAGCGAAAATCTGTTTCCAACTGCGTCTTCCGTTCACAGTTTTCGATTGGTTTTGTTTTACGGCATATCAATCTCAATGGGTTATTTAATGCCGACAAGATTTTTATTGCTAGTAATATATATATATTTTTTTTTAAATGTATTCTGGTAATATTTATTTTTCCAAAAATGTATTGCTAGTAATAGTTTTTTCCCTCAAAAATTTATTGCTGCTAATATTTTTAAAAAAATGTATTGCTAGTATTAAAAACTATTTTTACACATTCATAGTGTTTTAATCCCAGTTTCGGGGTTAACCATTTGCCCATAACTCGGACCCTAACAGGTGCTACCATCCCCGGTTAGGGTGGACCTGTGAACACCAGCAATTAAGAGGTGGTTCTAAGCTCCTCAAAACCTCCTGGTCAGAGGCCTTGCTGTTGGATATAGTTTATCGTCTTACCCAGGACGCGAATGTAGTTTATCGTCATACCGAGGATTGCCCAGTTTTCGAAAAGAAATTTTAGATACATTTGAAAACACCTGATATAAAAATAGATATTTTTATTACTTTATATTAGGTTATCTTTTCCCCATATGATGTAAGTTCTATCTCCGTTCGACATACTCACGTTTACTCGACTAAACGAAGGTTGGTTAATACCGAAGAATATACGATTATACGATTGCACGCTAGAATCATAGCGTTTCATTCTGTGACGTCTCTGATTCCTCACACTTCTCTATAAAACAGTATGAACGAAAAAGACCATTTCTTTTTGTTATTCGTTTTATTAGGAGAACGGTGGCAGCTTTGATTCTAAGGCAGTAGGAGGAATGAGGCATAGGAACGCATGTCGCAACGTTGGCTAAGCGTCCCTCCACGGTTGGTCTTAGACGGTCGCTAACCCTGGATTTGGGAGGCGTATCAACGCTTCAGTATTTTGGCGGCCCTCTGTCGAATTCACGCCGTTTTGGCCTTATATTCAAAATGAGACAAAGGCAATCCATCAGAATACCCTGCCCACGATTCACTTCGGCCAATCGCTGACCAATCTGCCGCTGGTCTCTGCATTCTGTAGCAATAGTCAATTACTAATGTCGTAGGTTCGATACACATTAACTGCTGCAAACTCGTGGCCTTGTGCCAAACTAACTTAAATACATTTTTCTGCGTATCTTATTGTTTTTAATTATAAGCACTGTCGGGAACTGGGGTTTCCTATCAAAAGCGTTCTATTTCATCAATGGCTGAGATAGTTGCGTATATTGCACGGGTCTGTGATCGAGTGCAGCTTAAAGCTAAGATTTCGAATACTAATTCTCGAAGTATCCAAGGTACCCTCAACTTATAAAGATTGGCGCTACGTAATCTTAATTTCCTGCCCTTTTTTGCCCGGCTGAATCAATGGAAACAGAAATAACACGCATACTTAACAACGGAAATACATAGTTCAAATTTCTGGAGAACATAATGAGGAAAGAGGGTTTAGAAAGTTTGCAACCCACAGGTGATATTGAAAGCTAAGGGGCAGAAGAATGCAGCATATAGTCCCCTCTAATGAGCTCTTTTCGACGGCTCGCTGGACAGGTATTAGGAGTGATAGCAAAAATACAGAATTTACTAATAGATAGAAAGGACAGAAAATTGTGGAGAGCTATGATCGATCATGCCCTGAAGAGACACGGCAAGAAGAAGAAGAAGAAGAAGAATCTGTATCACAATTGTCAAGCGTTTTACCGTTGGACTGTTTAAGCAAGTCTTACACATTTTTCTTACGACCAGGTGTGATACGCGATGTTGCTATTATAACAAGTCGCTTCTGTAGATTTGAAAATGACGCTTGCTGCTGCTGCTTCTGCTAGCGTAACTGCTACTAAAATCATTAAGATCAGCTTACGTTCTTACACTACGCACTGAACAACGTTGAATGATGTCGATGAGAAAGAGGACTTTTAAAAGTGGGTGCGATATTAAGGGAATCGGTTCTTGGAGGGGTTTTAGAGAAAGAGGCTGAAAAGGAAGAAAGAAAAATGACTAAAGAAAAAGGATAACAAATAAAGATACATGATGAAATAAATGCAGAAAATATAATAAAAACAAAAAAAATTATCGTCAAAAACTTTGTGCTGTTATTAAGATCAAAGATCAAAGGCTTTTTTATGTAATTTTTTTTTTATCCTTTTTAGAACCTTTGGAAATGTTGGTTAAAAATCTTTTTTTCAGGCTTCAACTCGGAACAATGAATTTGTACGCAGAATTTCATCGTCTTTTTTGCAGTGAAAAATACATTGATTTGAAAATTGTTGCAACAATCAGATAACTGACGGATTTTAATGAAACTTTAAGCGAGTATTCAAATATTAATTCAATTATTTTGGAAATATTACTTCTTTTTAGAAAATCTTTCTAAAAATATTTTTTTTACATCTGTTACTCCACACAACGCATTTAATTTTATAAAATTTAAAGAAATTCTTTTTTGTGTCGCGTAATGTTTATAATAAGCGTATAAATTAAATAATGAAGTTTTATGTTTTTTTGTTTTGTTTCGTTTTGTTTTGTCAAGCAAGACCGCGGTTAGAAAAAATCTGAATCGTAAAGTAAAAATGCAATAAAACTGAGACATTATTTAATTAAAAAAAATACTTTTAATTGCTTTAATGAATAAAATATATTATAGACATTATATTCAAAATAATTTTCCTTCGATAAATAATGAATTTTTACTATAAATTTTTCAATTTTTTTTAATTATAATTAGAATATTTTACAAAGTTTTAAATCTTGCATTAATTTGTATCGGTCAAGTGATGTTGATATAAATTAAGACTGCAATTTCTAATCAAAATATAGAAAAGCTCCCTACAATTCAATGACCCCAACCCTGTATTTTACAAAGAATTTTGAATTTATTTTATGTATGTATAAACGTATCGGTTTTTGTAAATACGGACGTCCATACAAGGCATTATCAGAAAAATAAGCGCGGTAACTATAGTTAATTTAGAATTTATTGATAATTTTCTAACATTTCCTCAAAAAGTTTCTTCGTGAATATGGCTAGAAAACTAGAGTATCAAAAATTCAGTAAAACATTTTCTCAATTTTTATGATTACTGCTTAGTTAAAAAAAAAAAGTTATAAACGGGCGTTAACGTAGTATTCGGCAAGTAATTTTTACAGTTATGTACCCTCTATTTAAATTTTACTAAACATCAGACAATCGATAAATGTAAAAACACCTCATAAAAGCACACATTCTCGTTTTATAAAATGCTTTTCAGCAATATTCTAAATTAAAAGCCAGTAATTCTTCTTTCAATTCAGATTAATAAAACTTAAAACCGGATACCCCTTCTCAAATAACTTTTCAGAAAAGTACATTTTATTTTTGAACTATTTTTTTATTAAAGGGAAATATGTTGTGTTGACAGATTTGTCAATATGGACAATTTTATAGATTTTACTGATAATCAGAAAAAATGTAGCAATCAATTTAAATACAGTTTGAAATATGACAATGATTTTGCTTATTGAAAATATTAAATTTACCCCATTAGCTTGAAATTAAAACTAAAATAAAAGCTTCAAGAAAGATCTCTCATTTTGTTAAATGCATTTATTTTTTGCTATCAGTTTTTTGGATCTATTTACGAAGAGGCGATTAAGTAGAAAACATTTTTGTTTGATTCAATTAAAAGGAATACTGTTGAAGTGAAATAAAATATATTATTTTCATTACGAATATTTTTTACTAACTTCTTTTTTATGTTGCTTTTTATCACCTTTTTAAAAGACATATATTCCCCCACCCCCGCCATCGGGTACTAAATTAATATGCCTCCCCTCTCAGTTTTATTGCGATTACTAATAATGGAGACACAATGTGATAGGAAGCGGCTGTTGGAAAAATAGAGGAAAGATGAGTTTTGAGAGTGATTCACGAAGAAGAAGAAGAAGAAGAAGAAGAAGAAGAAGAAGAAGAAGAATGAAAGATTGATAAATATGTGCACCAAGAAAGAAGAAGAAGAAGAAGAAGAAGAGGAAGAAGAAGAGGAAGAAATAAGTACACCGAGAGAGAAAGAACGATAAATATACAAAAGATTGAATAAAGGAGTGATAAATGGATAGAATTGAAGATGAAAAAGAAGAAGAAAAATGAAGGAGTGATATGCAATTACACAAAAGATTGAACGAAGAAGAAGAAAAAGAAGAAGAAATCTCTATCTATAAAAGGCAGGATGTGTGTGTGTGTGTGTGTGTGTAACGAAGGCACAGCCGCAATTTTCGACGGATTTGCACCAAAATTTACATGCGCATACTCCAAGTTAGCGGGAAGGCCAAGACCGACGTTGCATTTCCCAACTCGATAGTGAAAATAATCGATTTTTTCATGCTTCTACGGTAGTTTTCATGCAGTTTGCGGACATTTTGTACTGGCCAGAGTGAAAGCCTATAGCTGGCTGCCACGAATAGGCAGGAAGATTCTATTGGCCAGCGTGAGAGCCAACAGCTGAGTGACACGAATGTTAACTAGCATGCTAGCATGCAAAAATATCGATAGCTGCATTCGTCACAAGTGGGAAAAATTGAAATCTGCATGGCACTTTACTCCAATTGGCTCATTCGCTTGCTTAAACTCAACATTGATTCTGATTCCACAGAACTGGGTTGGGTGTGAAAAAGTATTGGTTGTTAATATTCTTTTTTTATTCGGTTTTTCCAGTTACGAGTCCTTTTTTTAAAGCTGATCGTTTTGTGTTCATTTTGTTTAGTTCTTTTTTCGTAACAGATTTAATGTTTAGTATAGAGCTTAGAAAAAATTTGCAGTGTGAGATAGGCAAGAAGTAAGGCATGTAGCAACATCGGCACGGCAAAGGGCACTCCTTTAAAGGCAAAAATATTTTAAGTCAAGTGATAGCGATTGCTGTACGATTTTTTAATCAAGCACGGGCAACACCGGGCCATCCTGCTAGTGATAAATAAGTAAGAGTTAGAAAGGCTCAGTAAAGGCTTAGAATGGATTGAAAGGAATGTAAAATTCTATGAAGAAAGAAAATCTTAAAGAAGGAAAAGGGAGAAAGAAGAAAAGAAACGAAAGAAAAAGCAAATGGAAAGAAAATCATTTTTATTTTTCCAGAAAAAAGAAAGCAAAAATTAAATCTATGAAAAGGGTTTTGTTTCGTAGGTCTGAATTTGTCTGGCACAAGGTCGTAGGTATCGGTCGATATGGAACTCATTTCAATATTACAAGACTAACATGACGTCTTACTCTACGGTAGTGTACCTTAGTTTGGGACAATTTCACGTGTATGAGACACAGAGTAACACTCGTACTTACTAAAGTAACAATCATCTGCTGACTACCTTACCAAGTATTGCTACAAACC
The DNA here is from genome assembly GCA_963932145.1 of Acanthosepion lycidas. Classification (NCBI taxonomy): domain Eukaryota; kingdom Metazoa; phylum Mollusca; class Cephalopoda; order Sepiida; family Sepiidae; genus Acanthosepion; species Acanthosepion lycidas. The sequence continues at coordinate 5,822,094 of OZ010573.1, forward strand.
AGATTTAGTTTTTACGCAGGTATCCAAAGAAGGCCCTGGAAAAGTTTGTAGGTTCTCAGGAAATATATTGAAGACATGCATTTACATTGTGTGTTAGCCTTAAACATGAAATTATTGTGGATAATCGTGTGACTAATGGCGCAGGAAAACCTGGGAGCAAGTAAAATTAAGATGAAAGAAAATACTTGTCAAAAGTTAATGCTTCATCTTCATAAAGCTGAAAGAGAAAGAAAAAGGATAATACGAAAGAAACAAATATTAAAAGGAAAGTGAAAGGAAGAAATAAAGACGAAGAGAAAATCGAAAAAAAAAACCTTTAATGTGATGTGAACACTTCCGTGACTATCAAAGATTTTTTATATTATAGAAGGTAATAAAAATAAAGTTGTAAATTGCCTTTTGAATAAACAGATATCCTTTTGCCAAAATATGAACAATTTATAACCTAATAGACCCTTTCTAAAAAGAAAAAGGATTTTTTTTTATTTAACGTGCCAATCGTTTGTCTCCCTACAAATGAGTGTCATTTGAAACGACGCTATTTATTTCATGAGAAAGTAAAAAGAAATTTTTAATGCATTTTTTAAAATGACAATATTAAACATATGGGTTCCCACGTATTGTATGCTATTTTTCTCTCCTGCTTAATTGAAAATTTGTAAAGCTTTAAAGCGATTGTTTTTAGGGCATGAATTTCAGTTCATCTTTTTTAACAATGAGTTCTTTTTTTCTTAATTGAGGAGGCTTCCATTAAATCATTTTC
>OZ010573.1:5825356-5827856 GCA_963932145.1 Acanthosepion lycidas
TGTATGCTATGACGATTACTCAATCCCTACTGCAGACAACTGCTCAGAAACATTTGTGTTCGTTCGTCGATGTCCAAGGACATTAACGCTGGTTAATATTGTAACTATTCTGAACAGCCTTCTTTTTTAAAAAAATCATTAATTTTATTGGTTTGCTTTTTAAGTTTTAAAAACATTTTTTCATCTTGAAAAATATGTTTCAGATTTTAGGAGTATTATTTAAAATATTCTATACCATTTTTACGTTTTCATTTTATTATTTGCATTATTTACATTATTCGGACAGTTATTCTCATCTTCATTGTCATAATCATTGCAAGTGATAATGGTGAGCCCATTGATAAGCCCTCATCCTATCGATATATGTCTGATTCAATTCTGAAGTATGTTGTTTGCGTACAGCATCCCTATCAAGTTATCTATTGGTATACTGGTCCGTTCTCCTAGAGAGGAATCCGAAGCCAGTGTGTCTCTGATTACCAAGAGTGCCTCTACCGTGGGTACCTTTGTGAACAAACTCACCATGTCTCATTTTATTTTTGGATGTGCGGCTGGCATAGCGTTTATTGACACGTAAAATGAAATCAGCGAGCCGAGTTCAAATTCCAAAGTTCATGTTGTTGCAATAAATTCAAACTTTGGGAAAGAAACGAAACCGTCTTTTTCTTCTCACCCCATTCAACAATGTGTAAAACAGTAGAGAAGACTGGGTTTGCTAACCTTTCTAGGGCAATCTTTCTATGAAAGGGAGGACTCTGAACTTAAAATTGTTCAGAAGACAATGGAAAATCTCTCCACTCTCTTTTCCAAGAACAGATATTAGAGATTAGTAGCCGTGAAGATTATTTGATAATCCTAATTAGGAGATGATATTCTTTTAAATCCTTTCAGGCTGATGCAATACAAAATTTATATGAGTCTTCGTCATGATCTGAAACGTAGTTTTTTATAAATTATAAAATGTAACATTTTCAGGTGCTTCCTCTCTCTTGCTCCTTCCCCCCTCTCTCTCTATCTAGCTCTCTGTCTGTCTCACTCTATCTATCTATCTATCTATCTATCTAGCACTGTGTCTATTTATTTATCTACCTGTCTCCCTCTCTCTTTCTATATATATATATATATATATATATATATATATATATATGTGTGTGTGTGTGTGTATGTATATAACTGTGTCTACCTATATCTATCTATCTATAAATGTGTCTATCTATTTATCTACCTCTCTCTCTCTCTCTATATATATATATATATATATATATATATATATATATATATTTGTATATGTATATATGTATAACTGAGGCTATCTATCTATCTATCTATCTATCTATATATATATATATATATATATATATATATATATATATATATATGTGTGTGTGTGTGTGTGTGTGTGTCCATCTATCTATCTAGCTAGCTAGCTATCTAGCTAGCCATGTATCTATCTCTAACTGGGCCTCTCTGTCTGTCTATCTATAACTGTGTCTATCTATGTATCTATCTCTTTATCTCAGTCTATTCATTATCTAGTTATCTCTCTCGATATGTTCATTATCTATCTCAGTCTGTTTATATCAATCTCAGTCTGTTCATATCTATCTATCTATCTATCTATCTATCTATCTATCTATATATCTATCTATCTTTCTGTCTCTGTTTATTATATATATATATATATATATATATATATATATATATATATATATATATATTCAGATACAAATTATCCGAATCTCTGACCTTCCCGTCACCACGGTTTCATATGATAGACAACGGTGGATCCTTGTACAACAATAATCATTGGAAACAAATATATTTACAAACTCACACGTGAAAATCTTTTCGTAGAAGCAAAAATATCAATTCTATGTATGTAGTCATTTTCCCGCCTTGAGAAAAATAATATTTTACGAAATAATATCGATTTATTTCAAAAACTTCGATTTGGAATGTTTTGGCATCTTGCAGATATATAAAGCTGATCAATATGGACTAAATTTAGGGTTATCTGACCACAAGTATAGGGTACCCACTGGGAATTGAACTAACTAATGCTTGTTACTGATGTACACCGATACACCTCTCCCCACCTCGTATAGACCGATATTTACTAGGCTTAGTTTAATATGACGCAAACTAAACGTAAATAACGAAAGTTTATCTTTTACAGTTGTTACGTTAATCAAATTTGATCACACTAGTGTATATATATATATATATATATATATATATATATATATATATATATAAAGGCTGAGACCGACACCTGCACACGCGTATCGCCGTAGAGTTACGCGCACTCTCAGGAAAATAATCAGAATGGTCCGTCCAGGAAGGCACATGCACCTGCTAAAAAGCGTCTTGGGTGTCAGAGAACGTTTCCCGCCATTCAACTGCCGACAATAATAAAGATAAAAAAAAGAAAGAGAAGATACAATCTCTTCCTCAGAAAGAAAGAAAAAACAAAACAAACAAACGTGACTTTCTTTTGAAT
>OZ010573.1:5832856-5835356 GCA_963932145.1 Acanthosepion lycidas
ATCAGAGACTGTTCATATCTATTTACCCCAGTCTATCCATTAACTATCTAATTATATATTTATACATATATGTATCTATCTCAGTCTTTGTTCAATTATCTGTCTATCTCAGTCTGTATCTATCTATCTATCTATATATATATATCTTGACCGTTTTTTGTGTGTGGGTGGTTGTGTGTTGTTTGTGTTGTGTGTTGTGTGTTTAGGCAGTTCAATCCTTCTTTCATGCACATGTCATTGAATGACGACAGGCAAAGTGCTTTTATTTATTTGTTCATAATATCTTGACCGTTTTTTGAAACAAAAAAAAAATGAAAACATTTTATAAAACATACACACAACAGACTATTTCTAATTTTCACAGTGAAAATATAATCCTTGAAAATGGCTAAATGTATAGCCGAAAGCGCTCGGATAAAAAGAACATTCGGACAGGTTTTATATAATTTATCACCCGAAAAAAAAATTATTAGTTTACATGAGAAATTGTATAAAAAAATAAATAAAAGCACTTTGCCTGTCGTATTCAATGAAATGTGCATGAAAGAAGGATTGCTGCCTAAACACACACACAAACACAAACACACACACACAAACACACACACACACACACACATATATATATATAGATAGATAGATAGATCAGACTGAGATAGACAGATAATTGAAAACAGACTGAGATAGATAGATACATACATACGTGTATAAATATATAATTAGACATATAATGAACAGACTGAGGAGATATGAACAGATTCTGATATATATATATATATATAACCAAATGTAAAAGAACGAAGCGTAAGATTTCAGCGTTCAAAACGTTGAATTAAAACAGAGCTCAATTCTAAAGTAGAGCCGATTTACGTTGAAACAAGATGTGCAGTTTTGTAGTGGGTATGTGCATGTTCTAATGTAACAGTGCATAATATATATATATATATATATATATATATATATATATATATATATATAGCACAGTTTGCTCATCTCTATCTATCTCATCTAGTTAATTATCTATGTATGTATCTCTCTATGTATCTATCTGATTCTGTTCATATCTATCTATCTATCTCAGTCTGTTGGTACTTATCAGGTTGGTGCAAAAATAATGTCGTTTTTTGACATATTTTATAACGTCATAAAAACGACATTATTTATGCACCAACCTAATAATCCCTCGGCTATCTACCTGCCTTTCTTTATTTGCCTGATCCTATCTATTGCTTCTTGACTATACACGTTTCTTCAGATTTACGTATTCATCTGCCTCTTTGCATCTAAATGTGCACTAATGTAAATATTTTTTTTTATTTTCCCCCTTCCCTCTCACTTTCTCGCTCGCACCATGTTCGTATCTATATATCAATCTAAGATATTTTAATAGTAATTACTTATACACTCGATCTCTATAAACAATTGCTGAATAACATGTTCCACGCCATGAAACAAAATATGTCACATCTGCTTTTCAAAATAATGCTTTATTTACATATTTTCCAATTCACATATCTCCGCTACTCTCCCCCCTCTCACTCCCTCGCTTTACATTGATATATATATATATCCCTTGGGAAAGGTATGAATCTTCTTCTTTTCCCCGGCCGCCAGCTATGGGTAAGTAGCAGGACAGACATGATTTTAAAGCCTTGGATGGCAACTGATCTACCGCAGAAAGAAATGGCAACCTACCGCATGAAAAAAGTCTGCCTCGTCAGTCATGTATCGAAAGATACATGATCGCCTATCCGTGTATCAAAATGTCATTTAACTGACTGATACCATAAACGCGGAATTTTACAAGATAATTGGTGATCTGACTGAGCGCTAGGAAAATGTATTTATCCGTATCATCATAAAAGTAGGGCAAAATAATTCTGGTTTCGATTCTTTAATTTAATATATATATATATATATATATATATATATATATATATATATATGTGTGTGTGTGTGTGTGTGTATTAAATAAAAAAAAACACTTTAAGGTTCCATGTAATAAATTATTTCACCACAGCCCTTTTAAAGGACTGCGGATCATCAGACTTTACTTCCAAAGGTTGAAACAAAAAATCTGTATGTATGCATCCAATCATTTAGAAACCGGAATTATTTATCAAATATATACATATGTAAATATATATCGAAACCAGAACTGTGAGCCAACGATGATTGTGCTAGCACCAAATCACAAGTTATCGTGACCGAGGGTTTAATCGTTTGTCCAGACTTACGTGCAAGTACCTCTGTATTATTAACTTAATTAATTAATCTTTAGATTATTAACTTAACGGTTCTTTCCTATTTTTCTATATTTACACACACACACACACACACACACACATATATATATATATATATATATATATATATATATATATATATATATATATATATATATACATATATATATATATATAGTGTTACACAGCAAAATTACCTCTTATGGGAGAGGATAGATTTATTTCAACAGACGAAAACTATTCATTCAACCCCGGTA
>OZ010573.1:5837856-5872856 GCA_963932145.1 Acanthosepion lycidas
AATAGTTTCACGTGCAAAGCGACCATCAGATGGTAAAGAACCATGGTCTGAAAACCAGTAGACGAGATGGATGCTTGCTTCGAACTGTCTGCGGATCAATTTGTGTATAAAATTAACATTTCACGGTCGAGTCATGGCGGCCGATTTAGTCAAGGAATTCGATCCCGCTCTATCTCTGGCATCATTTTCAGTTTGTGATTTCTTGTCTGGGCCATTGAGCATTGTCTGTTGTCGCTGAGGTGATGCCAACTGTGCTTGCTTAAGTTTTGGTTGGTCAAACCCGGTTGATTTCATACATATATACATGCTACAGCTCAAAGGTTTGAGGCTACCCCTGATAATTTTTTTTTATTAAATGTTATTGACCCAAAAATAGTTTTTTTTGTAAGAGAAAATCATTATACAAGGTTAAAAAATAACGATACGTAATTTTTTTTATTAAATGTTATTATAAAAAAAGAAAAAAATCATTTTATGATTAAATTTTTCTCTTGTCGAAACATCCTTCTTTAGCCTTGATTACTGCAGTACATATTTTTTAGCATTCTTTGCATAACTTTCTCAAAGAACAAGTTTTGATAATTAATTCTATTCTTTTTGCAATGACTCTAAGAGCTCTTTTTCAACTTTGTTTTCGTCTAGCGTCCTGAATATTCGATAAAACTAATTAATGAATAATGTCACCACTGGTAGGATATGAACTCGCGTCTCACTTTGCAGGAGAAACCGTCGTTTGATCCGACGTGCTTTTGAGCGACTCGGCTATGAATTCTCGAATATTCAGTCTAGTAGACAAAAATAAACATGATACTGTTAAAAAAACGGAGTGGTGTATGTATGCATGTATGTATGTATGTGTGTGCTTATATTAATGTGTGTGTGTCTTTAATGATGTCTTCTGTTTTAAATAATTTCTTGTAAGTCAGCTGACGTTCGAGGAGATTCGTAAAATGTCATCAGCAAATACTCTTCTTTTACATTTGCTTCCTTGTTCATTTTCAAGAAATATGTTTTAAAAGCAGTCGATTAAATAATTTCTACGAAATTTTATTTGCTTTCATTCATTCTTTTTTTTTCAATCCATATTTTCCATAGATTAAAATTATTGCACAGAACTACTCGTATAAAATCTCAATAACTTTTAATATTCTGCTCTTATCATTAGCAGCTATGCTCCCATCTATTGATAGGTCACCGAAGACATTTTAGCGAGTGTTGCTGAATGTCAATGCGCACAATTTTATCTGCATGGGGCAATTGAATGATACACATCTTTGTAAACACTTTTATGTCAGAAGCCATTTTGTCATATTGCTGTCTGTAACAAGGATCTATGACTAATTGTCTGGTAGCTTCAAAGTTATTTGGCATAGCACCACGACATATTAGATAGTCATTCGATTACTGGGAATTAAAGAAAATGAGAAGTGTGCAGAAAGAACAATAAAAGAACGGTGTCTGGAAGACAGAAGATGGTAATTGGCGTTGCATTTAAATCTTTGAAGATTTTAGGTGGCAGGGAAACCAAAAAAATGTCGGAAAGGAGTTCCATAAACGAAAAGTTCGAGAGAGGAAACTATTAGAATAGAAGATACGATTGAATCTAGTTAATTCAGCAGTAAAACGGAGAGGATTAATGATTAATCTTCTTCCTCTTTAAATTTTGTGTCCCCTTATGGTCCTCCACAACTTCCTGTCATTTGTAGTTCTTAATAAATATTGTCTCTTGGCTATTTTTCCTAAACCCTGTTCATCCATTCATTTACACAAGCCTATCAAGTATGTTTACCTCTGTACTCCTTTCCTTTAATCTGTCCTGTGAGTATCAGATTTTCTAAGCTTTCCTTCCTCATTGCGTGCCCCGGAAACTTCAACTGTATCTTCCTGATATTAAGTATGTTTCCTTTTTATTTCCTTTTTCTTTAAAACCTCGTCGTTGCTTATATATTCAGTCCATGGTATCCTCAGCATCTTTCTGTAGAACAACATCTCTCGTCCTTCAAGTCTCTTCTTCATTTTTCAAGACATTGTCCAGCATTTGCTGCCATACAAGAGGACAGATATCACGTAACAGTTCAGTACTCTTTTATTTGTTTTTAACGAAGTTTTTTTTTCTGTTTCTTAATACTTTGCTTAGCTTCTGGGAGCCATTTCCATTGTTGTCCTTGTTTGATTTTGGTATCGATGATACTGATTGTAATTTGCATTTTGGACACATCCATTTGCTAACAATCATACAATATGTCTTCTTGTAGTTTATGTTAATCCTTCTTCAAACTTTCTTTCGTTACCTTCTGCATAAGCTTTTGTTTCCTTTCCGTGTCTGCTTATTGCCAATCTAGTAACAAACTACAATACATGCAGCCGAGGCATCACTTTTTAGGACAGAATAATAAAATAGGACTTATTACTTTCGGAACGAACTTCCTAGGTACATAGCAAGTGGTACTTTTTATTGGTTTTTTTATCAAATGTAGTTTCAGAATCCTGAATTTGATTCACGATAAGGATATTCAGTACAATGGCCAACATTTCTTTTTTGCTACCATTTCTCTTGTAGGATTCTTTGAATGCTTCTATCTGGCTTATTTAGTTACTTTTATACTGAGAGAAAACCTGGACGAGAGAAATTATTTTTGAGAAGTATTTTTTTTGCGCTTGTGTTCATCCTTTGCAAAACAAGCCCTAATAAAAACATATTTTTATAAACCTTTGTAAATAGATACATATAGGCTTGCACTTGTGTTCTTGGTTTTGGTATTGAGAAAGAAGAAATTCCACTACTTAGACAAGACTGCCGATGGCAGAAGAGGCCATGAAAGACAGGCATTTCCAGCGACAAAGGTTCCATGTGTACATTTGATGAATATAAAAGGAAGAATGGGTATTGAAATTCGGGTTTTATGTCTTTGATTAGTCCTGTTCTGCTTGTACATAGATAGATAGATAGATAGATAGATAGATAGATAGATAGATAGATAGATAGATAGATATGGACAGACTGAGATAGATAGATAGATGTATCTATCTGCATCTCTGTCTCCCTCTATGTGTGTATGTCTCTCTCAATATATATATATATATATATATATATATATATATATATATATATATATATATATATTATGAAAGGCTCAAACAATAATATCCCATGGAAACCATGGAATATTATTGTTCGAGCCTTTTATATTATATTCTTACTCTGTCCTGGACATTGAGTTCTACCTGAATTCTATATTCTTGAGAATTTATATATATATATATATATATATATATATATATATATATATATATATATATTGATAATATTAGTGCTCAATATATATATATATATATATATATATATATATATATATATATATATATATATATATATATATATGCGCATTTAGCTGTCTCTCACATTATTATCAAGCATGGCCACTTACCTCACTGAAAATTGTTACTCAGCTATTCTCGTTAAGCCATTTGCTACAATAATCCGTTTTATTCCCACGGGAAACTTTATTTTTTATCCGACTGTACCAGACACATGTAGGATTAGTGTTTGGTAGATTTGTGTACTGGTTAATGATCTTCTGTCTTCTTGATGCAGAAAAATGAGTGAAAGAATCCTTCCACTGTGATTGCGAATTCCTGCATTATTCTGATATGGAAAAGGGATGTCATGAGAGATCGAACAACGAGTAAGGTTTTCCTTATTTCAAATTGTCTCATGACACCCGACTACACGGAAAGATAGGATAACTGGTGATGGGCCGAGTATCCCTCTTTAGTTGCTTGCTGACTGGTTTATAAACATTGATCTGGGCAAAACTATGCAGTCATGACGTACAATTAATACATGTGATTAGAGCAGATTGCAAACATATTACGGTAACCGTCTGTAGCCAAACTACGCTGAGGACTATATAACGGAAGACTTGTAACGAGTTGCGTTCACTATTCGCACAAATTCCCTTAAATCTTTTCTTGTTTAGTTGAACATTTAAAAAACAGGGCATTTAATTACGTCATATCTATCTATCTATCTATCTATCTATCTATCTATCTGTCTGTCTGTCTATCTATCTCAATCTGTTCATTATCTATCTATCTATCTATCTATCTCAATCTATCTATCTATCCATCTATCCATCTATCTATCTATCTATCTATCTATCTATTCTTCTATATAGTCAAGAGAGAGGCAGGTTTAATATGATAAATATTCGGTATACGAAAATAAATATACTTTTTTAATAAATAGATGGAGCGTTTACTCGAATATGGATATCCACTAAAAAATAATATTTAATAAATAAAATCTGTTAGGCTAATAAATGGAAAGAATGCATTGCTTCTTTAGAAATTGCAATGTAAACTCTAAGAATAAAAATCCTTTTAACTGAGATGCCGACGACGTATATATTAGGTTGGTGCAAAAATAATAACGACATTATTTTTGCACCAACCTAATACAAGAACAAAAGGGTCTAACTTATAACAGAAATACTTGAATATTTTCTATAGGCACAAAGCTGTCGGTAGTCGAACCCAACTAAAATGTAACGATTTAAAAATGGGTAAAAAAAATAACTCTAACCCCAGATTTTTTACTATTTTAATTAGTTTTATTATCACTGGGGGTCCTCTGTCGCTTTGTAATGCTAAATTGTATTTTTTGTTGTTGTTTTAGTTTTTTGCATACTAATCTATTCATAGTAAATATCAAATTTGCTGACCTTGAGAGAGAAGGAAAAGAGAGGAATTCCAATTGTTTATTCTTAACGGGTGTTTTTTGCTGCTTTAAAATCAATCTATGCTATTCCCGCATTCAAAATCCACGAGACTCTTCTTCCATTCCATCCCCGACTGTCGTCCGGTGGTTTTTAGCGAAAAAAATTCGCTTCCTTTTATTTACCGAAGTTTGTATACGAACATTACAGTATCAATTGGCCAGCTTCTTGTTATTGAATGCCAGCATCCTCTTCCTTATCCCAAACACGGTAAAGTGGTTGGCAACAGACAGAGAGAGAGAGAGAGAGATTGAAATAGAGAAATGGGAGAGAGAAAATAAGGAAGTGAAAGAGAGAAAGAGAAAAGAATATGGGACAAAGACTAAATAATCAAGTTAGATAAAAACGTTGAGAAGAAAATTGCCTTAACCAAATCTAACCAAAGATTTAAACTTTAAAAGATCGTTTAAAATGAAGGAACATCCCTCGAGAGGCCATTTCTAATGCTCATTGTCGCAGAAGAGAAGAAAACATAATGGAAAAAAAGACAGCACAAATTCCGGCTACCATTTGTTTGAACTGTTAGCCACAGAGCGAAGTTTTCCTTCTTTTAGTTCTTGAAGAAAACGGTCAAGGGACAGCTTTTATCCTTAGGCCCTGCGTAATATGAATACTGCCGCACGATAACAATTTTCAACGTATTTTAAACGTTATTACTTTTCTTCATTTGATACTCTGCACGCTCGCACGTATGTGTGAGAGAGAGTGTGTGTTTTGCGTGTGCATGTGTGTGTGTGTGTGATTGTTTCGTTTGTGCGTGTGTGTTCCCGTGCGTGTTGGTGTATGTGGAGATTTCTGTTTGATTTCACTGTTCATTGAAAAGTGACAAGAACAATAAAACGTACATAAATAAAGGAAATATCTCTGTATTTCTAGAACAGAATATTTTAATCTTTACACGAGTTAGCTTAGGACACAAAATAGAATGCTGATCTGTCTATATCTCTGAGATGAGGTATTATGAGTTGAGTTAAAGGGAAATAACAGAGACATACGGAAGAGGTATGGCACGTGGAACTAGAATGCTGATCTCATATCTAGGCACTAATTAATACCCCATTTTATAACCTTAATAGACTCTGCAGTAGAACAGGATGACTTGTCACTTCATTTAGAAAATCATCATTACACTCTGTGCGAAAGTTAGATTTTCATGTGATAAGTAACGACACCGATAATTAGATTTTTGTAGCTTTTAACAATTTTTGAGGGTTTAGCTGATTCAAATGTACAGAAATACGTAATTTTCGCAAGATTTTGCTTACAAACTGATATCAAAATTTTTCTATTACAAGATTAAATCCAAATAAAGTTGAAACCATTTGCATTAGATACATCGAATGGAAAATATATTAAAACCAGAATTCTAATTAGAAATCAACACAAAGAAAATATATAATTTTTGTCTGTATTAAATAAATGAAAATTATGTATAAATCGTCAAATATTACAAAGAAAGGCTACTTAATAAATACGATCTTACAACATTTGTTAAGCTCATAATTAATAAAAACAAAAAATAACGAAAAGTTTATATAAGACCATAATACAACTGGGCACAAATTATAAAATAAAATGTTTTAAATTTACATTATTTATTTAATGTTGCACTAAAATTACTGCGTTGCATAATAAATTACATCATAATATAGCTAAATTATTCAGGATAATTTCCCTTTGAAGTAAATGAAGGTCTTATTTGATTTGCGTCTTGTCTATATACAGTGCTGTTCGATAAAAGTGACAGACCTGATTTTTTTCACTAAAAATATTTTTTGTCTATTGTTTTGGGGGTTAAAATAATTTTAATGTTACTAATATAAAGACCCCTTCCCGACCACCTAGGAAAATAGTTTATTCACCCTAAGGTATTCTATTGATAATTATATATCTGGATATAAATGAGATTCAGGAAAAACTCTGTGCAAAAAAAGTGACTCAGATATCTCATTCTAATGATTAAACTGGTAAATTTAAAGAGCTTTTGAAAAAATATTGAAAACTATTTTACAATACACTCAGAACAATATTCTAGAGAATTCTAGAATAGCTTAAATTAAATCTAGAGTATTCTAGAATATTCCAGAAAGCCTCATACAGTATAAAAACGGCTTGAAATAGCCACTCAAGTCACTAACCAGATGAAATGGTACAAACAAGCATCAGAAACATTTAAGGCATCTATTATTGCCCTCTCAAAAGTAGGCAAGTCTACGAGAGAAATTACAGAAATTGCTATAACCTCGCAACCAACTATCTCTCGAGTGCTTAGGGCACATAATGATGCGACTCCTGCTCCAAGGAAGGGGACGAAAGAAAAAGATTGATGATAGAACTGGCAGGGTAATCAAGAGAGAAGTTGCGAAGAATAGGACCATAACTAGCCAAGAAATTGCAGCCAGTCTAAGCGAAGAGGAAGGTTTTAGTCTTGCCTCTTCAACAGTCCGTCGGTGGCTGTTAGAACAAGGCTACAAATCTTGTACACGAAGGTTTAATCCACTAATAAGCAAAGCCAACAAAGCCAAGAGACATGAATGGGCTCACTATTCCAAAAATTTCACCTTAGAAAACTGGGAGAATGTTCTCTTCTCCGATGAAATGAAAGTTGAGCTAAATTCAAAGGATATGGTGAGGCACTTTTATCAAACAGCACTGTACAATTTGTGAAGCTTCAATAGTTAATTTAACTGCTCTTTTCACACCTTGCGAATGTGCAGGTAAATTTGGCAACTCCATCGTCGTTCCATTCATTAGAAACTCTTGTAGTTCATTATTTGAAAAACCTTCTGCAACTGCAGGTTCACAAACTCTATTTTGTGAAAGGTTAATCAAATTTGACCAAAAATTTTGAGTGTCGCTTCAGAGTTGATGAACGTTATTTTTTGTAATGTTTTCTTTAGTGGTTCGCTATTTCTCAACCAAAAACATATTGGAAAATTTTACTATATTTGGTTACGTAATTTGAATGGAATTCTAAAAATTAGTCTTGTAAATTGACGTAACTATATGAGTATGAATAAATGTTTGCTTATATAATGGACAATTTTTTATAGACTTTTCCCTCACCTCCAATTCATCTGACTTCAACATTGAGAAAAGAATATTTTCTGGAAACAAGGCGAAAGCATTGTGCTGTGAATGTTTTAATTCTGTATTTCATTCGACTGTTGATTTATAGTCTGCGTTGATTATGAGTTTGTTTTTTTATCTCTTTAAATTCCAAAGCAACTAACTTTTTTTTTCTTTTTAAGCGTTTCACCCCAAGCAAGGTGGGAAGCCACTAGCACGCAAGGGGTTACAGATAGTTGGATCTAGAGCAAATAGGAGTGATAGAGGAAATGATGAAGAGAAGGATAGGGGATAGATCAAGGCATCTGGAGACATCGATTGACATTATATTTGAATAGTTGGAGATTATAGCTATCAGGCAAACAGGAAAAGGGGAAGAAGTTCCACAGGCGAGAGGTACGAGACATGAAGCTATTGGAGTAGAAGAGACGGCTATTTTTAACAGTGTCAGCAGTGAAAGGGTGTGAGCGTAAAGTTAACCAACCAATTCCTGCCCCAGTTCACAACCGATTAGAGGTCCTTTTCGAGACGAACGGCCAACGACACTAGATTTGTTTTTGAGGCAGGAGTAAATTGTAGTGTCGTCCGCGTAGATGCCTACTTGGGAATCTATGCCGTCAGGAAGGTCATTGATGAAAATAAGGAACAGAGTAAGGCCTAGGATGGAGCCTTGGGGAACACCCGCGTTCGTGGGATAGGAGCTGGAGGAGAATTCGTTGAGAACGACCTTCAGTACACGGTTTGACAGGAATGATTGTATTGTCAAACAATCGACCTGAAATTTCATAACCCTAAAGCTTGCGATGAAGGCCGGCATGCCAACCCTATAAAACGTTTTGGAGATATATAGAGCCACGGCACGAGCTTCTCAATTATTATGAACGGCTTGGTAAACAATTTCAGTGATGGTCGTAAGAACATCAGCTGTAGAACGGGCAAAGCGGAAACCATATTGCTTGTCGGAGAGCAGATCATGGGATGAAAGGTGCTTAACCATTTCGGCGTTGATTAAAGCTTCGAAGACTTTGCAGAAGAGGGGTAGGAAACTGATAGGGTGATAATTAGAAGGATCAGGAGGTTCCCCAGAGTTCTTAAAGACAGGAACAATAGATAAGGACTTCCAACAGTCTGGAAAACAAGATTCATTAAGGCAGTAGTAATATAATTTGAAGAGGGCAGGGGCCAGTTCAAGCGCACATTTGTTCAGGACAATGGCTGCTATGCCGTCTCCAGCACTAGCCTTGTGGGGATCTTAATTAGAGATAATGCCCAATGCCGATGACGGGGTTAGCGCAGCTCGCTCTACAGAGCCTCAGTTCTAAGGGGAAAATCGGGTGTCGATACACCGGAAGAGTCGGCTGCATATATTTATATATTTCAATTATAAATTTTATAAGGCTTTCATTGATCATCGGAATTAAATTCCAACGCTCTAATTTTGTTAATGTTGAACCTAAACTTAATCTTTAACAGTGTCTTCTTTTTTTTCTTTTTTTTTTTTTTTGAGAAAATCGCTCCAAGCAAGGCAGGAGTGCCACTAGCACACAAGGGGTTACAGACAGTGAGAGTAAGAGTAAAAACGATTTTTTGTAAAATGATAAAGAGAAAGACAGTGATCAACATCAAGGCATCAGAAGATGTCGATTGACATTATATTTGAATATTTGAAAATTATAGCTATCAGGGAAGCAAGATGGGAGATAAAAAGCTGTTGGAGTAGAAGAGATGGCTACATTTAGCCGTTTCGACAGTGAAAGGGTGGTACCAAGATGCCAACCTAGTAGCACGCTTAAATTTATGCAGTTTGGAAACCATCGAAAGTAGCTCGTCGAAGCAGTTGCCATGAAAGTACTTGTAGAAAAGACAGAGGGAAGCCACAATATGTCTGTGATATAGCGACTGTAGACGGGATGCCAGATCAGGAGCAACCACATCGCATATCCGTCTCTGGATTTTCTTGAGGACCTCGAAATCACCAGCAGGAGCGCGAGACCATATATGGCAGCAGATTCCTATGCAAGGTCGAATGGTTGATTCGAAAGATAAACTCAAGTGAGAAAAACCTTCTGGCGCGACACAGAGAACCAGCTTTCTTTGCGGTAGATGAAGTTATAGTTTCAATATAGTTGTTTCTACCTCCGGTCAGTGGACAGCGTGAAACCAACAAAAATGGTTACGACCTGAAAACATATTTTGTGCCATTATTTATCATATCAGAACCCATATTTCAAATTGAGTGCAATATTACGGTTCCAAAATCGGCCTGTTCTATTCTACTGCTTTATTCCCGTCACTTCTCTATTGTTGTAAATATAAATGTTCAGATAATCTACATGCTTTAGTTTCATCAGTTCACCTAGGACACGTTAAGAGACTTTCACAGATTCGAAATATCTTTATTTTCTCCTGAACCCCAAATGTAATGAGTAAGTTCAATTGAAACAGTTTTTTTTTTCTCAAGAGTTATCCTAACGACTACCATCTTATCGGTATCTTTCACCCTTATCCTCATAAATTTGCTTTCCCACCACCTCTACTCTTTCATATATTTCATACTTCATTCATCATAACTAATTTAACAGTAACCCTCTACGATGAGTGGCTCTTGGGCCTTGTATTATTGGTACATTTTTTTAGATAGAAATTAGTTTAGCACAGTATAAACTTATATAAGGATAGGAATATTGTGTGGTATTAATCCTCTGTGTGTTGTGGGATCCTGTTCGGAATGTCAGCCTACGAGAACCAAGTCTTTTGTTTTGGTTCAAACATCATTAGCCCAGATTGGAAATATATCACAAATCAAGTCCACCACTTCTTACTAGTCAACGATTGTTTCGGAAGAACATCCGGTCGAATTAGTCTTGTCTTCGAGACATCATTTCGGCTTAGATAATCTCTGATTTTTTGAACGTACGATAATCTTTAGAGAATGTAGAATAAAATTTTTTTCATATATAAAAATGTATAAAGGAATGAATTTTTCTGGTTTTGCATTTATTTATTACTCACAGAAATATGGCAAGTTCAAACGATAGACTGAGGCAGTGCCATAGACAGAAAGAATGGCAACATAAAGAGAAAACTTAGCAGCATTTAGTCCAAAATTCTCTTTGAGGAATTCTGTTTTCCTATTTATTCCTAGAGATACTTTGTGCAGCAGAGGAAAGGTCATAAGCACACGAAATGCTGCAGCTACGATTCCAAAAGCAAGTGAATATTTAAGGGGTCAGCGTGTTAGTCTGACTGCCAAGATCAACTGCTATACACTGCGCACTAAAGAATTTCAGGTGCCTTACTCATAGCAGGAGACAGGGAAGTGAATCCATGCCTTTCCAAAATGTATAAAATAAACGTAAACTGTCCCAGCTAGAGTTTAAACCCGGTTCACGGACTTCATTCTTTGTGATATTACTCGTGAGGCCATCTTATCATCCCCTTTAATTAGATTGGAACCAAAGCATCGGGTATTCAATAAACAGCTTTCCGGGCCTTTACAGCTGTGATTAAAGTGTAGTATCTGTTCTTCACCTCTATGCCATTTTTTCTGTCTTCAGAGGGTTCATGAAAAATCTTTTAAGGATGTCTGGTCCCGGGGATTCTAACCGTATCGCAGCATCTCACACACTGCACTAAAAATAGAGGGTTGGTGAAATAACAACGTCAGCGTGACAATGGCCTTGGGGACTGGGCAATTTGGGGTCTTGGTCCATATATACGAGTATTGGCGTTCGACATTAAAAGCGATCTCGTCTCACATGCCACCAAATTGGAATGTGGGTGTAAATACAGGATCGAACCCACTACTCAGTATTAAAGGTCTACCGAACAAGATCGCTAACAATATACCTGCCTTCTTGGGTATGACGATAAACTACATCCGCATCCTGGGTAAGACAATAAGCTACATCCAACAGCAAGGCCTCTAATCAGGAGGTTTGGGGGAGCATGGAACCACCTCTTAATCGCTGGTGTTCACAGGTCCACCCTGACCCGGGGTAGTAGCACCTGTTTTGCGAACGTAGTTTGAAAGAGTTGGCATTTCTCCTTTTTTTCTTTTTTAAAAGAATAAAGATGTCAATGTAGCATCAACATGCATCCCCACAAAAAAAGAAGAGTAAAAAAAGACGGTGCTGCCCACCTCCTCCTCACAAAATTCCCACTTTGGTCAAAAGTCGCCGATAAAAGAAACTTGCCGGTCTTGGAAATGGGCGAATTCAAGCATTTTTCATGTAATCTACATTTTTTGTCTCAATTTAATGTTTTTCTCTTGATTCTCTTCAATGTTTCCTATTTTTTTCTTGATCATTTATATATATATATATATATATATATATATAAGTAACGAAAATCTTGGTAATCCGTATGGATAATCTAAAGGAGGGTGAAATCCTGAGAGCTCAATGTTAAGTCAGAGTGAATAATTTATTTTAAATGAAAAACAGACCACTTTAAGGCTGCATTGTAATAATTTATTTCACGAGAGAATATATATACGTTCTTGCTAAATCTGTTCGTACTAAATGTTTATCTCATTGGGGACGGAGTATTTAATGAATTTTGGAATTTTGGTCGTTTTGGTGGTTACTAAGCAAGGTTTTGCAAACGCAGATTGAAAGAGTTGGTATTCAAACTTATATTGAGTCAAAACTTATTTATTTTTTATCTCCCCGGGCGCAGAGGTATGTATACATATTTGTGCTGGGCTATCTGTGTGCGCCAGCTTGGTTCTCCAAATAACTTATCTAAAAGAAAGCTCATTCTTTGAAATAATTTACCTGGATGTCAAACCCGGAATTGTTTTTGTTTTTTTTTTAATAGGAGTAGATAGGCTTTCGTATCGCCCGGTCCGTACTCCACGACTTCTGTTCTTTTCTTTTCTCAGGAGTTAATTGGGATGCTCTCATGCCTCTTAATTCTAATGGTACAGGGTTGGCAGTTTTCCGGTTGCTGCTCCCGACTGGTAGTTAGGAGCCCGAACTCTTGCGTAGCGTCTAGAGTGGCTTCTCTGATCAACAGTTGTATAATGTCGGGGTTCTTGCAGTTCCCTATCGCCCATGGAAGGATGGCCATGCGAGCAGGTCCAGTGAGCAATATGCTGCAGTCGGCGTCAGCTCCCTTTCTCCACATGTTACATTAAATGATCGACTGGAATCCTTCCTCTTCGAACAGTTTCCGGACATCCTATCTCTCTGTGAAAGTAATCTTAACTTTTCAATCGCCTCCTTTGAGTTCTCGATTCCTGACTACCTTGCTCTCCTTAGAAAGGACTGTAAAGTTTATGTCCACAGTTTATGCCCGCTGGCTAAGGAACTCGCTTTTGAAACTCCAGACCATTCTTACATGTGTCTCCGTCTCTCTCTACTTAACTCAGCTATCTCTTCTTTCTCTACCCTTCTTCCTCTCTAGACTGTTGCGTGTTAGATAGTCTTTCCGATAGTATAGAGAATGCCATCTCCCTACACCCGTTTTCAAACATATTCGTGTTCGGTGCTTTTTAATGCCCACCATACCAGGTAGCATAAACACTCTGACACTGACCTAGCTGGCATCTAAACCCTTAACTTTTTAATCACTCAATCTCTCACGCAAGTGGCTGGATTCCCCACACGTTTCTCCAGTAACGCTGACGGACACGCTTCTCTTCTCTATCTCTTTTACCTCTGACTCTTGTACTTACGCAGATCTGCCCTCTTGGCAACTCTGATCATGTGGTAGTGTTTATAAATATTTCCTTCCGCTTCCCCACCAGGCAAGGACTTACTACCAACAGAATATCTTTCTGTTATCAACGAACCGATTTCCTTCGTGACATCTCTTGGAATGAAGTTTTTAATCATCTTATTCAAAAATGCGCGTCTGAGGTCGCCTCTTTGGTGAAAGTCGGCAACGATGTTTTCATTCCACCAAGGAAATACCAAGTTAAACTGCGTTCAACTCTTTGGTTCTCACCTGCATTCTCGGCCGCTATAGTCCATAGGAATCACTTCTTCCAATTGTACCAAAGCAACACGTGTGATTACAATATATGTCTCTTTGTCTCTGTTCATAACGATGGCAAGCGTGTCCTCAAGTAAGCGAAGATACTGTTTGCTGATAGAATGAAACAATGTATAGCATCGCGCAATTTCAGTTCTAGGGATTATTGGGGGCTCTGCTAAATAACAGCAATCCTCAATCGCTCCTCTATTCAATCATTTCGAAGTCCTGATACCTACAGCGGATAAGGTAGAATACCTTTCTCAGAAATTCTCTTCCAACCCAACAGTCGGCCCTTTTGGAGAACCCACACCTGATTCACCCAAACGCCGAAAACAGAGGCTCTACTGAGTGACATGCGCATAATCCCGCCACTGGTCACGGACATCATTTTTAAATTAGACTCCCATAATGCAAGTGAACATGAAAGGATACCAGCTATCGTACAAAAGAAATGTGCTTCTGAGCTGGCTCCAGGTCTCTCCAAATTCTACAGCTATTGCCTCATTGCTTCCTGCTTTGTTGGAAGTTCTCCCCTGTAGTCCCTGTATTTAAGAACTCAGAAGAAACACCTGACACAGTTATCGGCTTATTAGTCTCTTAGCGCTTCTCGGCAAAGTATTCGAGGCTTTAATCAATGCTGAAGTCCTTAAACATTTCTTACGACCTACTCTCTGACAAACAATATGGATTCCGTTTTGCCCGGTCTACCGATTATGTGCTTACAGAAATCATGGTATATGTATAGTATGCTTTTGACAGTAACGACTCTAGATATCTCAAAGGCGTCTGACAGGAATTGGCATGCTGGTCTTCTACGTAAGCTTCAGGACTATGCTATTACAGGACAATTGTTTGATTTAATCCAATCATTCCTATCAAATCGTGAAATGAATATCGTTCTGAACGGGCTCGTTTCCAGATCCTTTCATACGAACGCATTGTCCCCAAGTCTCTGTCCTGGGTCGTACGCTGTTTCTGATTTTCATCAATCATTATCCTGGTATCAAGTAGGCATTTTTGCAGATGACACTACCATTTATTCCTATCTCAATTGCAAATCCATCAGAGTTGATAAAGTTAACCTGGACGCTGCTCTTGAAAAGGACCCTCCCGTTTTCAAATGAGTTGAAGTGGAACAATTACATTAAATCAATGACTTCATCTACTGCAAGAAGACTTGGTCCATTGTGTCGCGCCAGAAGATTTTTATCGTCAGAGTCCATCTTGTATATTTACAAATTTATCATTCGCTCATGCATTAAATACTTTTGCCATACCTGGTCTAGTACCCCTGCTGTTCATCTCGAGGTTCTTGAAAAAATCCAAAGAAGGATCTGAAATATAATTGATCCTGACTTGGCATCTCGACTTCAGTCAATTTCTCATCGACATGCTGTGGCTCCTCTCTGTCTTTTCCACATATATTTTCATGGCAACTTCTCTTACGAGGTTTTTCCTTGGTGCCCCGATTACATGAATTGAAGCATGCTACTAGATTGTCATCTAGGTCCCACACATTTAATGTTTAAATAGTTAAATGTAACCGCCACTTCTCATTTAAAACTTTAATTTCTAACAATTATTACAATATTTCTCTCCTTCAATATCTGTCTATATTTCTGAGATGAGGTATTATTTACACTATTTACATCATTCGGACTATTGTTCTCATTTTTGTCGCCGAAACATTGTGATAAATATGGCGACAAAGATGAGGACAATAGTCCGAATAATGTAAATAGTGTACATAATACCTCATCTCAGAAATACAGACAGATACTGAAAGGCGGAAACGTTGTAATAAATATGACAACAAAGATGAGGACAATAGTCCGGATAATGTAAATAGCGTACATAATACCTCATCTCAGAAATATAGACAGATACATCCGATTGCCTCAAGCCAGGATCGATACCCAACTGATTTGGTATCAGTCGGAGATTTTTAATCCATAGCTATCACCTACCGGCAGGGAGAAAGGTGAATTTTTCCGTATTTATTTTTGAATAAACACACCTGTAACTCAGAGTGCTCGATTCATAGAAGAGCTTTGCATTGTGAGCAGTAGTAGTCAAAGTTAGAAAGAGAGAGAGAGATAGAGAGAATGACAAACAGACAGAAAAAGCGTGTAAGAGAGCATTTGTGTGTACAAAATTTAACTGAGGCAATTTTCTGAAAAAAAATTTTTTTGTCGATTGCCGCCATATTTAGATATTTTAGTTTCTTTTGTTGAAAAAAACGATTTACGCTGAGGGTTTCAGTTAATTGTTTTCTTTTCCAATTTAAGAATTAGACAACATTGACTTTGCAGTTTTTGTTTGTCTTTGTGCTTCTCATAGTTATTCTTTAAATTTGATTTCTTCCAATGATCCTTACTGTTTACGAACAGACAACTTCACACATGATTGATTTATAAGTAACGCGCTATTCATCTCAGTTCATCAGCCCCCCGCTTAATACAATGATCGATTTAAATTCTCCCTGAATAATAATTCGAAATAATCTATGTGGATATGTTTTCTCTTAATGTCATGTCGAAATCTTCTATAATAGCCAAACCAAAATAGTTACGTTGATTTTTAATTTTAAGAACAAATATTCATTTTTTTCTTTTCTTGTGAAACCATTCAAATTGAAACCAAACAAAAAATAAGCTTCACAGCCTTACAGTTTACTCAAACGTAACCTGAAGATGAAAAGACGTATCTAATGATGACGTCATTTCTACATATCGTTTATGTTTTCGTTGTATTTTTAGTCGCCTCTAAAACATGTGACAAACTCATGTGGAAAGAAGTAAGAATTAAACACCGAATCAGTCAAAACAAAATGTTTTTTTTTGTTGGAGGATTCACACATCCTTCCGTTTCATAAATTAATCCTTTGAAAATAAATTTTTAACATTTTTCAGGTAATGGGTCGCATTTACGTCTGCAATAAAAAATATGCTTCGTGATCCTTTTAAAGAGTATTTAAATAAAGTCTCTAGATCTATAAAACTAATAAGGAGGATGAGCAGCAAAATACTGCAACAGATTCACGATACGACTTGAGAGTGATTCCCTTACTGATTCAACTTTCGTCCTCACCAAGCTACGTCATATTTACACTCTTCCTTACCAAGCTACGTGACACGTACACTCTTCCTCCCCAAACTACGAGACTCGTACACTCTTCCTCGCCACCTACTTGAAACGTACGCTCTTCTTCGCCAAGATACATCACATTTACGCTTTTTCTCACCAAGCTACATGACACATACACTATTTCCGCACCAAGCTATGTGACGCTTTCACTCTTCCTCTTCAAGCTACGAGACACGGACACTCTTCCTCACCAAGCTACGTGACATTTATACTCTTCCTTACCAAGCTACTTGACATTTACTCTATTATCCTCACTTTCTTTCTTGCCTCTTTTTTCACACATACACATGGAGAAACATACAACTAGAAACAAAGAAGTTTAACGCAAAAGCTTTAACACTCATACACGCTGAGAAAAAATAGTTGTAACGACAGGAAAATAAAATATATTTAAAAAACCATCTCGCCTCTTTCATTGTTATGAGTTTATTCAAATCCACAATGCTTATAACCTAAATGACGTGATCGAAGAATAGTAATTGTATTATTTGGTATTCACTTCAGGAAGCAATGAAGCAATGTCTGGAAAATGGAATTTACTCCTTTTCGACGTCATTTTTTTATTAAGGCGAATTTCTGGTAATCAAATATCCAGCAAAAAACGAAGCAAACGCATTTACTTTAACCTTTTTCTGTTCAAGAAAAATTACTTTTCTAAGCCCGCTACAATAAGGCTTAGAATGGTGTGTTTTTTTTTCAAGTTAACGCTGTTTCCAAAATACACAATTCGTCTCCCTTTTAAAAATGTTATCAAATATATAGACGTGGCAATGTCATATCTCATAAATATGTTTTTTATAAATCTTACTTACTATTCTAAAATATATGATCGAGATTTTGTTTTTAATTTAAACATTACTATTTTAATAATCACGTCCTATGAGTCTCCGCAGATTAAGTTTTCTTTATTATAAATGAATTGTCATAATGGTAAAGATATTGGAGGAGATGCGTATTATTTACTTTATTCGGACTGTTGTCCTCATCTTTGTCGCCATATTTATTACAACGTTTCGGTCGTTGTACGCTCCGACCTTCTTCAGATGGTTGGAATGTCGAACTTAACCCTTTATTTCGCTCACTGGGGTAGACTGTTCTAGTTCCAGGTGCCACGTTTAATGGATGTTAGTTATCAGTTATCTCCTGTTAATTGCCCTCTAAAAGTTCTCCACTGCTTTAGCCGGGTATTGAATTCATACTCTTTGGGTCCTGTCACTGGATCTAACCAACGCCTTTATCCACTGTGCCATGTGTCCTTGAGGACATCTGTGTATGAATTTCTGGGTATTATAAACCTAATGTCTTCAGCAACCATTTTTACCAGTGCTCATATTGCAATTTTTTACTGTTATCATTGCATGGTCTTAACAGAGCTCATATTGAAATTTTTGTTGTTATTATCGCTTTTCTCTGACACTCCCTATTACTGGTTCTCATATTGCATTCATTTCTATGCTTGGTCGGCTCAGGAGATTTTTGTGGCCTAGCATATGTGCTGATTCCTTAAGTTTACGAATTTTCCAATGGTGTTCCTTGTCTATGATCTCAACATAATCCCACAGAGGGCGGTGATCTCCCTTTTCTCTCCGTATGTGGTCAGCCACGACTGTTTTTTCCACTTTCCCTCGTGTTACAGCTCTCTGGTGTTCTTGAAGCATTACCTTAAGGGGGCGGCCTGTCTCCCTTTTATATTTCTTTCTGAAGCTGCTCGAGATAGCGTACACACTGTCTTTAGTCATGTTATCCTCTATGGGAGGGGTCTTACTCGGGAGGGATATCTGCGAAGTGTCATCAAGCTTTTGAAGGTTGTCCTGATGTTATATGGACCGCAGATTCTTTGTATTTTCTCTGATAACCCCTTCACATAAGTAAGGCTGACTGTTTTCTGAGTGTTGTTGTCCTCCTCTTGTACCCGCCTATCCCAGTTTTTTGGGGGCTGCAGGCATGTACCCAGGGTAGTTGTTACGTTGTAGGGTAAATAATGTACATACTACCTCATCCCAGAAATACAGATAGATACTGAAATATGTATTGTTTCACCAAGATTTTGAATTCTGTGTTATCATTCTAGCCTGACTTATCAAGCCATTGCTAGAAAGTGTAATCTTCACTTACTATCTAAGCCATAACTTGGAGAAGAAGAGACGGGTTCATACCTTTCCCAAGGACATTACTATCAAAGTGAAAACGGTAGACGAGGACGGAATTCGAAATCGGCATGCTGATTCCATAATTTGTTCTGATAACCTCAGCGCTATCTTCACATCCACCTGTTATATTAGACATGAAAAAGAAAAACTGAGGAAGTCATTTATATATGATAACGGTTCTTGATGCCAAGATCATTCGGTCCACAAATTATATAAAATGATTTAAAAATGTAAAATTTTGTACATTTTTAAAATCTTCAATAAAAATGTGTTTAAAATTGGCTGTAGAGCTTAATAGAAATGAAACGCTTAATATACCCCCAGACGATAAATTAATTGGCCATTGACGACAAAGTTGAAGTGGTAGCAACAATGACAGTGTTAAAATTCCGCCAAGCTGTTACTGACGTAGACTCTGAATTGAAAGAAGAGAACTCTGTGAATAATAATAATAATAATAATAATAATAATAATAATAATAATAATAATAATAATAATAATAAAAAATGTGGCACAATCCCTGTTGTAGCTGGAGCCCTAGGATTGCTTGGAAAAGATTCCAGTAGACTAATTGAAGGGATTCCTGGAAGTCCATGCCCCAAAGAAATACAAAAAAATTGTTCTCACAAGTACAGCCCACACTTTACGGAGGGCTTTATCTATGTAAAATATTTTTATTTTTTTTATTTTTTATTTATTTTTATTTTATTTTATTTATTTATTTATTTTATTTTTATTTTTTTTATTTTTTTGTCAGTCGAAAGTGTCATGATGCCATTTCTAACCTTAGGTCTCTAGGCGGGCCCCGGAAAGAAATATGTACACTCCAGAAATCAAAAGGAATAAAAAAAATAATAATAATGATAAAATGATGATGTTCTGGATCACCTTCAATCAATGCCCAGAGACGAGAAACTAAAAAAAAAAAAAATAGTTTATCGTTGCATATAACATAGATCAGCAAAATTTGAAAAGAGTTAAAACTCGAAGTAATTTCTTAATGAACTTTGAAATGCAAACAGTAGGCAATCGAAAACTAGATACTGTTTTAATTAGTTCTAATTAATCAAATGATTAATTATTTGAGTCACTAAACTTCATATTCACAATGTAATTTGTCATAAAACTGAATGTAAATTGTTTTTATTTTTCCTATTCTTACCGTAACGCTATTGTCATTGAAATGAACCTGATATATTAATTCCAAGTTGATTTGGTTGAATGTCATTTTTCCCATTAACATCTGGTCATTTGTGTCACATATGGACGTTGACAGATGCGTGGCTAGTTTATGAACACGGAAATAGACATCGGCAGTTCATGTTTGTTGCATTCACTCTCGCACAAATACCATTAGGAAAAGTATTAATCAATCTCTTTTCAATTTGATTGGTCTCTTATGATTGAGGTGGCAACCAGTCTGAATTCACAGTCGCGCTGAAGAGGAGTGGACAATGTCAGATTATTATGCCCTCGACACATCACTGCTCTTATAGTGAATTTCCAAGCATAACTTAGATGTGGAACAAGGCCAAAAGTATGGAGCACTCAGTGAGTATTATGCAGTCGTAATTGTTCTATTGAGACAAGCTTGTTAACCATTACACCGTCTCAAGGTACCCCACCACTGCTCTTATATCGCACACGGTTTACATGGAACGTGGCATGACTATATAGACATTTTAGCTGTTAGAAACATTTTAACATTCTTCTTCTATGTGCTGTATCTATTCAAGGCGTAGGCGACCACGGCTCTTCACAACTTCCTATCCTTCGCAGCTCCTAATAAATGTTGTCTTTTTGTTATTTCTCTCAAAACCTTGTTTTTACCATCTATTTACTCCAGCAGGTTAAGTAGGTTATGCGATATTTTTTCTCTCCAATTCATGCCTTCAATTTGTCCTGTGAGTATCAGATTTTCCAAGTCCTCTTTCCTCATTTTGTGCCCTAAAAAATTCAACAGTCACTTCCGGATATTTTGCATAAGTTTCGTTCAATATCTGTCAATATTTCTGAGATGAGGTATTATTTACATTATTTAAATTGTTCAGACTACTCCCATCACCTTTCTTGCTATATTCACGACGTTTCGGACGTTGTACACTCCAGTCTTATTCAAGTGATTGAAACTTCGAACCGAATCCTTTATTTTATCCACAACGCTAAATGTTTCTAGTTCCACGTGCCATGCCTCTTCCGGATGTCTCACTCATCTCCCTTTAACTAAACTCTCCACGTATTCACCACTGCAGTAGCCAGGTTTTGAACTCACAACTCTTTGGGTCGATTCACTGGGTCCAGCCTTCTTCGGGTGATTGAAATAAACGAAATGAAGGGTTCAGTTCGAAATTCCAATCACATAAAGAAGGCTGGAGCGTACAACGGCCTAAACGTCGTAAATATAGCAATAAAGATATGAACAAAAGACCGAAATATGTAAATAAGTTTTCTTTTTGTTTCCATTTTTTTTAGAAAGTTCTAACTGTACTAATGTCTTTTCAAGGATAGAATGTTATGTTAGAAACAGAAAAGTAATTCTGAATTTTGCATTAGCGACAAGTAGCAAAGGATTATGATTTCTATTTTTTTTTTTTTAGCCGAAGAGACCTTGAATGTTTTTGTTTTTTTTTTGTTTTTTTTGTTTTTCTAAATGTTCACCCAACACAAATCCCAAGCATTAGTCAACGTTGAGGGTTTCCGATTGAGGTTGATGGTCATAAGATTATGAAGATACATAGGATAGATAAGGATTGACCCTAGACTTGAAGAAGTTAAAATCGTAATGACTGGAGACGCATCTCTCTCGAAAGTCTATTCCATAATGTAGACGTTCTTGGGAAGAAGCTGTCCGAATGGAACATTATTCTTACAAATAGAAATGAGGGTGAATCGACCTTC
Source organism: Acanthosepion lycidas (assembly GCA_963932145.1). Lineage (NCBI taxonomy): Eukaryota > Metazoa > Mollusca > Cephalopoda > Sepiida > Sepiidae > Acanthosepion > Acanthosepion lycidas. The sequence continues at coordinate 5,859,881 of OZ010573.1, forward strand.
TGCGTGTGGTATGGTAGGTTTGAATTGGTGGAACTAAGGCAATGTTGCTCGTCAGTACTTTTACATGGAAACAGCGATAGAGAAGCGCGAGTCTTGCGACTTTTCATGTGTGAAAAACAAGTTGGAAGAGTCTAAAATAATTTATCTCTCATAATCTTCCTACTTCTGTTCCCTTATTTAACCTGTTGTGCTAATGGAATCATATCAAATATCGATGACAATTTAATTCTTTTCATCTTAGGAGTGGTGTGAGTTCATGATATACATTCGAAATTTGCCCTGAAACATTCAATCATTTAATGTTAACGAAACAAAAACTGATTTGGGATGATAGAACCTTAGCTCTTACGAAATACTCACCTCAAGACCCGATAATTTTCCCAGTATCTTCAAAATACAAAGGATTGCCATCAGATGAATCGCTACGTGCTCCTTAATCTCGACCACCATTTAGACTCTCGTTCCTTTTGATATTTTTTTTTTTTTTGGGGGGGGGGAAAAGCTAGTCGTGGTGAGTGTGGGAATCTGGTGAACAGAAGAGCTTGAGAAAAAACTGTACAAGACTTCGAGCATCGGCTGATGAGATGGTGGATGCACATTATAAGAGGGATATTTCGAAAGTGTTGCTTGATATTTATTTTCAGGAAAACAACAAAATATCTTGGCTAACACAATGATTTTTGATTGTGATAAAAATGAATCTGTATGTCGCCTTTATATAAATCTGCATTGCTGGATGCATTGTTACTTAAACACATAGCATACTGCCTAACTATGTGCTCACATCCTCTGTTTGTTCTCCATAAACAAACCTCAGTGAATGTCAATCGATGCAATTTTATTTCGTATGGAGAAATAAATGCAACTCTGCTTCGTTTTTAATTTCATGTCATGCATCATTTTACCAGAATACCACTAAATTATTAGCTGTAACGAGGCAAAAATGTGTTATTGTCAGGAAGCAAAAATGTGTTATTGTCATAGCCATACTATGAACACCCGCTTCTGATAATATGAGACAATATAATAAAGAAACATTACTTTCGGAGTGACCACCCATACCATATATTGTAAGCAGAAATCTTGTTTCTATTTTTCTGGTTTTATTCCTTGCGTGAGTTTTTAGAAACCTCAGTTCCCTTGAGTCCATCTGTAAACGTAATGTCAATGTTACTGTTGAACCATAACAGAATCGCCTGACAAGCTGGGGGTATGTCCAGCAATAAATTTTCATAATTAATTTTTATCAACAAACCGTGCTCACATCCTGTAATCAATCTATTTGCGTCTGGAAATTATTTCAGCTTTATCAAAGAGGATGGGCTTAACGAAATTTATTAAACATTACTTTGATGGAAAAGTGCCCATTAATGTTATTTTTGACATCTTTTCTTCAAATAAATCCATAGTACCTTTATTCCATTATTAAATTATTTCCCTCATTCTTTTTATGACCAAACAACTAAATCGTATATTTTATTATAATCGAACGATTTCGTTATTGATTTAATCAATGGAAATGAGTATAGGAAAGAATTTCCAATCCCAGATCAATGCTTATTTGTTGCGTCGTATTCACAACTTGAGGACGGACATTGGTTTCCTTCTTCCTTGTCTCTTTTTAAAATATTTTTCAATGTTCATTCAAACGAGGCAATTGCTCACAATAGGATTGCACTATAATTGTTTTGTTCAGGTTCCATGATATCAAAATAAAATATTTCTTTTTAATCCTATCAACCACAGAGAATAATTCCTCCTACCCCGATTTTAGGTTGAAATGTTTATGAATTTATTTGTTTTGGATTCTAGCAACAAATTAATTTTCTATCGACTGTGAAAAAATAACTTACGTCGAACAAAAGGAAAGTGACGCATTTTAAAACAATATCCAACGTTTCTTTCTGTAACTTTGCAAGGAACAAATTTAATTTCTATACCACAATTGATTGCTTGTACAAGCAATAAATAGCTGCGTCAAATCTAAAGTCATTTCTAAGATTTCACTAACAACATCTAATGATTACACTGGTAAGAGTGCATCGATTTAATAAAATTTATTTTTCAAACGTAGAAAAACTATTCAGATGTCTATGATTAATAACGATTTTTCTTTTCTAATGAAAGCAGTGATGACACTTATCCTGAATCTATCATAAAAATTCAGAATGTGAAATTAATAAATATTAAACACTACAAATATCTCAGTCTATGGATTGATGATAACAAATTTAATAAAGGAGACAAGGAAACTTAACATAGAATAGGCTGCAATAGGAGTAGTTTCATCCAACACTGCAAGTGTCTACAAAAGCAAAGGAATTAATATAAGGACTTCACATTTAATGTTCTTAAACAGTGTTATCAGTTCAAGACTTTCAGAGATGTTATGGATGGTATGAAACCCATTCAGAAATATCTAAACTGTCAAGTGTATATGATCACATTCTCTGATCCATGATTGAAAAAGGAACCTACTTTGTCAGATCTTGTTGACTAATGATACAGAATCACAAAGAAAGGAATTCACCAACTAACAGAAATCACATCAGTTGAAGACTTCCAAAGTTATAGCACCTGGTATTGCCAAACCATCACCCATCTAGGTACTGACCAGGCTCAACGTTGCTAACTTCGGTGATCACATTCAATGCCAAGTACTCCAAGAAGTATGTCTTAAGTTAAGCCTGTCTAAAACAAAGAGTTGCTTTTAATCTGGAATTGCAATGAAAGCAATGATGTCACATAACTTTCATCCATCATAAAACTTTGAGATGTTTCTTTCAGGAAACGACTTATGATGGATTCTACAAAGTATTTTCACAGGCTTAGTGAACAGAAATTACATTCCAATATGAATTCAGGTATCATTATATTGGATAAATCCAAAGTGTAGCAGGATTTAAAAAGAATAAAAAAAAAGGGATTTTTAAAAAGTATCTGGTTTAAGAGGAAAAAAGAGGTTTTAAAAGAGTAGGGAGTGTTAGAAAAAGGTACTAGTGTTTAAAAGAGTACAGAATGTTAGAAAAATGTACGAGGTTTTAAAAGTGTACGAATGGTTAAAATGGTACATCGACATCCACTGTAAGAGAGTGTTATAAACAGCCAAAATAAAATTCGTAGTCGAAATTCTGCTATTTTTATTGTGGCATCATCTAATATAAATGTATTTCTGGTTAGGGTCGTAAAATATAAAATATTAACGGCGTTAGAGAATTGAATTCGCTTATTTAAAGAAATTCTATGTCGACGTGAATTTTGACTTTTTTTTTTTTTGACACTGAAGTGTCAAACTTTACGAAAAGTTTATCGCTTGCTGCAAGATCGATTTATATAAGATGCACGACTATTTTTTCTATTGTCCGAAAAACAAAAATTATTTTGTCTGAAAAGGAAATTATCCTTAATTCAATTTGATTCTCAGGTTCTATGATAACAAACGGACTTTGCTAAAGTTCAGTTGGAATTCGAAAAAGAATTCATCGTTAAGTGCCAGAAATTACTTTTGTAACGAAAACCAAAGATTGATAGATGTCTATATCTCTGAGATGAGGTATTATGATTACTTGAATTATTTACATTATTCAGACTATTAAGCTCATCTGTATTGCCACATTCACAACGTTTTGGCCGTTGAACGCTCCGGCCTTCTCCAGGTGATTGGAATTTCGGAAGAGGCACGTGGAGCTAGAACATTCTCCTCCGGTGGACGAAATAAAGTGTTCGGTTCGACATTTCAAATTCAACAATAAACACTCGCTTAAAACATTACATCATATCCTCATTTTTCTGCATCTATTAGACATGGCACGTGGAACTAGAACGGTCTACCGCAACGAGCGAAATAAAGGGTTCAGTTCGATATTTCAACCACCTGAAGAAGGCCGGGGCGTACAACGGCCAATACGTTGTGATAAACATGGCGACAAAGATGAGGACAATAGTCCGAATAATGTAAATAGTATACATAATACCTCATCCCAGAAATATAGACAGATACTGAATGGCCCAAACGTTTTAATAAATATAGCAACAAAGATGAGGACAATAGTCCGAATAATGTAAATAGTTTACATAATACCTCATCTCAGAAATATAGACAGATTTTGTATGTTTTTTTTTTTTCATTTGTATTCACGATCTCTGATGAAGCCTTTATAAACGTTGAAACACGTTAGATTGAGATTAGTTTCCTCGTTCTTTATTTCATTTCATCATCTTGTCAGATTCTTATCCATATCTGATCTACATTTGATATTCAACGTATATATATATATATATATATATATATATATATATATATTGACTGGAATTCGAACTTGGATCTTCGATTCCTCAATCAGATCCGCTATCTATTATTCTACCGTGCCTCCTTGCTAATACCTCTGGTAAAGTTATGAATCCTCTGTTTCTCCCCCTAGTTATGGGTAAATAGCAGGACAGATTGGGGTCTATAGACTTGGATGGCCACTGGTCTAGGAGTAGGACAATTCTGAATTCAAAACCTGCGGAGGGTCGTTTGGGGAACTTGTGGAATACGATGCAGCAGGTCTCTGTATTCGCCTCTTCAAAAAGTGTCGTTGCTTCAGCACAAAACCCTCATCGCTATAATCAAATTATATGTGCAGATTCTCTGGTTGTTGGTTCTCAGGAAATACGGTGCCTGACCCTCATACGTCCTAAAAGGGTCCCCAGTATATACCTAACTTCTTTTTCTTTTTTTTTTTTTTTGTTTTTGTTTTTGTTTGGACTGGAAATTCAAGGCACTGGTCGATTTTTTCGCCCTGTTCGGATATTTCTTTTTTTCTTTTTTTTTTTTTTTTTCTATTTTTTTGCACGGATACCAATTTGTTTTGATATACTTGCAATTGTGCTAGCCGGGTTTTTAACTAATGAAGTATAATTATTAGTATAAGAATTTTTCAGTCATATTTTTAGCAATTTTCAAAAGCGGTTGTTTAAGATGTTAATTTGTCTTCATGTATTTCTGTTTAAAACGTATCTTTTCTTTTGTGTGCATTGTTTTGAATACTGGTAGGAGCGTTTATTCCGAGATTAGCATCTTTAGCGCGGCTAGAATTCGAGTGAGCGTCTTTTTTATTTTTTTTAAACTTTCAGTCACTATTTCCGCTGTTAAATAAGGTGTAGTTGATGGTGAGAGCGAGATGGTTTATATACACGGCTTCTCTCACAGCGAGATGTTTCCGGCAATGTGATTGATACAGAATTTTAGTATTTCAACTAAATTTTTCTAAACGTTTTTTCTCATATGTAAATGTAAAATAAGACACTCAAGTCGGCCCTAAGCGGCGACAGTCTGTTTCCTGTTAGAACGAAATATTTGGTCTGAAGATTTCATTCAAGCATGGGAGACACTGTCGCCTCTAGGTTGTGTCCGCTTTTATCTTTACATATGCTCTATATCTGATATTGAAAATTCCTAACCATGAATACTTTATGCATTAAAACTATAATTTTATCATCTTATTATATATATATATATATATATATATATATATATATATATATATATATATATATATATATATATATATATGTGTGTGTGTGTGTGTGTGTGTTTATATATATATATATATATATATATATATATATATATATATACGTATTTATGTATATATACATGTATACACACACATATATATATGTATGTATACATGTGCATATATATAATAAAAATATAGTTTTAACGCATGCTATATTTATGGGCAAAAATGCTCAATATCAGAGATAGAGAGTATGCAAATATGAAAGTGAACACTGAGGTCCTTAACAGCAGCAACAGTATATTTCACGCTTGAGTGCAATACACGCACACATACACAAACACACACAAATACACACACACAAATATATATATATATATATATATATATATATATATATATAGTGGTCGAAAATAAGTTGCCAATATCTTGAATATGTGCTTCAGTGTAATTATCTACATAATTTGATGCAATATAACTGGATCGGATCAATACGTATAGAATCTGCAAGATAAGGAGAGTACCAATAGTAGACAGAACCCATATTAGTACAGGCCTGCACTCATGCCTACATGTATAAGTACCATCTTGAGATATATCATTTCATACTTCTTTCACACATTGATAAAATAGTGGTAGATGTTTTTAGGGGTGCAAATTGAAATAGTCAGGCGTCGTCCCATCATGTCCTGTATATTTTCAAATGGGGATCAGAAGCCGGCAATTTTGTCGACCAGGGAAATTGTCGGGCCCGAAAGTATCCTGTTAAACAAAACATCACATTAGTGCGACAGGATTAGAAGCAGAAAGGCAAATGATTATTGTAATATATATCACAACCATACCATGACATCAGGGTTTGGACTCATGTGTCGAGAGTGAATACACTCTTGATGATGTCGCTTCTCAGCTCTTTTATAGGACTATGCAGATGCAAAAAAATAAATGTAAATAGAATGAAGCAGAATAAATGGTTACTACTGATCAAATGGATGGAACTACAAACACCAGATACATTAAAGTGTAAAGACAAAACTAACAGCGAAGATCTCACGAATGTCCCCAGATAATAAGATATTATTAATAAGACTGACTATTGTTCAGTTCTTTGAAATTTCAACAGCCAAACTAATTAAATGGATTGACTTTCGAATTTCTTAAAAATAATGAAAGATAGAAGTAGTAAACAATCAATACCATAGGTGTTATCTTTGCGTAAATCCATTAGGTATTGCCATTTAATGATAATCATATGATTGATTATAAACTAGGTACTTGAATCACCTTTACGAGACAATCGGAATTATCCCGAAATTTCCTATTATAACAAATCATATATCGTACTGCAATATTTATGTCTTTTCGCTTCTATTACTTCCAGATCACTGACAATCATTTTTTCATCATTTTGAATGGGTTTTTATTGAAAAGACAATAGAATTTTATTTGAATCATACATATAATATAATTCTATCCGTAACACTTGATACTTGACGATACATTTCTTCCGGGTTTTCTTTTCTAAAATAAAATAAATGTACAGATAGATACGCAAACAAATTTTTTATCAAAAATTGGAAAATTATTCGCTGAACCATATTTTTCCTCGACTACTAGTTTATAAAATTTGAACAGAAATGGCGAAAATAAAGTGAGTGAGGAAGCAGGGATTAAAAAAAAATCCAAAATTTCAAATGCAGACCCCTACAATAGTCTATATGTAGATATTGCTTGTTTTTCCTACTGCAAAATTTTTCAGAGAAACTATTCTTACTGTTTTAATCTTTTATCTTTAATCCTTAAACATTTGATGTATTCGTTTAACAACACCCCCCCTCTAATGATATTACGGATTACATAAATATTTCATTATTTGTATGACGCCATTTGCTGTATAAGTACTGGAAACCAATATAATCAGTGTGCAACATCCAAATTGGCGTCAACTAACACTCGCACACATACACATGCATACATACACACACATGTATACATATATATATATATATATATATATATATATATATATATATATATATATATATGTGGGGGGTGATATCAATAGAAAGTGTAATGACCAACGCAAATACAAACATCTTTGGCTGCCGAGCGAAGCCTCTTCTATAATGGAAGAATTGGAGGTTTCGTTTCTATTTGGATATCTACCAATTATTCTGGATATAAAACTGGATTCAGTTTACAATCATTGCATTTAGTTCTGAGTGAGAATAATCCGAGGAAAGAATGGACACACCCACCATCAGCGAAAAAAGAATGGACACCCGTGAAGATAAATAAAGGCATAAGAAAAAATAGATATGCGCGTCACAAAACAGAAAATTGATTCTTTATGAAAAAAAAAAAACTCTCGCTGTTTGGTAGCAAATCCTCTCCATGTATCATAGCTAGTCTCTAATATAGGTTAAATTTCGTTTTTTAGTCATTTCACCTGAAGGAAGGCGATAAAGCCACTAAGACACAATGGGGTTACTGGGAGTCGAAGAGAATGAAAAGACTTTAGCGATGAGAAAGGATAACAAAAGAACAGGTTTCAGGAAGACAGAAGATGGCGATGATGCCACTAAGGCCCAAGGGGTTACTGGAAGTAGAAAAGAATGAGAAGACTTTAGTGAGGAGAAAGGGCAATAAAAGAACAGGTTTCAGGAAGACAGAAGATGGCGATAATGCCACTAAGACGCAAGGAGTTACTGGGAGTGAAAGAGAATGAGAAGACTTTAGTGAGGAGAAAGGACAATAAATGAACAGGTTTCAGAAAGACAGAAGATGGCGATAATGCCACTAAGACGCAAGGGTTACTGGGAGTGGAAGAGAATGAGAAGACTTTAGTGAAGAGGAAAGGCGCATCAAAGAACACGTTTCAGGAAGACAGCTGGTGATTGATGTCATATTTAATTTTTGGAAGAACGTCGGTGACAGGGAAGCAAGAAATTGGAAGAGTTCCACAGGCGAGAAGTGGGGAATATAAAATATTAGAATGGTATTTATGGTTACATGTAGACATTTCAACAGTAAGATGATGAATAAAGCTCATCAGAACAATTGCCATGAAAATATTTGTAGAAAAGGAAAAGGGAAGCCACGTGACGGCGATGGGAATGCGGTTGTAGTCGAGGTGACAGGTCAAGACCAATAAAATTACACATTCTTTATATTTTGTCGGGAATCTCGAGATATATGGTCGGATCATCAGACCAGATATGGCAGCAATATTCTATACACAGACGAACGGCACATTTATTACTGTGCAACATGGATTCTGAAAAACTGTCTTGCACGACACAGTAAAACAACTTTCCCAGCAAAAGACCTTGAAATTGATTCAATATAATAATTTTGCTTCCTGAAAGTGGAAAATAGGTAACTCGAATTGGTGCAATAGTTAGCAAACTTATCTCTCTAGATCAAATGCTGAGTTCAAACCTCGCTTGGTGCACTATAATTCTAGCCTTGTGCTACGCTCAGAAAATCACCATTTGGACACCTTGAAGTCGTGTAATGGTTAGCAAGCTTGTCTAGCTAGATCAATTACGCTAGAACAATTAAATCCTCACTGGCTCTGTGTAACATCTTAGAAAATCATTATATCAGTGAAAAAATGTGAGATCAAGAAAATACAAGGCGTTACTCTCCTGGAAATTGTATTGGGCTTTCTAAGTATATCTGGGAAATTAAAAGAAAATCACGCCAAATTATCAAGGAAAATAAGGAAAAGATCATCAGCCTACAACAATCAATCAAAAACCTGTAAACTTTGCTTGGAGGAAAAAAAATAGCTATTATTACCTTCCCAGACCAAAATAAATTAACAATAAACGATATCAGTTCATCTGTAAATGCAGTCATGAAAACAAATTTTTACTACGTTACTTAAAAATCGAAAACTGAAATGAATAAATACAAAATAATAATAATAAAAATCAAGTAAAATAATAATAAAAAATAATAATAATAACAAGAAAAATAAATAAATTAATTAAACGAAATAGAATAACTAAAAATAAATGGATAATAAACAATTAAAAATAATCAATCCAAATAAATAAGAATAAACTACAAGAATCAATCCCCCAAAAAAATGAACGAAAAAAATAGCTATAACTGCTATATAATAATAAAAACTTAGTACGTCACTTAAAAATCGAAAACCAAAAAGATTAAATAAAATATACAAAATCAAAAAATAAATAAATAAATAAGAAAAATAAGTAAAATAAATTAATACAAATAAATGAACAAATTAACAAACTACTCCCGCTAAAATAACCGTTAGAACAAATAAAAATAATCAATTCAAATAAATAAATAAAATAGTAAACAAATTAAAAACTGCACCCACCAAAATAACACAATAGACTACAGCAATGAATCTAAAAATTGGACGAATAAATAGCTTTATCTTCTCAGACAAAAACAACCTATTAAATAAGTGACCTAAGCAAATCACCCCCAATTTTTTTACTGCGTTGATAAAACATCGAAAACCGAAAAGAATAAATAAATATATAAAATAAAAAATGAAAATAAATAAAAACAACTAAAATAAATTAACCTAAATAAATAAATAAGTAAATAAACATGCCACTCCTCCTAAAATAACCGCCAGGACTGACTAACCACAATGCGCCACTGACCTATATATATATAAATAGTCGAGGAAAAAACCCAGCACTCGCGGCCTGACGATTGCGTCGAGCATGAAACAGCGTGTCGCCTCTGAGTGTTGGTCTCAATATATATAATGCGAGGTGTCGCGAGTTAGCTGTTTGTTCTGTTGTAGTTGATTTCCACACCGAGCACTGTCCATAATCTCATAGGGAGATCTCATTTCAGTTTATATTACCATTTTTATTATGTCGCTGTTGGTCGCTGTTGGTTTGTTTGTTCCTCATTTTATTTTTATTTTGTTTTCTCAATTTCAGTGCATTCGTTTAGTATGCTGTCTGTTGGAAGATTTGTAAGGATGAGTTTTAGCAATACTTTGTTTTTTGTATATTTATATTAGGCATATTTGAGCCGCAATTGTCGCATTTATGCATAGTTACTTGAAGACCAGTGAAAGTTCTTTGTTTAATAAAAATAAAAAATCTTCTTTATTTAAGAAAATGAAAACTGAAATTGTCAAGAAACTGCTAGAATCCTGCAACATAGAAGCGCCACTTTTTTACCCCCACCTTGGAAATATATACAACACAAGTCGACAATTGTTTGCCATGGATTTCCTTATCGATTTAATACCAGCAGAATTTTACATTTATTTAGTTTATTAAATGAAATAAATAAAAACTTGACCCAACAATTTACACCCCTCGGCGTTATATTAAATGAACATACAAAGTGTAAAATGAGAAAATCACACATTTTTTTAACGTCAATACAGAATTCTTTGTCAAGATGTAGTAAAGCGATTCAAATGGTGAAGATTTTTAACTTCCTTTTAGAATAGAAAATAACCAACTCCAAGAGTGAAAACCTACACAATTAACCAAAATGTCATTAGAAATACACTATTTACATTGCTCATTATTTTGCCATATTTATCACAACATTTCGGCCGTTGTACGCTCCGGACTTCTTCAGGCGATTGAAATATCCAACTGAACCCTTTATTTCGCTCACTGTGGTAGACTGTTCTAGTCTACATGCCATGTCTAATGGATGTCAGTTATCAGTTATCTCCTGTTAATACCCCCCCCATCATCTTTAGGTCATGTCACTGGATCTAACTAACGCCATTATCCACTGTGCTATGTGTCCTTGAGGACATTTGTGGATGAATTTCTGGATATTATAAACTTAATGTCTTCAGAAAACATTTTTACCAGTGCTCATATTACAATTTTTGTTATTATTATTGCTTTTCTCTGTCACTCCTTATTACTGGTTCCCATATAGTATTCATTTCTATGCTTGGTCGGCTCAGAAGATTTCTGTGGCCTAACATATGAAGTTTACGAATTTTCCAATAATGTTCTATGCCTATGATTTCCCTTTTCTCTTTGTATGTGGTCAGCTAAGCCTGATTTTTCCACTTCCCTTCGTGTTACAGCTTTCTGGTGTTCTTGAAGTCTTACCTTAAGGGGGCGGCCTGTCTCCTCTTTATATTTCTTTCAGAAAATCATTACAAATAATTCAATATAGTAGACCTAATATTCTCTACACGCGAAATAATCTATCATCATCATCTTAGTACCATTGGTTTTGGATTTCAAAATTTTCATTACTGCGATTTGTTTTGTTACTGATTTTTTGCGACGACTTTTTTGTACGATAACAATTTTTATAATTTGTAAACAAATTTCGGAATATATTAATTGTGAAATCCAGCGAAAGTCACACATGAAATAAAAATAATTGCTTATACTGAAAGTAAGGACCTACGTACATCAAATTGTCTTTAAATTAAGAGACGTCAGAAGACTTATCATTGAACTTTTAAAAGGTAAGCTTAAATGTTAATGTTATACTTAAATGAAGCGATCAATTTTGAGTTATATAGTTTATTGTTGACTATCACATCTCTCCTCTATCTATTGCGATGAAGGCCCAATCAAGAGCTCTCCGAAGGAGCTAGTTTAAATGCTGCGCGATAGGGCAGCTTTTAAGCTATTAAAATATATGCATGTATAGCTGGCTACTCGTATTCGAATTTACCCGTCTACTGGGGATGCTAGACAATTCCTATTGCAGACGTTTGCTCAGGCGGATTTGTGTTTATTCAACACCCACAGAGTCCACCTGTCATTTATACTGGAACTATGCTGAGCAGACCTTAGCTAGAGTTTCCGGGACAAAGCGTGTTATCAACAATTTGAAGAAGTCCAGCACGCTTAAGCCCTCAGCCACGATGACTTGTGACTTCGTGCCAGCAGAGCTATCGACGTACCCCAAGGGTTCCGTCTACTCAATTTCACTCACAAGGCTTGGGTCAAAAGGTACCGCACGCTGGGATCGACCCCACCAATCCGATAACAGCAGGAAGTTTCTTTCCTGAAATTCGAACACGGGTCTCATGGTCAAAATACGAACGATCTAACCACTCGGCCATGTGGCCATTAAACTATTAATACAATAAAGGAAAAACACTCTTAAAATATTCGATAGAAACTAATAACAATGTAGAAACCAAAATTAAAGGAGTTCTCATAAGCAACGTCAAGTTTGGTCAATATCTAGATAGGTGACCACTTGGGAATACTAAGTTCTGTAAGATCGGATGTGCGGGTGGTGTAATGTATAATGGCTCGGAATTGTTAATCGTAGAGCCGAGTTCCGATTCCAGCTGGGTTCGTTATATTCACTCACACGCAAATACCATTGGGAAATGTATGAATCCTTTATCACCGCCAGATATTAAGTTAATTAGTAAGTCTTGTATAAGTAAATCATTATTATCTCGAAAGAATTCTTATAATTTGAAACAATACATCTCTGACTTTAAATAACCTGCAGAA
>OZ010573.1:5882856-5892970 GCA_963932145.1 Acanthosepion lycidas
TTATTACAACTTTTCGTCCATTAAGTATCTGTCTATATTTCTGAGTTGAGGTATTATGTACACTATTTACATTATTGGAACTCTTGTCCTCATCTTTGTTGCCATATTTATTACAACATTTCGGCCATTAAATATCCGTCTATATTTCTGAGTTGAGGTATTATGTACACTATTTACATTATTGGAACTATTGTCCTCATCTTTGTCGCCATATTTATTACAACGTTTCGACCCTTCATTATCTGTCTATATTTCTGAGATGAGGTATTATGTACACTATTTACATTATTCGGACTATTGTCCTCATCTTCTGTCGCCATATTTATTACAATGTTTCTCTCCTTCAGTATCTGTCTATATTTCTGAGATGAGGTATTATGTACACTATTTACATTATTCGGACTATTGTTCTCATTTTTGTCGCTATATTTATTACAACGTTTCGACCGTTCAATATCTGTATATATTTCTGAGATGAGGTATTATATATACTATTTACATTATTCGTACTATTGTACGCATCTTTGTCTCCATATTACAACGTGAGCGAAATAAAGGGTTCAGTTCGACATTCCAACTACCTGAAGAAGGCCGGGGCGTAGAACGGCCGAAACGTTGTAATAAATAGTCTGAATAATGTAAATAGTGTTCATCCTATTTTCCTGTTTTTTCTTGTTTTTTTTTTTCTTTTCAGTATTTGGTACAATACTTTTTCCATTTTGTAAATGCTATAATTAATCTTACTGGTATACAATCTACAATTTGTATTTTAAAATCAACATGTGCTTTAATATAATTTTTAGCAGTTTTAGTTTGTACTTTTATTACTTGTCTCTATGACTGAATTCAAGTCGTTTGCATAATTCCCAGTGAATTACTGCCCCCCCCCCCCAATTGTACCTATCCTGATATTCCTTATACTGCTCTCAGTTATTGCTTATTTTTTCATCTTCTAACCTGAAGGTATTTGCATTCCATGTTTTGTCACTTTTCACCTTTGACGTAATTGTTATTCGTGTATATTTTTAGCACTGCCAAAATTAGTGACGCCGACTCCTCTTTTTTTTAATTATGCTGATAAAATTATTTTGCTCTTGTTTCTATGGTAACGTTCGTAGTAGAGGTGTGGCTGCTTTGCTTGTTTTTGTTGGCGTCAGTAGAATTATTGTCGTTGTTGTTGTCTGCTATCATCATCATTCACCAACGAAACCTCATCAACATCGCAAACATCAAGTTTCCTGGTTTTTCTTGAATAATAAAAATGTAATATTACTAGATGAATTTTTTTAGAAGATTTGATATGCAGTATTTTCATTATTCTACAAACTTTCCGACTATTATCTTTATACACACAAATTAATTGTACAGGAAGATGTGAAAGGCCATGATCACGTACACCATTGTGCAAATTAATTGAACCAAAACGAATAATTCCGTTATTAATTACTTTTTCCTCGTATTTCTCTAATGAAACATGACCCAGCGCAAATATTAGTAAAATAGTATGTCCATTCCACAAACTCATTCGTTGCAGATTGACCACAGATTCTCAAATGGATTTAAATCAAGAGAGTTTTCGGGACAGTCTATAGTACTTTGATTTGATCACTGGTAAAGCTTGTCAGTGTGTTCGTTCAGCCTTAAAAGTTTCGTACGCATCCTTAGAGTAACGACCATCACACACAATAGCCGTGGGATTAATAATCGATAGTCGAAACAATACTGTCTGGGCGTGACGAAAATCTGATGCAATCACAGGTGACGTAATAATTTTCAAAGCCAAACAAATTTCATCACACACCCCGAAAATAGATCCATATTAAATATATATCATCATACTTATTATAAAACCCAGGTTGTCTGTATCTGTTCGTTTATATATTGAATGGGATTTCCTACATTTTTCAACCGATTTCAACAAAACTTCACAGGACTACGTAAAATTACCTTGCGGTAGTTCTGACAGCGCCAAAAATTTTTGTTTGAGTTTGGGTTTGACTAATTCGTAAAAAAAAAAATAATAATAATTAAGACATGCGTGTCCGTCAACCTTAAACAATAATCTTTGTCAATTTTATTTTTCAGTCTTTATGATGGTCGATACTTGATCTATCTCTTACTGTTATATCCCCGGGCAACGCCGGGCTCTACCGCTAGTATTAAATATATCATAGCTGTTTTAATAGAAAGATTTTATAAATTTCAGACGACATTAACACTAATGTTTTAGTTATTAACGGCTGAATGTTTTTGTATAAGAAAAAGTTATTCATACTGCTGCCATTGCTTCTTTTATGCTCATAAAACGATTCTACTCTTCAATTGGTCAATTTTTGGTGGAATCATTTATTAAAAGATAAATCAACCCATTAGCCACAGAATATACCCTTGTGCAAATTAATTGAAACAAAGCGAATAATTCCGTTATTATTTACTTTTTTTTTCTCGTTTTTTTCCAATGAAACATGACCCACTGGACGTACTAGTACTCCCTATGTCCATTCCAAGAAGCCGTTTCTTGCAGATTTCTCGACTGGATTTAAATCAGGGAAGTTTCCGGGCCAATCTACACAACTTTGATTTGTTCATTGGCGCAGATACATATCCGAATAAAATTACAACCTGCGTATGTATGTATGCCCGAACGCATGGATATGTATCTGCACCTAGCCTTGGATTGCTTATATGGATGTGTTTGTGTAAACTAAAATGCGTACACCTGTATGTATGTGTCTATACGTATGATGATGCCACACCAAACAAATACGTAAGTGGATTCCCCTTCCCACGACCAAACATAGTCAAACAAGCATAAATAGATTCAATTTTAAAAAAAATAAACCAGTTTGTCTGATGATCGCAAAAACGTGAAACTCAGGGACACAAACTCATATTTATACAACTTATTATATATATATATATATATATATATATATATATATATATAATTGAGCCCACTTGGCCACTCGCATTTATATACATTTCATATATAATACTTTAATACTTTCGTGCGTCGATAGCTTAGGGGTAAGATCTGTGATTGATATGGAATCGGTCAAATTTCGAATCCGGCTTGAAGCAATCGGGCGTCTTGTCACACTGATGATCTGTGAAATAGATTTGTATGTCTCTCTCTCTCTCTCTCTCTCTCTCTATATATATATATATATATATATATATATATATATATTTGCATTTACGAACACATTCTCTTTTAGGTATGTCTGATTAAATAAATTACAAGCATTATGTCTAGATATATCAATTTCTTGCCTCAGTAATATACGCAAATATATTCGTGAAAATATGGAAGGATTATGATAAAAATAAGCAAATATAATGTTTTAAATTTATTCAATCAGACGCATATATATATATATATATATATATATATTGTCTGTATAATTATAACCGTATGATATTTAATTAAAATAAGCTAATTTCCTGCTAAGCAAAACATATCAGGATCTCATTGTTTATAATGAAACATTATACAATCAAAACGGAAGCTATTTGATATTAGTTCCAATGACATTTTAATATTTATTATTACCTGACTCTATATCATTCTAATTATATAATTTTATTTATTATATAATTATTATATATTTATTCATACCAAACTCTATAGAACTGAAAATCTTGATCAATAAATATGAACACGTAGCAATCTTAAAATACCACTGCAAAAGAAGTTATCTTAAATCGCTGTTTGTTGTGATCGCCTTTTTTTTCTTTTTTTTTTTACTACTTCTTGTAGTTTCAATGTTACTCTACTCATTCGGTGTGCAAAGATACAGGAATATTTTTCCACTCCACAGTCTACAGTTTTCTTGGATGTTTATCGCTTTTTTATTTTGTGTTTACATAACGTTTTCTTTCATTATTTCATGATTCTTCGACATTCCTGATTATGTCAATGAAATGTGTGTCAGTAGTGCTAATAGGGGCTTCTACCATTGTTCATAAGATTTGAAACGAAACACGTTTTCCTTATAAAGCTCACCATGACACAGACGAATACCACACTGGATACCGTCATACCCAAATATCTAGAGGTTTCATTTAGATTTTTTTTCTTTTTGTTTCCATAGCTTTTGATAGTACATATCCCACCTTGTAATAATAGCAGTTCTAACAGAAATGATGACATGTTGTAAGAGCCAAGCTGCAAATTTTACTGTCGATGATCTTGCGACCAAAGAACTCTCTGAACATATTCGTCTTGTTCGAATTGTGAATTGGATCGTGATTACGATTCCAATGTAATAAATTATAACCATTGAATATTAGTGTTTGAGCGTTATATATATATATATATATATATATATATATATATATATATATATATATATATATATATATATATTATATCATTAAAACCCTTGTGTAGATTACAATTTTAATAAATACTTCCAATTTAAAAGTTTTTTGTTGTGAAAACATGTCAGATGGCAGAGCATTAGGTAACAACGTTTCGTTGTTAAGAATATTTGTGTTAAGACCATCATCGGACCATATGTAGCAGCAGTATTCTAATCATGAACGAATGGTAGACTTATAGATATCTAAGATAGATTCTGAAGAGTAAAATTTTCTTGTGTGACACTGTGAACCAACATTCTTTGCAACTGACCTAAAAATGGATTCAATATAGTTTTTCCACTTCATGTCAGCTGAGAACATTATCCCAAGAAGGGGCAATGAGTCACTTTCCTGGAGGTTAGCATCAGTCATCAGAGGTCTCTTAGATGGTTCATAAATAGATATTTAACTTTGGAGGCCATCTCTTGCCCCAGTTAACAATGGACTTGAGGTCTTTTTTGACATCAGCTGCCACTTTGAGCTTGTCGCACTGATCTGCCTTACTATCGAGACAGGAGTAAATGCTTGTATCATCAGCGTAGATACCAAGTTGAGAGCTGATGCCATAGGGAAGGAAATTAATGAAAATTAAAAACAAAGTAGGTTCAAGGATAGAGTCCTGGGGAACGCCCGAATCAGTGCGAAAGGAACTCGATGGGTGGTCATTTCACTATTTGATAGGAAAGAATGGACCAGTTTAAATTTTTATCTGGAGACACCATAACTTTCCAGATTGTGGAGAAGATCTGTATTTCAAACCCTGCCATATAGTGATTTTCCAAGCGAAAGGATGGGACATCCAGTGAGGATCGAACACACTACTCAGTCGGAATTGTCCTAGCGAGACAATCTTACTAATCATTACCCCACCTCGAAGTGCCCAAGTAATCTTCCAAGTCTAGCTTAGATGTGGCACAGGGCCGAAAGGATGGGACACAAAAGTGAGAATCGAACTCACTACTCAGTCGTAATTGTTCTAGAGAGACAAACTTGCTAACCATTACACCGCCTCGAGATGTCGAAAACCCTGCCATGTAAATGTATATTGTATTACACAGGGTGCGATGGATGAAAAAGCCTGTCGCCTCTGAGTGTTGACTTCAATGTTCAATATATATATATATATATATATATATATATATATATATATATATATATATATATATATATATATATATATATATATATATATATATATATATATATATATGGCTTTACTATGTTTGGTAGAAGCCAGTTTTTTTAAAGGAAAACACAGAATTCAAAACCGTGGGAAATGTAACGGCAAACAATCCCATTATATTTCCTCACAAATCAGTTTGTTTCATAAGAATGCGTGGAGAGCTGTGATCGCTTTCGTTGCGAATGTATATGGCATGTAAAATTCTCTAATTGGCCTTTAGGTACGCCGTCCGAAACGCTGCGACAAACGATGGAATAGGTTTTCTGACCTATTCCTTCCTTTACAGTAGTTAAAGCATTTTTTCCAGTTTGTACTACAGTAGCCGATGTACTTGTACTTGGTGACAGTTTCCATTTGTTTGTCGCGTTGATACTTTTTGGTCCTTCCCTTTTATAGCAACTGCTGAGAGGTGCGCGCATTCATTTACAACAACTGAATGTGAGAAACAGACAAATCATGTTAATTTGGAAATACTATAAGCTTTTCTTTCAGTCTTGACTCTTATCAAATTCCTTTAAATCTTACTTATTGCGTATAACCGCGACACTGTGAGTATCAGAATATTATAATTGAAGTTGGCTTAACTGTGAATCTGATATGCGATGTCGTTACGAGGCAGTAGATTTTTTTTTTTTTTCGTATATCCCGGTTCATAAAGTTTGGGTTATATTTTTTTAACAGTAAAGTTCATCCTGTACAAGGTCCGGGGGACACTCGACATAGAAGGGTTACGTTAGGATGCAATTTGTTCTGATGGAGGAGGGGAAGATAACGTAGATAATTGTAGTGTCCGGAGAAACATCATATTAAGAGTCCGTTCCACAGAGCAATGGTTCACGGGAAGAAGCTGCTTGAGTGGAACTTACTTCTCACCATTAGAATACGGAAATGGTTTGCTACGAAGTAAGTGGCATCGCGTGTCCTTGGCGGAATCAGGGAATGTAGTTCGTCCGGTTAGGGCACTTTCCATTGGAGTTGCCATAGTGCAGCTAGATGCTTGACACATTCTTATCTGATTTGGCTCTTATAAAAATAGAGGATAGCATGAAGAGTCAGGTACTTACTGGAGCGGTACAGGGAGCTGAACATTTTACCTGCATCCTTAGAAATGGATCATCTGTACAAGTTTCACTTAAGATCATCGTCCTGGGTATGATGATAAACTACATCCGCGTCCTGGGTAAGACGATAAACTACATCCAGCAACAAGGCTTCTGATCAGGATGTTTTGAGGAGCATAGAACCACCTCTTAATTGCTGGTGTTCCCAGGTCCACCCTGACCCGGGGTGGTAGCACCTGTTAGGGTCCTAGCTATCGGCAAATAGTTAACACTCAAACTTGTGTAAAAATAGGTTTTAATACCAGAAATACTTTAATAATATTACTTTTTTTAATAAAAAATTTATAGCCAGCAATAATTTTTGAAAGATAAATTATTGTCAGCAATACTTTAAAAAAAAAGTACTAGCAATACAAACAGCTATACATTCTTTGGAAAAAATATGACCAGCTATAGATTTCTTTAAGGGGGAATATTCCCAGAAATAGAAATTTGAAGATAAACATATTACCAGCAATAAAAATTTTGTCGGCATTAAAAACCCATTGAGGTTGATATACCGTAAAACAAAATCCAAACCAAATAACTTAAGATCAGATGCAAGTCTGACGCCCATTTATTTGTCACGGCACGGTGCCTCCCTGAGAGGACATTCGTGTATCGTGACTGGTCGTAGTTCGGGGGTCAGATCGGTGATGATGGAATGTAACTAGCTTGGTCTTCGAGGCATTGAATGTAACCAGCCTGTTTTTATCCCACTGTGTACTTTGTGCAAGATCAGAAGAGAGATGAGTTGCCAATTCGCGAGTTGAGAGAGAAGAAGAAAGAGATGGGAGAGAGATTTCCAAATATTGTGGTTTTATCAAAAGTTTGATAAAAAGAAAACATTTGAAGTTTGAAATGAAACAAGGTTGATTCAGAAATATTTCTCTGGGAAAAAAAATTAAGCAACAATCATGTAAAGAATTTGTTCTCTCGTATCAAATTAAAAGCCAGGTATTTTAACATAAATTCCTGTCAAAATACAGGAACTTGAATAATGTTTTATTTGTCCCTTCCACGAGAAGCACAAAACTCTCGTCTCAGATAAAAACAAAATTAAAACTACATGCATATGTGTATAGATCGTCCAGATAAGAACAATAATTGGCGTTTAAAGTTGAAATATGGTAGACAGATGGTGTTTGATTCCGAAAGTGAGTCAGATTGGAATTGCAGCAAATCGCTAAAGAAAAGAAATCGTTAAAGAAAAAAATTCTTCTTTAATGTGGTTATCTGACGAAAAAATGGCTGTTATCTGTTATTACAAAAATCAGAATTCCTTACCCTTCATCTCATCGGTATTGTATAAAGACTTTAAATAAATCACGGACAAAGAGCTAAGCTATAATGATTTTTTTCTACAATAGAATTCCCAAAATAGGACTTATCCCACAGGATCGTCTATTTATGTTGAAACGCTTTTTCTTTCAAACCAAAATTAGGTGGTGAAAATCACGTTTATGATGTCGTCTGCAAAATGAAAGGCGAGAGATCACGAGATCGTAGCAAATGATTCGTCGCTATTGAAGGACCTCATACGATGTCTCAGTTCCGTATATTCATTAAGTTCAAATGTCTTTCAATTGTAAAACGAAAAAACCTATATGAAATGAAAATGTTGATAGACTTCTGTTCGATGCTGAACATGAATTAATTCCCCCAGCTTCTTTTGTGATGTGCTATTTATATAAAATATGGCTTATAAGGTATCTTTCTTATATATTAATAAACAATAAAATCCCAAATCACCTCGTATGGGGAATATCCTACTTCGGCAATCGAAGATATCTGTCGTCTGTCTTATCAACCCTGGGGTGGACTGATTTCGTGTTAGAAATAGAAATTTAACTGTGAAAGCCGATAAAATAAAATAAAAAACAAAAAAGTACAAAGTCGAAAAACTAATACAGAATTTATCTATTTCAATATTTCAGTCAGTCGAAAAGCACGAGTCAGGGGTCAGGGGAGGGTGGAAGGTATGTGTCTTAAAGGGAAGAAGTTTTATGAAATTAAACCCGAACCGTATGCCATTAATTTGGGGTTATATTAAAATTGAAATATTAATTCAAAATTAAAGAGGGAATAAAAAGAAGTTTAAGAATAACATTAGAATATATGGATAAAAGGATATAATGGATTAATAGATTGAGGGTTGGCGGGATTCTTAGAATAAGGGAAAGTTTATTATAATTAATATAGTGTAAAGAGGTTATCGAAGGGGAATACAGAAAGTAGAATTAGTTATACTTTCGACAGAGTTAGACGGGAGAGATTATTATGGAAATATAGTAGTTAATCAAGTTAAAGCTATATATATATATATATATATATATATATATATATATATATATATATAGTTTATGAAAAACTAGGTAATCCGTATGTGTAAACCTAAGGAGGATATAATCCAGAGAGCTCAATGTAAATCCAGAGCAAATAATTTAAATAAATACAGACCATTTTAAGGTTCCATGTAATAAATTATTTCACCACAGCCCTTTTAAAGGACTGCGGATCATCAAACTTTACTGCCAAAAAAAAAATGAAAAGAAAATTTACACATTTTTGTCGGGCCGTATTAAACATATGTAAATTAACGAAGTGATGAAGTGACGGCGGAGAGAGAGAGAAGACATGAGTGAGTTAGCAGATATTGACACATATAAACGGTTAACTTAACGGAAGTTATATATTTAAATCGAAGGGTTAGCGAAGAAAAAACTCATAGAGAAAAAAAGAGAGAGAAGGAAGTTAAGATAGAAAAGAAGAGATGTCACTAATTTTCTTTGTAAAAAACTAGAAACAGACGCTGTTATTTTACTTTACTTTGAAAGTGTTATAAAATTCATTATATATATATATATATATATATATATATATATATATATTAAATTCACTATATATATATATATATATACATATATTAAATTCACTATATATATATATATATATATAGTGAATTTAATATATATATATAGAGAGAGAGAGTGAATTTTATATATATATATATATATATATATTGAATTTAATTAGCTATTTTTGCCGTCATTGTCATAAATTTACTTAAATAATATTTAAATATAAATTAAAAAAAAAAAATTGTGACCTAGTAATATGCATACTTATACTTGATGTGAAAATAATTCTACATACTGTAAGTGATTCTAATACATTTACTAGTTCTTAAAATAAATATAGAATAGTAAAAAATTGAAAGTGAAAATATTTTTAAAACCGTAGTTATATAAAACGTATTCTAACCTAAACACCCCCAAAAATCTTTAACTATACAAATAGAAAAAATGCTGTAAGAATTTTGGTCATTAACAATAAATTTAAAAAAAATCCAGACGAAATGCATTTAACGGATGTCAGAATTCGTTTGAAAAAATACATCCCTACCCCTACCTAAACGTATAATAACTGATTCATCAAAATACAGCGATGATGAACACGCAAACAC
>OZ010573.1:5893170-5910670 GCA_963932145.1 Acanthosepion lycidas
GGTCCTGCCACTAGATCTAACTAACGCCTTTACCCGCTGTGCAATGTCTCCTTCAGGACACATGGCACAGTGTATAGTGACCCAAAGAGTGTGATTTCAATACCTGGTTAAGGCAGTGAAGAACTTAATTTAGTGTTTTTTTTTCTTTTTACAAGGCATTGCGGTGGTCATTAATTATTTTCGGACAACACGGAGGTCTTTAGAATTTTCTTTTTTTACTGAAGTTTTTTCCCTGATATCGGTTTGTTCAAATATATTTTTATTTGCAAATTGTATTATCCTGATTTTTTGACCCCACCCGAGTAAAGGTATTAAAATAATACATCATATATATATATATATATATATATATCGTCGTCGTCGACATCCGTCCGTCTCGAGAGACGATGGAGTAGCGCTCAGAGAGCTACGAGCCTGGGCGGGATATATGGAGAACTAGGGCTGCCCAGACGTCTAGTTCCCCCTGGTAGCAGAGTTCAAAGGAGAGGATAAACCAATACAGTTTGCTACCAGCGAGGCTGCAGGAGTGCCGTCCATCCGCCTTAGGGGCTCCACTCCGGGTTTGAATTCAGAGTTGTCCTTCTCCTAGACCAGTTGCCAGCCTGTCCTGCTATTTAACCATATATATATATATATATATATATATATATATATATATATATATATATATATACGCAACTATATAGGTATCTCAACAGATTCACGATACTTAAGGTTTAAAATGATTTTTTAAAATGAAAAATATATCATGAAGCTTTTATTTTAGTTTTAATTTCAAGCTAATAGATTAAATTTAAAATTTCCAATGAGAAAAATCTTTGCCCTATTTCAAAAGTAATTTAAATTGACCAGAAGAAAGTTTTTTTAGTTTGTTTGTTTTTTGGGGTATTTTTTTTTGGGGGGGTGCTAAAATAATTGATTTCAGCGAAATTTTTGACCATCGCTTATTACAGTGTAATTCTTTTTATTAAAATATCTTCCAAAAATAAAGTATGTTTTTCTGAAACATTATTTGAGGAATATTAACTGATTAAAAGTTCAATTAATCTTATTTGAAGCAAACATTACTTACTTTTAAGTTTAAAATATCACAGAAATGCATTTTAACACGGCGTTAGCTGTCTGTTTAGGGTGTTAATATGATTTTAGCTTGAATGAAAGATTGAAGTTTATCTAATGTTTTTCTACAGTGGCTATATCTGTAAAAATAACTGAGGATTATAACGTGAGCGCATTTTTATATATTTTTTAAGTACTCAATAACCTTAAAAATTTAGGAAAATATTCTCCGTAATCTAATCTTTACTGACTTTTAGATACTTTGGCTTTCAATTCAATATAGTTATCGCTCTTATTTTCTGATAATGTCGTGTATGATCAACCGTATCTATAAAAATAGGCACGTTTATACACATAGAAAAAAATTAAAATTATTTTTTAAATTCTGGGGTTCCTTAAATTGTAATACACTTTTCGATTAATGTTTAGTTTTGGAACGTGATATAAAATATAAGCTGCATACTCTAATATATTTAAGATCCGCAGCATAGTATTAATCAGAATCTTAAATTCTGTGTAAATCTACTAAAATGTTTTTACTCTACTCATTGGATTATGCTAAGTCCATGTCGCTATAACAGATAAATACATATAACAAGAAAATTTCGTGGATTTATAACTTTCAAAATTCAAACAAAATTCAAACAAAATTCACACTTGATCGATTTGAACAAGAACTCTGGCGTCGCGGCATCGCACGCTCCAAAACATATTTTCCTCCGTCAATAAATTGCATAATTTAAAAAAAAAAACATCTTTCGGTCTACACATATTTCGTCTTAATGTATGGAAATTTTGCGCCCTGAAGATGACAATTAAAATTGTCGAAAGTACTTGTTTCTTTCATCTAACCACAACTCTAATATAAGGATCTTATTATTCAAGGAACTGATAGTAAGTTAATATATATATATATATATATATATATATATATATATATATATATATATATATATATATTAGGTTGGTGCAAAAATAATGTCGTTTTCTCACATAGTAACATATGTGAGAAAACGACATTATTTTTGCACCAACCTAATATATATACGTGTGTGTGTGTGTGTGTGTGTGTGTGTGTGTGTGTGTGTGTGTGTGTGTGTGTGTGTGTGCTTACTCACCAGAAATCAGATCAACACCAACAGTCTATTGCATATGACGATTTCATATTGGCATGCATTAAATGCTCGACCTGCACTAGAGTGTGCAAGTCCAGGTCGGGCCTGACAAGGCTTATAAAAAGACACATTGGAAGTAATGATGTTCAAAGTCCACCCGGAGATGAGTTGACATGTCATATATGTAACAAGAAATGCAGATCGATGGCTGGATTTATGAGCCACTGTCGTTCACACAACAAATGAATGCAGTGTTGTCGGGGGTGGGGGAGTTTAACTTATTCACTGGACATGTCAGTGATGGTTATACTCGCTTTGTGAGTTGGTAGCCACTATATATATATATATATATATATATATATATATATATATATATATATATATAGAGAGAGAGAGAGAGAGAGAAACAAACAAACAAATAAACAAAAAAAAAATAAATAAAAATTTACTGTATTTACGTCCCGGTTATGAAAATGAAGCTAACAAATACAGATGCGAAGAAGCACAAAAGAAATAGATAAGTTCTAGCAACAGAAATGTGGTTCTACAGAAGGATGGTGAGGATACCATGAACCGAATATTTTAGCAGTGAAGAAGAATGGAAACAAAAAGAAATCATATACATAACATCAGGAGGAGACAGTTAAAATTTCTAGGGCACTTAATGAGGAAAGAGGGCTTGGAAAATCTGATACTCTGGAAAGACTGAAGGCGAAAAGGACGAAAAGGAAAGAAGAAAACAACGCACAATATACATAGTGAGATTGAATAAATGAATGGCGAAACGGATAATTTAGAATTTAGCATCCACTCTTAATTCGCATTAAAAATTTCCAGAATACTTGCTTCATTCGAATCTGGATTGATAAATTTGATAAAATCTACCGTTTTGGTATTATTAACAGTAAAAGTTCGGATTCATTCGCGTCGTTGGCGACAGCCATTACTGTCGTTGTTTGCATACATTCGCTGCAGAAAGCTAAACGCGGAAGAATGTAATTAACGGCCCTTTTTTTACTGAACTTACTTGTCTCAACTTCTCTCAATAACTGCGCAAGAGGACTATTTACGTACACACGTTCAGTTGTGCGTAATAATCATGACAAGTGAATATTACTCATAGCTATCCGCAATAAATGTATGTAAACAATGCAACTAAAGGCTGCCGCGACGTGAATGAATCCGAACTTTTAATGTCGATAACTTCAAAAGAGTAGATTTTATCAATTTCTCAAGCCAGATTCCAATTAAGCATGAACAATTACACATAAATGTAAGTGTTCTGGAATTTTTTAGTACGAACTGAGCGTGGGTGCTAAATTGCAAATTAACCGGCGAAACAAGGTTTGGGAGAAATAACAGAATGGAAAAGATTTACTAAGTGCTACACAGATGAAGAAATTGTGGAGAGCCATTATCGCCTACGCCCTGAAGGGACACGGCACACAAAGAAGAAGAAGAAGACGAAAGTAATGTCAAAAGCAGGTCTAAATTACAGGAAATTATAATCACCATGGAGAACAAACCATAAAAGTAAGAAACGAGAGATGATACTGAAATAGTCAGCAAATGTGGAATTGGACCGCGCTACGCACGCGAAATAAGTGGGTCCATTGGTTCACTGTAAACGACCTAGTAATAACTAGTGCCTTGTTTCAAGAACACCCAAGACGCTTGTGGACATTTAAAGCCGATAAAGAGTAAAAAAGAACGGGATAGACTACTTATCCGTGTGTAATACAATTTTACCCTAAAAAAAAACATATGTAAGCGTCAACAGGGCGAGCGATTACCTCCCAGTCATATGAAAGCTAATGATAAAATTACGGAAGTTAAACAAAAAATAAAAAGTAAAACATAGAATACAATACTGTAGCAGGTTTCAGTTTTTAGTAAAACAATACGTTGATGTAGTTAAGGAGAAAAGGCTTAGGAGAGATCAGTAACTCAGAGTGGAGCAACTTAAGGGAAGGCGCTACTAACATCGGCAAAATAGATTATACGAAAGAATTAAAGGCAAGAAAATATTCTCGAACTAAGGGAAAAGAGAAAGCAGCACGAATGGCAGGAACAAAATCATTAGAAATACATACCAGTAAGCGAATAGATGTAAGGCGTAGAAAGACGGCTTAGAGAAATGAACACTCAAAGGGCACGCTTGCAAGAAAAACAGGGAGAAACAGCCAGTCAACGACTAAACGAACGCGTGTGAATGGATGACAGAATAAGAAGAGAGATGTTAAGAGATTAAATTACAACGAGCCAGGAATTTTTGAAGAAGAAGAACAAGAACAAGAAGAACAAGAAGAAGAACAAGAACAAGAAGAACAAGAAGAAGAACAAGAAGAAGAAGAAGAAGAAGAAGAAGAAGAAGAAGAAGAACAACAACAACAACAACAACAACAACTTTTTGGATCGGATTTATTTTGTCTCAAAACGGTCAAATTTAATGTGTGGAAGCGATGAGCTGTCTTGGAGGGATGCCAGGATTTCATATGCCATAATGAAGTAATGGTCTTCATCGTTTCATTCAATCAATTCCTTGCCGTGTTCGATTTGTCTTTTGGCTCCAAAGTTCCTGGAATCATTGGAGATTTGACAAAGTTTAAAATCCCACTTTATCATATCGCCGGAACAAAGTCACTTTACTTAAATTCACTGATATTTCGGGCACCTACCGTAGAGAGAGCTGTTATTCTACGATTAATTTTTAATTAAAAAAATAATTCAGTACTTTTACAAAAACCTATAGAAATCATCAAAGATTACCTGCCGTAGAGCAATATTTAACAAGTCTTACTTTTCTTGTTGGATCGTTAAAAAATTAATATGTTCAATCCCCCACTGAATGGCCCAATAGCAAGAGCAGATTACCTTATAAACACCAGTGACAATGGTAAGGGTAATATTAACCTTTTCCTTATAAGGAAATATTCGGTATTCATTGACCCAGCAGCTAGTGCTTCTGGTTACGCTTTTCATTACTCTATGGCCACCGGGCTAGGATCAAAGTGTAGTATCTGTTCTCCTCATCCCTAATGGTAATGGTAATATTAGCAGTTTCCTTATAAGGAAACATTCGGCATTCACTGACCGAGCAGCCAGTGCTAATGTCGATTAAATTTTATAAAATCTTTCCCTTAAAACAATTTGCCAGGAAAATAGGTTTCTCAAGTCCAATAGCTGTTATAAATCTTTCCAGTATTGATGGAAGTTTCCTTCCTAACCTTTTGTTTGAAGTCGTGTGGAACGTCAACATCTTGATTATTTCTTTATTTTATCTTCGAATTACATGTACTCTCCACTTTAGTTGTTGCTGTTGCTGGAAGTCCTCAACTGATACGGTTTTTGTTATTTGGCACAATACTTTGTGATTCTATAGCACCAGTCAGCTATTTTTTTAAAAAAAAGATGGTCCTCGCTATGACCTACTGGCTTCATTAATTCGTTCAATACCCGCTGAGAGCTGGAACATTTACTTTTTAAAACCTGTTTTGTGTTTTTCATTAGCTGGGTCAACAGTCGTGGATCAATTAAGGGGTCCTTAATTGATCCACGACTGTGGATAATAATCGAATTATGTCAATTAGCTATAGGCGGTTTAAATATTTGAATATGGTTAGTCTCATTGCTTCCAAGTTAATTTAACGGAAGATTCTTTCAAATCGCTGGGCAGAGGGCTTCCTAGACTGAAGTCAGCGGCCAACGATGAAATCAACGGTCAAGTGTCAGTGTCCGAGGCGATGCTTCAAATCATAGGTCATCTGCTGTAGTTTGACCTGGAAAGCGTTGAACTCTGCCAGGTCTACCTGCCCAAGAGAGACTACGCATGAATGAATAGATCACCGGCTTTCAAGCCAGATATTTGGAGGGAAATGGTCACGTGTTCAGTTACACAATGACCCGATTTGTCTCGCTCCTTTTCTAATATTCATTTTTATCTATGCTATTGAGTAGCT
This sequence comes from Acanthosepion lycidas, assembly GCA_963932145.1. Lineage (NCBI taxonomy): Eukaryota > Metazoa > Mollusca > Cephalopoda > Sepiida > Sepiidae > Acanthosepion > Acanthosepion lycidas. Next base: position 5,899,304 of record OZ010573.1, read on the forward strand.
TAATTATTGTACCCTATTATCGTATATAATCTCTATAACGTTTATATAATTGTCATTAACATCCATTTTAATGTCCTGTTCCCGTAATCCTTTTCGTAATTACTAGATTTAAATGATTTGCCTTGGGAATGATAAAATTGATCCAGCACAGATTTCCTTGTGTCTGTAATAATATATCGAACTGAGCTAAAGCGAAATTCATGACTTCATCGCTAGTTTCTTCCAAATTTAATATAATTTTTGCTTCGCCTTGAAAGAGATAAGAAATTTAAAACAAAGCGAATTGATTCGACTACTCTGAAAGTTCAGCCCTACTAAATTTCGAATTTAAGGAGAAAGTCCTTCTACACTCCTGATCAAAAATTTAAGACCGCTTGAAAAATGTTTATAAGAAACTGTTTGTCATGGATACATTATAAACTTTTTCTTACTTAAGGTTACTAATTCTATGATCTAAAAGGTTATGCAGACAAAAAGTTATAATCCGATCAATTTATTTAGAAATGACATTTTTATAAAATGAGGCGTTTTACACTTTATCAAAATTATAAAACCATTGGGTATAAATTGTTAGATCTTAGGTAATTCCAATGTTTTTAGTTCAGTTCGAGATTAGCAATCACTGCTTAAAGCTGTCACCACGCCTAAAGCAGGCAAACTTACTAAAGTTGAGCGTGCTCGAATTCTATAATAGATTTCCATAATCAAGATTTGTCACAATGGGCGATCACAACGTGTACTGGTAGGCCAAAAAATTTTTTCTCCAGCATTGGGTAGGAGAATAAGACGGGTTGTTGTGAAAGCTAGTGGTTATTCTTCCACTCAAATTAAGGAAGACACAGATGCTGATTGCAATCCAGCAACCATCAGACGACACTTACGACAAAAAGGCATGATAAATAAAAAGCGCAAACAAATTCCTCGGCTGCTTCCACGTCACAAAGTGAACCGTTTAAGGTTTGGTCATGAATACCAAAGATAGAACATTGAGAAGTGGAAGAAAGTCCTGTTTTCTGAAAAACATGCCTCCTGACATTTTCTCCGCACGTCATAGGGTCCCTAATGGTATAAGGTGCCTTTTCTTACAGAGGGATGATGGAGCTTCAGGTGGTCGGAGTCGTCAGACAGCGGCTGGTTAAGTTAGCATGATACAAAAAGCAAAGTTGGTGACGGAGGGCCATCGTTTGTGTGGGCATGGATGGTTATTCCAACAGGATAATGCTGCAATCCACGCTGCATGCTGGGCCTTCACCTTTCTACAAGAAAATGGGGTCCATCTCTTGAGACATCCTGCATGCTCATCGGACTTGAACCCAATTGAAAATGTTTGGGGATGGATGGCAAGAGTTTTTTTTATCGAAATGGCAAACAACATTCAACAAAAAATGTACCTCGTGAAGCTATCTTCAGAAGCTGGAGCAATATTCCTCATAGCTTAATGGAAACACTAATTTCTAGCATGCCCCAAAGAATTGTTGAAGTCATCAAAACCAGTGGAGGTAGAACTCATTATTAAATTTGGTTGTTGAATGTTTTCGTACACTTTTCGTACAATTTCGTAGAATATTTGTCTCTGGTCTTATAATTTTGATCAAGTGTAAAACGCCTTATTTTATAAAAACGTCAATTTCTCAATAAAATGTTCGGATTATAAATTTTGGTCTACATAACCTTTTAGATTATAAAATTAGTACCCTTAAGTAAGAAATGTTTAAAACTTTTCCATGAAAAACAGTCTTTTTAAAAAAACTTTTCAATGGTCTTATATTTTTGATCAGGAGTGGGGGTTACTTTCAAAATAAGCTGGGTATATTTGGTTTACTCATAAGCAGGATGTGTACTCAAATGTCTTCGATTTCATTATTTTTAACTCAAATGTCTTTCATTACTCATTACTATTAAACCATATGTCTTCCATTGATTAATTTTAAACCTGTTATATTCCGTGCTAAGGGAATAAATACTTAACACCAGGTGGATGATAGACGTTTATTGTACACAACCAGTACAATACGAAATACTGTACAGTTATACACACAGGTCAATATAGTAGTGAGTGCCACTAATTGGAAGGTGGGACATGCTTGCGTCTTCTCTCTCTCTCTCTCTCTCACTCTTCCTCAAGGCTCTCGTAGACACTTGACTATTTACTACCTATAGCGTAATCATTCATGGGGGTGACTGGTTATTCCATTACATCAAAACCAAATGTTTTCACCCAACTGATTAATTTTAGCCTAATCTAGAAAATCTGTCAAAAAAGAGTGACTTCTTGAAACAATCTCGTGATCATTCACCTCTTAATGAACAATTTTCTTTTTACTCTGAGATATTGAAGCGTGCATTAAAGATTTAAATCTTAAACATATATGAACGTTGAAGGCTTCATATTGTGATCTGAAATTGAAACACCTGTCTGTTAATGCAATAGATTCTTGCAAATCTTGTAGAAAGTTTTGTGATTATTGTCTCGCTTAACATCATAATTCTATGTGTTGAAAGAATTATTGAATATATTATCGTATTGCTTTTATTAGAACTACGTATCAAGTGTACAATTTGAATTCAAAAGTAGAATTTAATTATGCAGTAAAATAGACGATCAAATTCAATAATGACTTTAAAAGTTATATGTATATTTTTGCCCATTTTGTAGCTATTTCGTTAAACTGTTTCAACAAATGGGGTAAGCACATAATAGTAATATTTTACCATATTTATATACAGACTACTGTCTTCACCTTTTTTTTGTTGTTATCCCAACGTTTCGGAAGTTGTGATGGTCTTCATCAGGGTCGACTTGATCAGGATAAACTTCAAAGAATATCGAACGGAAGACTTCATTTAATCTATGGTGTTAATTTCTTACATTCCGTTGCCCATGTACATATCTATCTATCTATCTATCTATCTATATATCTATCTATATATATATATATATATATATATATATATATATATATATATATATGTTTATACATACAATACATATAGATACAAATATTTAAGTAAATGATCTGTTTATAATAAACAGCATTAAACAACATTTACCGGGCTGAATGTCCGAGAAATATATATATATATATATATATGTATATATATATATATATATATATATATATATATATATATATATATATATATATATGTCTATATTTCTGAGATGAGGTATTATGTACATTATTTACATTATTAAATACATCCATTAAAACATGGCACGTGGAACTAGAACAGTCTACCCCAATAAGCAAAATAAATGTTTCAAATGTGATAAATATGGCGAAAAAGATGAGGACAATAGTCCGAATATTGTAAATAATGAGAAATATTCATATCTTATATTGATTGTACAACTTGGAGTTTCATACATTCTGCATTCTTCAGGTGCAATTTTTGGGGTTAACATCGCTTCTATAACATTTCTTTTTATCGCGAGGGATTTTTTTGTGGGCGCGGATTATTATAGTTGTGAGAATATTGTAAAGGAATTGTAGTTTAATTTTGGATTTCAATTTAGGTCCAGATTAACATTTAAGATTGGAAATAACGTTGGAATTATAAATTATAATTTGAAGAAAAGCTGCTGTAATCGAAAGGAAAAAAAGAACCCTTGAAAATGAATGGGGTGCAACTCGATTTTCCATGAAAATCAACAAAGTAATTAATAATATTATTAATATTACTATTTACCTATATTTATCAATTTATATTTATATATATATATATATATATATATATATCATATCATCCCATAAGTTCTGTCCGAATTTTAACATTTTGTTAAAATGAACGAAATTTAAAGAGTATTTTATAATGTCTAATGGAGCTGAACATTATTTTTATGTTTAGATGCATTTAAACTGATCAAATTTTATTTCAGAGAACAATAAAATTAAATTTTGTTTGATTGTGACGCGCCAGAGAATTTTTTCTTGTCAGAATCTTACACATTTATTAATCTACCGATTTTTCGTGCATTGAATCCTGCTGCTATATCTGGTCTGGTCTCAAAGAATGGTCTTTAATGTAATCGATCCTGATCTGCTATTTGCCTTCAATAACATCGCTTCTCTCTGTCTTTTCTATAAATATTTTCATGGCAATTGTTCTAATGGTCTTTCCTCCTTGGGGCTTCGACCGCAAGAATTTAAGCTTACTACTAGATTGGCAATTAGATCTCACCGTTTTTCTGATGAATTAGCTAAATGTTACCGAAATTTCTAATCTAATATGTTCTTTAGTCGCACTTCTCATCTGTGGAACTTTCTTCCGGTTCCTTGCTTTCCTGTCACCTAAAATCTTCAAAATTTTAAATATAACGCCAATCCTTGTTTTCTTCGTTCTTAAAGATAGGCTTCATTTTTTCTTTTCTTTTCCAGAATCCTCTTCTTTTATTGTCCTTTCTCCTCACTAAATTTTTCTCATTCTCTTCTACTCCCAGTAACCTCTTGCGTCTTAGTGGCATTATCGCCTTACCTGGGGTGAAATGATTAAAGAAAAAAACTATATCTTACGGTATAGCATCTTCTCTGATACACTGATGATTTCTTTACAAATAGGATCTGTTCTTGGTCGAATAGGAAGCACGGTGGAGTAATGAATTGAGGAATCGGAGAGCCGAGTTCGAATTCCAGTCGAATCCATTGCATTCACTTACGTGCTAATATCGTTGGGAAAGGTATGAATCCTCTTCTTCTCCCCCCACCTATGGGTAAATAGCAGAACAGACCGGGTTCTATAGCCTTGGATGGCAATTGGTCTACTACAGAAAGAAATGACAACCTACTGCGGGGAAAAATTCTGCCTTGTCAGTCATGTATCGAAAGATACATGATCGCCTAAGCGTGTATCATGCATGACACATAACTGATTAATTCGAGTCTTTAATCAAAGCTGAAGTGGTTAATCAAACAATATGGATTACGTTTTGCGCGGTGTACGGCTGGTGTGAATATAAAGCTCTTGAAGTTCCTGCTGTCGCTATAGATATCTCAAAGGCGTTTGACAAGGTTTAGCATGCGGATCTTCTATGCAAACTTTAGGGCTATGGACGATTGTTTGATTTAATCCAATCATTACTTTCAAATCATGAAATGAATGTTGTCCTGACACATTGGTCGAATTAAATTACATATCCTTTCCTTAAAATAAAGAATTATTTCGGAAGTGAATAAGCAACTCCTCTCGAAAAAGGAATAAATGTTTTATTGAATAAATAATTATTCCCATTAATTCTTCTTAAATAAATTATTAATATCATCTTTCGGTAATCTATCTTTAACATACCGCCATTTTACAAAGTTGGTGCCTTGGGCAGAGACGGACTATAATTAAAAAGCAAATCTCTTAAAACCTCCAGTCATGTTCTTAAATAGCCTCATCAGATCGAAACTTTCACATGGCTATTATGCATGGCGCCAAACTCGTTCAGAAATGTTTAAACTGACAGCCACTTTCTTAGATCAATTATTAAAAATAACTTCCAGTGAATGAAGCCTGTTGCGAGGATTCTTGGGAACTGGCGCTGCAGAATCACAAAACACTGTACTAAATAGCAGAGACCATATGAATTATGGACTTCCAACCCCAGCAACAACTAAAACCGATAACACAGAGAAAAGGATAACATAATCAGGATGTTAATGTCCCGCACTACATCGAGGAAATAATAAGGAAGGAACACCCATCAGTACTGGAAAGACCAATAACAATGAACGTGAGCAACCTATTTTCTTGACAAATTGTTTGAAGAGAAAGATATTAAATATTTCAACTGACTGTAGCACTCGATACTCGGACAATAAATGCCGAATATTTCCACATAAGGAAACGGCTAATATTACAATTTCCATTAGCATTAATCTGTCATCGACAAACGCAGTGGGTAGGAAATTTTTTCTTGCCACACGGGAAATACACAATATTAAAACAAACAATATTGATCTGAACAAACGCGTAAATTTTCCTCCTACGATTTTATGACTTCCGTCTCCACCGGAAATGTCCAAGAGGCGCCAGAATACCCGTTTCCGGTTTAATGAATGGCCATATTACACTTAGCTTGTAACAAGAGCTGGATGAAAACGCATTATGGGATGTATCTTGAAAGTCCGCGTTGTGATTTATGATGCGAGGTCATCAAACAAAAGAGAGGCTAGTTTTATATCTGCTCTTGCGAGGGGTTTATTGTCAAGTTAAACAGTCAGAACAACGGGACAAATACACTGTACACGTCTCGATTTCAAATCTATACTAGAAAGACGATAATGACAAAAATAGATGTTTTGGCTAGACGAGAAAAGTCCGCACCCTGTTCGATCTTTTATTTCATGCCAATTAAAGATGCTTATCAAAATATAAAAACATTAGCATTCTAGTAAAGAACGCGTTAATCGACTTGTTACTTTTATTTGCAAGGAATAGGACTTACACTGACTATGCTTACCTTAGTCTGACACAAGGCTACAAATAGGCAAAAACTTGCTTCATAAATTATTTTCATCAAATTTGAACCTAATTAGGCCTAATTATTTGGATTCAGATGGAAACTGTGGGAACACGGCTTATCAACATTTTGCAGGATATCTAAACAAAAAAAATATCTTACATAATAATAGTTTAATGATACAAGTATTACTATTTAATCCATAGCTGTGGGGAGAGGAAGTAGATTCATACCTTTCCCAAGGATATTTGCGCGTAAAGTAACGACTGGAATTGGAACTCGGCTCTCCGATTTCCAATTCCGAGTTGTTTTTTATATTAAACCACCTGCACATCCAAGGTTACAGCATCTGGCATTCCCAAGCGGTCACCATCTGGATACTGATCATGATCAACGTTACTTAACTTCTGTGATCGTACGGGAACCGGTGTTTCAACATGATGTGGCCGTGAGCTAAGATATTTAAAACGAAGCCATAAAGTGAAATGCTGAAAGTTCATGATTTATTAAGAAAGAAAAAATAATAACAACAAAGATGAGGACAATAGTCGACGTGTAAATAAAATCTGTACGCATAACTGCTCATCACAGACTGAAAGAAAAAAATAATATGCTATGGTTTCTAATGTCTACACTAACACGTACCAGAATATAACTGCAGTATAGCAGTATATTGTTTTATTGTTAATGTTATTCTATTGCTAATGAATTATTGAAATTTGTTTGTTTTTAGGAGTTTTCACCCCGTAAACTGTCTACGTGCAAATCGGGGTAGAGAGTAACAAAATGAAGATGTAGAGGGTGAAAGCAAAAGGGAGATGAGGATATGTATGATAGACAATTATTGACCTTCGACATAAAGAAGTGAAGAATGCAGTAAAACTTGGGAGTCAATTTCCCATTACATCAGTTTGGGGGAATCAACTGCCTGAGTGGTACTTGTGAATGGGAAAGGGGGAAAAGTCAATTGTGTGTGTGTGTGTATGTGTGTATGTGGGTGTGTTTGTGTGTGTGTGTGAGTGTGTGTTTCATAGAAGCTGTGCGTGCCATCTGTGGAGTAAACCTTCAAGATAGGACATCTAACGTAGACCTGTTTAACAAGTGTAATATTGGAGGAATCGTGACTTTTCTCATACAGCCTCAGTTACGATAGACTAGTAATGTTTTGAGAATATCTAATGACAGGATACCCAAGATCCTAATGTACAGCCAGTTACATCATGGGTAAAGGAATGTAGGACGCCCATGGCTTAAGATACAAAAACAAGCTGAAAAGCAACTTATCAGCTTGTGGCACCATTTAACGAGGCAGAAAGGGAAAAGAAAGAAAAGAGGAAAAGGAGAGGCTAAGGACCGAATCGTGGGTGATAAGCAAGAACACACAGACGGCTAAGAGACAATGGATAAAAGGATATTTTGATAAGTAACAAATGGCGAAAGAGTGTCATTACAATGACAGGGAAATTCTGAGTAAAAAGAAAGGGAAAGAAAGAAAGAATCAGATATGTTTTGGCATCGGCTGTGTTATCTAAGGATATGAAAACAAACTATTGGTACGGGAAGACATCTTATTATCAACTACAGACCGGCTGGCCAAAAAAAAAAAAAAATTCAAATGAAAATGTTATTTCGATAAGTGACGAAAAACAGGCAACTAAAAGGACTTTGGACAGATACTAAAAATTAAAAACCACCTACGAGTGTCCGTTGATCTATTTTCCTTCGACGGAACATCCTTGGCCTGCGATAATAAAATTATGTTATCAGAAATATGTACCGAAGGAAAATGAATGGGAACCTAGAAGTGTTTTTTTTTTCTTTCTTCGAGGCGACAGACTGACTGAAACTTTGGAGATGTTTCTTTTTGAGACTGTGTTAGGAAGACCACCCATTCTGATAATTAGCGATAAAATATCTGACGTAAACCACGTGTAGAACAAGAGTTATGACCACCATTGTCATATTGTCCCGTTCGCGGCCAGAGAAATGATAACGGCGATTAAGAGGAAGAAAAGGGAAAGAGAAGAGATAATTTTTTTTTTTTTAGTTAAGCAAGATATATTTTTTCTTCCTGAAACAAAGCCGCGGATTCGTCCACGCCCGACTAAGACATCATTGGTTGAGTGGTGATCACGTGACGCACGAGGGAGGCTGTTGCAGCCCATCTGGAGGATGAATAAGAGAGGTTGCTACGAAGATGTGGGGAGGGCAGTTCACGCCCCTCTGAAGTATGATGAGAAGGTGGGAGTGAGGAAAGGTTCCCAAAAATGGAAAAAGGTGGAAATTCCTAACCAGAGAGGTAGATATGTATTTAGAATTATCGAGGAACCCCCCGGCGCCGACAAACTCACCCGGTTTTGGTCGGCGCCCATATAAACGAAGCCACAACGAGCAGAGTTGAGTTGAGTTCCAGCAGTTCCCAGAGTCAGTCTCCAGTTGAAGCAAGCCTCGCAGATAGCTGACCAAGATTCACGCACATTCCGGACTCCTCTTCAACCCAAGAACAATTATTTTGAAGAGCGACTTAGATCCAGATCACCGAAATAAGTTTTTTTTTTTTACTTTCGTCCAAAGACCCACCGGAACACCAATTTCTTAGAGAGCAGACAACTTGAAGTGTTAAAACTTGCCTAGCGGAATACGACGTGTCACAATCCATAGAACGGGTCGGGAGATAGATGCAGTCCTATGTATCGAACAACTAGACATAAAGTTTGTTACCTTTTTCTTTGATACTTTGAACTTTTGAGTTTTCATTTTATTGTCTTTTATGCATATTTGTGTGGTATCACCCCCGTTGAACTCGGTTTGCAGTACGGCCCCAACCACTGTTTGATCTCGTCTGCCTAAGATCAATTCACAACGTGGGTAGGCGGACTGGGGGATCAGTGCAGTTACCTTGGTAACCAGGCGTTGGAAGCGAGTTGGGAACGACGAGGCTGATATCAAATCTAACCAGATTCCCACCCGAATCACCAAAAAGTTAGAACGTCACATTTGGAGCGGCGACACCCGAACGGAGCAGCGAGGAGTGAACGGCTGGCGCCGCGGCGAGGACGTCACAATTGGTGCTGTTTAAGGACGTCACAGTTGGTGCCGTGGTAGACTAGGATAGAACGTCACGGTTGGCGCTGCGACCAGGGGACGACGTCACAAGCTGACAATATACCACATAACACCCTTGAGCGCTTACCTTTGGAGCGGGTAGAATAGAGATCAACGTGTTTTAGTGGACTGAGCAGTTTTAAATCTGCTTGTCTGAATTACCATCAAGAAGTGAGAGCAAGATCTAAAAGGTCAGCCAATCTAACAGTGATTTCATCTCACACTCTTTACTCTTGCTCCATATGTGGCCTCCTTTGTAAATCACTAGCGCGTCTTAAATGCCACTTAAGATTATCGCACAAAATTTTATAACTGAATCAATTAAGCTGTCAGATCCTCATACGTCGAAACCGACGGGAGAGTCCATTATATATATATATATATATATATATATATATATATGTATGTATATGTATGTATGTCTGTGTATATATATATATATATATATATATATATATATATATATATATATATATATATATTTAAGTTATAAGGAACTTGGTAAACCGAATTGGTAAATCCAAAGAGGATGAAATCCTGAGAGCTCAATGTTAGGACAGAGCTAATATGTAATGAAAAACAAATCACTTTAATGTACCATTACGATAATTTATTTCACCTAAATCCTTTTTTAAGGATTCAGGATCATCAGGTAAATCTTCCAACAACGAAATGAGAAAAAAAATGGGATTAGAAATTGGTGGGTAGTGTAATTTTTGTAATTTAATAGAGGGGGTTGAGAGTGGTAGTTAAACAGACAATATAAAGTATAGGGAGGTCTTAATTTTATATCTCTCTTAAGTATGTTTTATATTGGAGTAGGAGGAGTGACAGAAACTTGACCTCTTTAGATGGTTAATAAAACGGAAATGAATTGTAGAAAATGTATACAAGTGAGTCTTACGGTAAAGAGAGAGATAGGGGGGAGGGGGAAAGAGAGATGGAGTTGTTATAATTTTGTTTTAACAAAATTATGTAAAAGATAGTTTACAATGTTTGATAGAAAATTCGATGTCTGAAAAAATTTTGTTATTAACTTAAATGTTTAATTTTTTAAGTAAATAGTTTCAGGACTAAATATAACTATTATTGTAATAAACATATTTATCTAGGACATAAAGAAATATTTAAAATCTTAATAGTTTATTCACCCGACTAATTGTATTTCCACAATATAAAAAAAAAAAAAAAAAAAAAAATAATATAACATCTATTTTAATATTTAAAATTAATTTATAAATTTATAAATTAATTTTAAATATTAAAATAGATGTTAAATTATTTTTTTTTTTTTATATTGTGGAAATACAATTAGTCGGGTGAATAAACTATTAAGATTTTAAATATTTCTTTATGTCCTAGATAAATATGTTTATTACAATAATAGTTATATTTAGTCCTGAAACTATTTACTTAATAAATTAAACATTTAAGTTAATAACAAAATTTTTTCAGACATCGAATTTTCTATCAAACATTTTAAACTATCTTTTACATAATTTTGTTAAAACAAAATTATAACAACTCCATCTCTCTTTCCCCCTCCCCCCTATCTCTCTCTTTACCGTAAGTGATTTGTTTTTCATTACATATTTATATATATATATATATATATATATATATATATATATATATATATATATATATTATGTGAAAGTAGAGCGTTTCATAATCAAAATTACAATTTAACAGATTTATTTATATGTATGTGTGTACATATATTAGGTTGGTGCAAAAATAATGACGTAATAATGTCGTTTTCTGACGTATTTTTAACGTCAAAAAACGACATTATTACGTCATTATTTTTGTACCAA
>OZ010573.1:5915670-5958170 GCA_963932145.1 Acanthosepion lycidas
CTCTCAGGATTTCATCGTCTTTGGAATTATCCATACGGATTACCAAGATTATCGTTACTTAACTATATATATATATATATATATATATATATATATATATATATATATGTATATAAAGAAATATAGTCTCAAGGTGTGCTATATTTATGGAATAAAGTGCTCAATATCAGAGATAGAGCGTGTGTAAATATAAAAGTGAACATAGAAGTCAACACTTAGAGGCGACAGTCTGTTTCATGGATATAGCATGAAACAGACTGTCGCCTCTAAGTGTTGACTTCTATGTTCACTTTTATATTTATATATATATATATATATATATATATATATATATATATATGTTCAAGATCCTGTAAAAAATTCATTATTATAAATTTTCACTCAGATTTACGAAAAACAATTATTACTATGGACAAACTGTTGCGAGTATAATAACCGAGATGAATATGTTATAGTATATAACCGGACCAGATACCTGAAGAAGGCTGGAAAGTACAATGCCGAAAATGTCATGATTATAACTCCTGAAAATGAATATGCTGGTTCGAATAGCAATGCTTGTAATAAAGACCCTTTTCTCATATATTTTTTAAATATATTTTTACAGTAGTTACTGTGCACTACTTTTTTTATTGATTAGGTTTTCTATTTTTAGCTTCCGGCATTGCTTAACAAAGAAACTACCACCTAATATCTCCAGTTCAATGGAGAAAACCACAAAAACGTATTTTTTTCTCTCATGTGTTTTACAAACATGAAAACAAATTCCTGGTGAGATACTTACAATCTAATCAAGACTACAAAGTCGAAACGTTTAATAACTCATATCATAAAATTAATAAACTTCATTTTAAATGCCAATTTTACAACTGAATAAAGCATGCATAAAAATAACGGCTTAAATTAATTTTAAATAAAAGAATTCGTAAATAAAATAAAATAAAATAAAAGGATAAAATTAAAAAACAAAATCAAAGATACATGAATAATATAAAACAGACTGCAAAATATCGTAAACAAACTGCAAAATATCGTAATCCCCCCACTACACATAAACACATCAGTGACTTATATAGATAGCCTACACAAACAGGAATAATACATGGTCTGATGATCGATCAGGAAATAAACGACCGGTTACTATGTAGAGTTAATTTCTGTCCACAGTTTTTATATAAGTATGTCTGGGCCTGTATATGTTTTGTAATGCTATTGAAGAAGGCATGAAAACATTCTCCCTAATCGCTACCCAGTGCACTGTACAGAGATACGGAACCAAAACGTTGATTGAAAGTGTGTACAATTCTTATTTTCCCAAGTTCTTTCAATCTAATCCGAGACCATCTTCAGGGCTGGCATATCTATGGATGTGTTATGCGTTATCACTGTAAATTCAAAATAGTTTTTTACCACTATGCAAGGGAGTTAACTTATATGATTTTTTAAAAACGAATTCGTAATTGTAGTATTTTAATTTAGTATTTTTATATAAAACTTTGCTGGTACAAGCATTTAAGAACTTTGTTACTATACCTCGTAGTTGACTTTATTTAATAAGCAAAAACTTAAAATTCTGGAAACTCTTTATATAAGAGAATTGCGGCCAACAATAAACAAAGTCAACTACGATTATAGCAACAAAGTTCTTACATATTTGTAGCAGCAATACTCTTCAACTACTTCGACGTTATATATATATATATATATATATATATATATATATATATATATATATATATATATATATATATATATAATGGACAAAGTCCGACAATTATTTTAAGACTTTTTTTGAGTTCTGTTTTATTTGTTTGTTTTTTTATTTTTTTTTTGTTTTGTCTTTTTTTTAGTCACGTGGTCATGGTTGTTTTTATGTTGTAGGCTGTATAGATTCTGTTTCAATTTACCTCTTTGACCAGCGTACCCTGATGTTCCGCATAGATGAAACCTAGGTAGGTTTGCCTGGCTCTTTAGGTTCATAGTTAGATTTGCTCTACTTAGTGTATTGAGCACTTTATTTAGTTACTTTTGCTTTACTCGTTTTGATGTTTTTTTTCTTTGGACTCTGAACTTGGATTCTGGACGATTGTTTTCGCCTCAATTACATGTTCTTAGTTCTTTCTTCTTTATCCCTTATTTTTACTTAGGTATTGGTTTGTTCATTTACAAGCCAAAACACCTAAGGTTTTTTTCAGACAAATTACTTATATATATATATATATATATATATATATATATCCCCTTATCCAATCTGTTTATATCTATCAATCCATCTATGTCTGTTCATAACACTATTTACCTATCTATCAGTCTATCTCAATCTGTTCATCACGGTAACGATCACGAGACCATAACTCTGGAGGGTCGTAGCGCCACCATTTGAGTAGCCATAGCACTAGTGGTGTGTTTTAATCGAGATATCTTAACGTAGCCCAGGCTAGTTTAACTTTATATTTTTCCTTCTCCTAGTCGGGTTTCTAAACAAGTCTCTCCCTTTATATACTGTGTGGAGAACCGATAGTTTCACCGACAGGTATTTGCGCGTAACTGAATGTGACGAACTTGACTCGAACTCTGCTCTCCAGTTTCTTATTTATGTTTATTCCTCTCCCCCTAACCTTTTGCTCCGTTTCTATCGATTAATCTATTTCCCCGCCTATCCGTTTTTCTCTCTTTCTCTCTGGCAATCCATTTTATCTGAACGCAATTTCTATTCAACCGACATTTCTGCCAACTCATGAATAAACTTAAATTGCAAATTCCTATTAAATTCACTCAACTTCTATCGATAATATGAAGCAACGTAACAATGGTCTTCTTTTGCTCTACAGCGTCAAAGGCATTTCTGCATCGTCTTCATTTTCCACAACGTTGCAGATGACACCCTCCTCGACGTTTTGGTGACATTTATGAGTCAAATGTATTCTTATTTGAATGCCCGCTACAGTACAACTAGCAATTCTTACTATTTATCCAAAAGCTCATTACAATAAATTACGTATTGTTCCTAACTTTAATTTGCTCTCAAATATTCGAGCTATCCAATTCTATCCCCGGTTCAATGTATTCGTGATTGTCCTATTCTGGCTTTGTTAAATTTTCATCTGGTTTCGCGAAAAGTGTTTTAGTACAGAATCTTCGCTGTATTCTCAAGATAAAAATGTTTTCAGCTAGACTATCGCGAAGGCATAAACGGCAAATAAAAACTTTGTCAGCAACTGATAATATTGCACGTGGTGTTCGTCTTCTTTAGGTTTTAACACAATTGCAGGTTATGTTATATATGCAATTCTTTTTTCTCTTTTTTATCAAAATGGAAGTCTGTCTCTTTTCTCGACAGAAACATTAGAAACTGAAAAGCTGATCATAAACTGATTCGAAATTGTTAGATCTTTGTTATCATTCATTTTTTTAGAATAATGGCCACCATGTACAAGGCCCAAGAGCCACTCAATGTAGAATGTTAAAGAGTATGTGAGAGATACAGCTTACGGTGATGTGTGGTAAAGATAACGGTTATTATAAAGATTGTAGTGATCAGAGAAAGCATTTTCTTGGGAGTCGGTCCCATAAAGCAACGATTTGTGAAAAGATCCTGGTTGAGTGATACTAACCCCTCACCAATGGAATACGAAAGGAATGTAGGTGGTTCGCTACAATGGGAGTGGCATGGCGGGTTTTAACCGTGAAAGTAGAACTATGAAATGCAGTTCATCTGAACCCTTTCCTTGGAAATAAAGAGCAAAAGGCTTGCGACGTTCAGTCTGTGGGGAAAGGGGTTGCAGGGTGGAAAATAATTCCTCATCCTTAAGGACACGGAGACGATTTGGGACTCGAAAGGCAAGAAAGTAAAAGATGTGTAATTTCTGCCTATGTATGGCAGTGGTACTCGATTTTCACCCTGATCAAGCCATTGTAAAGCTTGAGAATAGCAGAGGGAGTCAGGTACTTACTGGAGCGGTACAGGCAACCGACTATTTTTCCAGCATCTTTAGTGATGTATCGTATATGTACGAGTTCTACTTGAAGTCAGAACTGAGCTTAAGTCGCAAGAGGCACTCAAAGGAGAGGAGGGATTCATTGAGAGGGAAAACCCGTTCATCGCCATAGTGCCTAGAATGTAAAGTCATTACCGACTTTGAACATTTTGTTCTTTTTACTGAAAAAAAAAATGCAATCCTGTTATACTGCCGAAAATCAGGAAACAAATTGAAGGGTGAGTTTTTGCGAATCTATTTTTATATATAGCATAAATTACATTAATTATTATGTTATAATTTTGTTTCTATATAATACTATTCATATATTTTTTTTTCTTTCTGTCAATATTCCTCTTCAATTCAATCGATTTAAACCAATTAATACAATGTAATGCAACTCTGCCTATCTATCTCAGTAGAGTCATATCTATCTACCTTAGTCTATTCATATCGACCTAGCCATCTATCTCAGTCAATATATATATATATCACAAAATACATTTGAATGCTTGAAGGTGGTCCTCAGTGATGAAAGCCGTCTTCCTCGCTGATTTCGGGGTTCTTATTCATCATATCAGCTCCGACAGCCACCCCCGACCTGTTATCTTATTCAACAGGTCGCCACCGTGTAAAGATATTTATTTATACAATTTTATGTATAAAATGTGGCACAAGGCCTAAAAGGGGGATGGGGAATGACGGTCTTCTTCTGTCTTAAATCTAAACTTAGCTAGTCCCAGACACGGACCCAAACAAACCAACAATATTCCAATCACCAAAACAACACATTCACTCCTACCTTTCTTACCACGTCCACCATAACGCCTCAAATTCTCCATGAAGTCCTAACTAGTCCCCTTATGTACAAATATTGTTCGTGGGGGGAGGGTCATAAAATAACAATTTTTTTAAAAAGAACCCCAAATGATTATGTACAATATGACTTAAAAATATTTACAATAAAACTAAACAAAACTGTGTTAGTAATAAAACCCCCCACAAACCATAAATGTGGCAGCAAAATCAGTTAACTAGACGAAATCAATGCGGGGCTAAGAAAAAATAAGAAAAAACATTCATTCCTCCAAGCATTCACACAGACACACACACATTCATACACAACAACAAATACGAAAAAGCACACACACGAAACGAAAGTCGCCCCGCATCCACCAGAGAACTGAAGTCACTGACCACCTAACGAGGGAGGGGATGGGGAATTAAACAAAAGAAAAATAGGGACAGAAATAAAAGGGACCAATGCGCATGCATACCCTAGCTAAGTTTACTAGAAAAAAGGGAAAACTAAAGATTCAAAAATCGAAAACCTAGTCTAAGCTAATATCTGGGTGGGTTGCCTATGTTCAACCCTGTTAGGACAAATCCTGTACCTAACCGACATCCAAGTGCCACTCTAGGTCAGCCCCTTTCACTCTACACATTCGCGCAAGATTCACCCACCTTTTGCCAAATTCCGATGAGGTGAGCCGCCGCCTTTCCGTCCTAATCTTGACTTTAAGCTGATGCTTAAAGTACAAGATCAGTTGGGAAGAGGTGAACTTCTCGCCCTCATGGAATCCCTTCTGACGCGTCGTCCAAATCACGACTCTCATAATCCCTAGTAAGCAACAGAACACATAGTGTTCAGCCTTCGTCAATTGCGACACCACATTGCTACAAACAGAACTGGCTTCCAGGACAAAGAACTTTCCCTGCAGCATGCGAACCATGAGGCCTTCAACAAACTTGCACAACGGCACTACCGTCTTGCACTGAAAAAAGGCGTGACCAATGGTCTCGACTTCCCCAGTGCAGCGACGACAGTTTGGATACTTCTCCAAACCTGCTGAACAGAGTCTCTTGCCGACCCAGAGGGCCCCACGAATCATCAGCCAGGTGAGTGATGCCTCATCGTTATTGAGACATTTCAACCCAGGCGCCCAAGGCCATATCGAGCGAGCCTCCTGCTTCGTAAGACCGAGCTCGTCGATCAGATCATCTTGAACGGACCCCCTGACTAACAATTGATACAATGCCTTACGAGACAACGCCTGGGCGTCGGAGAGGCCATCCGTCGTCCGTAAGAGGAGCTTCAAAGCACTACGACATTCGCGGTAGAAGGCACACTCGGCACGAGGTCTACGGCCGGCCTCCTCCTCGCACGAGTGCACACTTCTCAGGGATGGGAAATGTTTTCGGACATCTTCTTTCCAAAAGGTGCCCACCTCATCCAATCCGCGACACATTCGGTCTAGAAAGGTAATGCGAAGCATATATTGACGAATCTCAATGCTAGGCATACCCAGACCGCCCTCAGAGGGATGAAGGCAACAGATCTCGCGAGTTACCATAGGGGCCTTGTCTCTCCACAAGAAAGAGAACAAGGTCCGGACTAATGACATTAGTCTGGCATACGGGAGCGGAAGCACAGAAAGTCGGTAAAGGAGGATCGGATATATGTGTGAAACACATACCTCCGCCCTTCCCTTCAGGGAAAGTCTCCTCCGAGACCACAGTTTAACCGCGATCTCGGCCTTCCCTTGCACCTCCGACCAATTCATTTCCAACTGGAGATCAGGACCGAACCAGACGCCGAGTATCTTGATCGGCCCATCCGTCCAGAGGAAAGGTCCGGGAAGAGAAACTCCCTTCCACGCACCCAACCGCAAGCCCACAGACTTATCGCGGTTGATCTTGGCCCCTGTCACCATCTCATACCCACTGATCTCTTTGCTGACTTCGTCAATCTCGGCTCTGCTCGACACCAGAACCGAAACGTCGTCAGCATAGGCAGAATACCTGGCTGAGGTGGAAGCCCCAGGCAGGGAAATTCCGCGCAGGACCGGATTCGCCTTCAACTTGCGAAGGAATGGTTCCAACGCAAGAACGTAAAGCAGAGGCGAGAGCGGACAACCTTGACGAATGGAGCGAGACAATACGAAAGGCTTCGATCTTACCCCATTCACTTCCACCAGCGCACCGGGGGTCGCATACAAAAGTCGGATCCAGGAGCGAAAGTCGGCTCTGAAACCGGCAGCCGAAAGGACAGCCTCCAGAAATCGATGGTCAACCCTATCGAAGGCCTTGGACTGATCTAAATTGATCAGCGCGGCTTCACTGTCGACTTTTTCTAAGATCAAGCGTACCATGTGAAGGTTATCCTGAATAGTCCTGCCCTTCACAGCACAAGTCTGTTCGGGGCCAATCAGACTAGACAGGACAAGCTGCAAACGGTTGGCTAAGATCTTCGCCAAAATCTTTAAGTCAGTGTTTAACATCGTTAAAGGGCGAAAGTTCCCTAACCCATCCCCACCGCCCTTGTCCTTACGCAGCAACTTGATCACACCCCTGGTGAAGCGTTGGGGTAAAGACCCCTGCTTCATCCAGTGGTTGTAAATCAGTTCCAGCAAAGGAACAAAAACGTGCGACAACCTCAAGTACACTTCGTAGGGAAGACCATCTAATCCCGGAGACTTATCCAGGCCAACCTGCTTCAGCGCTTCCCAGATCTCCGACTCTGTAATGGGACCCTCGCACCTAGCCGCTTCAGCTGCCGAAAGGCAGGGAAAGTCAGCTAAATAGGCGTCGAACTGAGCAGAGCTCAGACCGGGCTCCCTGGTGAAAAGATCCTGAAAGTAGTCCCGAAACACCTCACATATGCCCGCGTTTGTAGTCACGGTCCGCTTATCCGGCAACGTGACACATGCGATATGTCGTTTAGACGCGCTTCGATTTTCCTCTGCACGCAGTTCAGCGGCCATATTCGTTGCCTCAGAAGACATTCTTTTTAACCTAGCCCTAACTACCAGAGCTTGATCCTTCTTGATAAGCAAGGAGGACAACTCTGCCTTAGCTAAAGCTATGTCCCCACTAACACGGGATTTCACTGCCCGATCGACTTTATCTTCTAAAGCAGTTTGCGCCGCTAATCTATCTAGATTGAGTCGACGACTAAAATCGGCAGCAAACGTTCGAATTTGAGATTTTAATTTGCCCCACCAGGCATTTCCCACAACCGCACCCGTCAATTCCCTTTGTATCATTAGTAAAAGCTGGTCCCGGAAACCCTGATCACCAAAAAGGGAACAGTTCAATTTCCAGTAACCAGCCAATCTAACCTTAGGCTTATCTAAGTTTACACGGACCCGGACAAGCCTATGATCCGTATAAACTATATAATGGAAACTTGGACAGCCTAAGAGCCCTACATCGACTCTCCTAACTAAGACCCGGTCCAGGTAGCTCGCAAGCGTCCCGGGAGCCGAGTTGCCACTATTTGTCCAAGTCCATGCTACCTCCCGAGGGTGTTCATTCCGGAACTTATCGACAAGATCAAACTCATCGACAAAGTCCCGAAATGGTTTCACATCCGGGTTGTTAGTACCTTGTTTTTGCCCTATACGATCTATATCGGGTCAAGGACGGCATTCCAATCCCCCGCTAAAACTACCCGACGAGACGTCGTCAAGAACGGCGCGATCTGCCGAAACAAAGCAGGCCGCTCGGAATGGGTATTGGGCGCATAAACACCAATGAGACGTAGAACCTTATCCTTTATGGTAACATCCAGCACGCAAAGTCTGCCCGCCGGATCCGCGAAGACAAGGGTACAAGCAGCCTTCAAAGACTTGCTCACTAGCCAAGAGACACCCCTCGAACGACCATCAAAACAGGCTGAATAAACGGCGAACCCCTTAGACAGTATGTCCTCACGATCATGAGAAGAAA
This sequence comes from Acanthosepion lycidas, assembly GCA_963932145.1. Classification (NCBI taxonomy): domain Eukaryota; kingdom Metazoa; phylum Mollusca; class Cephalopoda; order Sepiida; family Sepiidae; genus Acanthosepion; species Acanthosepion lycidas. Next base: position 5,924,379 of record OZ010573.1, read on the forward strand.
AACGGGTCTCTTGTATACAACATACATTCACCCCGAGGCGTTGAAGATCACGAGTGAGCCTCGCCCTGCGAGACTCGGACCTCAGGCCCCGGACATTTAAACTAGCTAACCAGAGTGCCATTGTCAAGCCGATTAGGGTTGTCCTTCAGGATAGAACATGGCTGGGGTGAGGACACCGACAGCTCGTCCCATAGATCCGGACGCCATCTCATTTTCGACGGTATCATCTTGAGACAAGCCGCCGATGTCCGAGGGGTAGGTAAGTTTGAGAGCCCTATAAAGGGATGGGTGAACGAAAACTGGGACCCTCCCTTTGAGTTTTTGATCACATTCATTCATTTCAGGGTCTAGAAGATAGGCAGCTGGGGGCACCATTTTGAGTGACGACTGGGCCTCCTCTATCATGCCCCAAATCTCCCGCGTACCCGGGCCAGATCTAATAACAGTCAGGATTCTTGAGGCCGAAGGGAAGTTATTCGGATTCTCCACATCTAGGCCATTTACCTTTTTAAAATTCCAAAGAATCTTCAGATCTTTTGGGTTGCGTGTTTGGCCAAAAACCCTTTCTGCTTGGTCCCGGGGTACGCGGCAGACGTCTTCCCCTGGGAGATATGGTGGTTTGATTTTTTTCTTTTTCTTGTCGGTAATGGATTGTGCATCTGGACTTCTTAATCTTTTTTTTTGAGGTGAATGTATGGGAGTTGACATGGGTGTGACATTGGGGGTGGTAGATGGTGTCCACCCGGTAGGCGTCCTCACTGGCGAAGGTTTAGAAGAATGACGCGATTTTGCTGGTGAGCTTGATGCAGATTTGGGCGGAGGTGGTTTTATGAAAGTCTTTTTAGATGAAGAAGGGGAAGACGGGGCAGAGGATAGGGGGGGTCGCCACCGTGTAAAGATATTTATTTATACAAAATTTTATGTATAAAATGTGGCACAAGGCCTAAAAGGGGGATGGGGAATGACGGTCTTCTTCTGTCTTAAATCTAAACTTAGCTAGTCCCAGACACGGACCCAAACAAACCAACAATATTCCAATCACCAAAACAACACATTCACTCCTACCTTTCTTACCACGTCCACCATAACGCCTCGAATTCTCCATGAAGTCCTAACTAGTCCCCTTATGTACAAATATTGTTCGTGGGGGGAGGGTCATAAAATAATAAATTTTTTAAAAAGAACCCCAAATGATTATGTACAATATGACTTAAAAATATTTACAATAAAACTAAACAAAACTGTGTTAGTAATAAAACCCCCCACAAACCATAAATGTGGCAGCAAAATCAGTTAACTAGACGAAATCAATGCGGGGCTAAGAAAAAATAAGAAAAAACATTCATTCCTCCAAGCATTCACACAGACACACACACATTCATACACAACAACAAATACGAAAAAGCACACACACGAAACGAAAGTCGCCCCGCATCCACCAGAGAACTGAAGTCACTGACCACCTAACGAGGGAGGGGATGGGGAATTAAACAAAAGAAAAATAGGGACAGAAATAAAAGGGACCAATGCGCATGCATACCCTAGCTAAGTTTACTAGAAAAAAGGGAAAACTAAAGATTCAAAAATCGAAAACCTAGTCTAAGCTAATATCTGGGTGGGTTGCCTATGTTCAACCCTGTTAGGACAAATCCTGTACCTAACCGACATCCAAGTGCCACTCTAGGTCAGCCCCTTTCACTCTACACATTCGCGCAAGATTCACCCACCTTTTGCCAAATTCCGATGAGGTGAGCCGCCGCCTTTCCGTCCTAATCTTGACTTTAAGCTGATGCTTAAAGTACAAGATCAGTTGGGAAGAGGTGAACTTCTCGCCCTCATGGAATCCCTTCTGACGCGTCGTCCAAATCACGACTCTCATAATCCCTAGTAAGCAACAGAACACATAGTGTTCAGCCTTCGTCAATTGCGACACCACATTGCTACAAACAGAACTGGCTTCCAGGACAAAGAACTTTCCCTGCAGCATGCGAACCATGAGGCCTTCAACAAACTTGCACAACGGCACTACCGTCTTGCACTGAAAAAAGGCGTGACCAATGGTCTCGACTTCCCCAGTGCAGCGACGACAGTTTGGATACTTCTCCAAACCTGCTGAACAGAGTCTCTTGCCGACCCAGAGGGCCCCACGAATCATCAGCCAGGTGAGTGATGCCTCATCGTTATTGAGACATTTCAACCCAGGCGCCCAAGGCCATATCGAGCGAGCCTCCTGCTTCGTAAGACCGAGCTCGTCGATCAGATCATCTTGAACGGACCCCCTGACTAACAATTGATACAATGCCTTACGAGACAACGCCTGGGCGTCGGAGAGGCCATCCGTCGTCCGTAAGAGGAGCTTCAAAGCACTACGACATTCGCGGTAGAAGGCACACTCGGCACGAGGTCTACGGCCGGCCTCCTCCTCGCACGAGTGCACACTTCTCAGGGATGGGAAATGTTTTCGGACATCTTCTTTCCAAAAGGTGCCCACCTCATCCAATCCGCGACACATTCGGTCTAGAAAGGTAATGCGAAGCATATATTGACGAATCTCAATGCTAGGCATACCCAGACCGCCCTCAGAGGGATGAAGGCAACAGATCTCGCGAGTTACCATAGGGGCCTTGTCTCTCCACAAGAAAGAGAACAAGGTCCGGACTAATGACATTAGTCTGGCATACGGGAGCGGAAGCACAGAAAGTCGGTAAAGGAGGATCGGATATATGTGTGAAACACATACCTCCGCCCTTCCCTTCAGGGAAAGTCTCCTCCGAGACCACAGTTTAACCGCGATCTCGGCCTTCCCTTGCACCTCCGACCAATTCATTTCCAACTGGAGATCAGGACCGAACCAGACGCCGAGTATCTTGATCGGCCCATCCGTCCAGAGGAAAGGTCCGGGAAGAGAAACTCCCTTCCACGCACCCAACCGCAAGCCCACAGACTTATCGCGGTTGATCTTGGCCCCTGTCACCATCTCATACCCACTGATCTCTTTGCTGACTTCGTCAATCTCGGCTCTGCTCGACACCAGAACCGAAACGTCGTCAGCATAGGCAGAATACCTGGCTGAGGTGGAAGCCCCAGGCAGGGAAATTCCGCGCAGGACCGGATTCGCCTTCAACTTGCGAAGGAATGGTTCCAACGCAAGAACGTAAAGCAGAGGCGAGAGCGGACAACCTTGACGAATGGAGCGAGACAATACGAAAGGCTTCGATCTTACCCCATTCACTTCCACCAGCGCACCGGGGGTCGCATACAAAAGTCGGATCCAGGAGCGAAAGTCGGCTCTGAAACCGGCAGCCGAAAGGACAGCCTCCAGAAATCGATGGTCAACCCTATCGAAGGCCTTGGACTGATCTAAATTGATCAGCGCGGCTTCACTGTCGACTTTTTCTAAGATCAAGCGTACCATGTGAAGGTTATCCTGAATAGTCCTGCCCTTCACAGCACAAGTCTGTTCGGGGCCAATCAGACTAGACAGGACAAGCTGCAAACGGTTGGCTAAGATCTTCGCCAAAATCTTTAAGTCAGTGTTTAACATCGTTAAAGGGCGAAAGTTCCCTAACCCATCCCCACCGCCCTTGTCCTTACGCAGCAACTTGATCACACCCCTGGTGAAGCGTTGGGGTAAAGACCCCTGCTTCATCCAGTGGTTGTAAATCAGTTCCAGCAAAGGAACAAAAACGTGCGACAACCTCAAGTACACTTCGTAGGGAAGACCATCTAATCCCGGAGACTTATCCAGGCCAACCTGCTTCAGCGCTTCCCAGATCTCCGACTCTGTAATGGGACCCTCGCACCTAGCCGCTTCAGCTGCCGAAAGGCAGGGAAAGTCAGCTAAATAGGCGTCGAACTGAGCAGAGCTCAGACCGGGCTCCCTGGTGAAAAGATCCTGAAAGTAGTCCCGAAACACCTCACATATGCCCGCGTTTGTAGTCACGGTCCGCTTATCCGGCAACGTGACACATGCGATATGTCGTTTAGACGCGCTTCGATTTTCCTCTGCACGCAGTTCAGCGGCCATATTCGTTGCCTCAGAAGACATTCTTTTTAACCTAGCCCTAACTACCAGAGCTTGATCCTTCTTGATAAGCAAGGAGGACAACTCTGCCTTAGCTAAAGCTATGTCCCCACTAACACGGGATTTCACTGCCCGATCGACTTTATCTTCTAAAGCAGTTTGCGCCGCTAATCTATCTAGATTGAGTCGACGACTAAAATCGGCAGCAAACGTTCGAATTTGAGATTTTAATTTGCCCCACCAGGCATTTCCCACAACCGCACCCGTCAATTCCCTTTGTATCATTAGTAAAAGCTGGTCCCGGAAACCCTGATCACCAAAAAGGGAACAGTTCAATTTCCAGTAACCAGCCAATCTAACCTTAGGCTTATCTAAGTTTACACGGACCCGGACAAGCCTATGATCCGTATAAACTATATAATGGAAACTTGGACAGCCTAAGAGCCCTACATCGACTCTCCTAACTAAGACCCGGTCCAGGTAGCTCGCAAGCGTCCCGGGAGCCGAGTTGCCACTATTTGTCCAAGTCCATGCTACCTCCCGAGGGTGTTCATTCCGGAACTTATCGACAAGATCAAACTCATCGACAAAGTCCCGAAATGGTTTCACATCCGGGTTGTTAGTACCTTGTTTTTGCCCTATACGATCTATATCGGGTCAAGGACGGCATTCCAATCCCCCGCTAAAACTACCCGACGAGACGTCGTCAAGAACGGCGCGATCTGCCGAAACAAAGCAGGCCGCTCGGAATGGGTATTGGGCGCATAAACACCAATGAGACGTAGAACCTTATCCTTTATGGTAACATCCAGCACGCAAAGTCTGCCCGCCGGATCCGCGAAGACAAGGGTACAAGCAGCCTTCAAAGACTTGCTCACTAGCCAAGAGACACCCCTCGAACGACCATCAAAACAGGCTGAATAAACGGCGAACCCCTTAGACAGTATGTCCTCACGATCATGAGAAGAAAAACGGGTCTCTTGTATACAACATACATTCACCCCGAGGCGTTGAAGATCACGAGTGAGCCTCGCCCTGCGAGACTCGGACCTCAGGCCCCGGACATTTAAACTAGCTAACCAGAGTGCCATTGTCAAGCCGATTAGGGTTGTCCTTCAGGATAGAACATGGCTGGGGTGAGGACACCGACAGCTCGTCCCATAGATCCGGACGCCATCTCATTTTCGACGGTATCATCTTGAGACAAGCCGCCGATGTCCGAGGGGTAGGTAAGTTTGAGAGCCCTATAAAGGGATGGGTGAACGAAAACTGGGACCCTCCCTTTGAGTTTTTGATCACATTCATTCATTTCAGGGTCTAGAAGATAGGCAGCTGGGGGCACCATTTTGAGTGACGACTGGGCCTCCTCTATCATGCCCCAAATCTCCCGCGTACCCGGGCCAGATCTAATAACAGTCAGGATTCTTGAGGCCGAAGGGAAGTTATTCGGATTCTCCACATCTAGGCCATTTACCTTTTTAAAATTCCAAAGAATCTTCAGATCTTTTGGGTTGCGTGTTTGGCCAAAAACCCTTTCTGCTTGGTCCCGGGGTACGCGGCAGACGTCTTCCCCTGGGAGATATGGTGGTTTGATTTTTTTCTTTTTCTTGTCGGTAATGGATTGTGCATCTGGACTTCTTAATCTTTTTTTTTGAGGTGAATGTATGGGAGTTGACATGGGTGTGACATTGGGGGTGGTAGATGGTGTCCACCCGGTAGGCGTCCTCACTGGCGAAGGTTTAGAAGAATGACGCGATTTTGCTGGTGAGCTTGATGCAGATTTGGGCGGAGGTGGTTTTATGAAAGTCTTTTTAGATGAAGAAGGGGAAGACGGGGCAGAGGATAGGGGGGGTCGCCACCGTGTAAAAGAATTGTGCTAGTACTCATGACAGAATTTATACGTTCTGCTCTTTAAAAAAAAAATAAAATAAATAAATAAAATAACAACCAACGGAAGCGTCCAAAATTGCTTGCTCTGTCCCAATCAAAATATTGACGATACATTTAGCTGTTCACTAAAATGGGGGCGTCTTTTGTTTTTGTTTTTTTTACCTTTCCCTCCTCTCCTTTTTTTTTTTTTTCCCCCTTCCAAACTGAATTATATAACTTGCTTGCTTTGCACCAATTAAAAAAAAAAAAATGTAATCTTTTTCAAAAATAATTTATACTACTTCATTAAAAATTCTTATTATCATATGGAATGGATTGATTTTATGTATTTACAGTTAAAATATATATATCAGTGATACCAGTAGGGACGGATGGAATATTAAATTAAACTGTATAGGGACGGATGAAATATTGATTGGAATAAATTAAAAATTTATATGGTAAAAACGAATTAATTCTAAATTATAACGGTTAAAATAAATTGATGATATTGTGGCGTATGGTAGAAATGAATTTTATTAATGTTAATTTGTGTGGATTGATTTTAAATTATGTTAGATTAAAAAATAACATTATCGTATGAGAAGGATAAATTCTATATTATGTTACAATATTTCTGTTTTATAAAAAAAAAAAAAGAAAAAAAAAAGGAGTAAAAAAAAACTACCAAGAGTTTGTGAGCTAAATTTAACTAATAAAACCTATAAAAACTTATTTAATCGCAAGCAATTTAAATCCAGATTAGGGATTGTTTTCTATTGAATTATTCCCCCACTGCTCGGATCCTTTAAGCCATATCCATTTAGAAGCCGTCAGAGCTTCATTTGAAATTTTCTTAACGGCTTTGGCTTTAGCTGATCCTACGATGCCTATTTTCCTAAAAGCTTTGCATAATGACTGGCCTGCAAAGCCACGACGTCCTACTTCCACAGAGTCATATGTAACCTTCCAGGAATTTTGCTGACACTTTTCGATCAATTCTTGATATTTTGATCGTTTCCTTTCATTTGCTAATGTCAGGTATTCTTCCCAGGGGACTGTGAGCTCCCATATTATACACTGTTTGGTGGAGTTGGAATAGATAATCAAGTCTGGTCTTAGTGATGTTTCCGCTATATGTCTGGGGAACTTTAGTTGTGTCTTCAGGTCTGTATCCAAATGCCAATCATTTGCTGATGATAACAAGTTTGTTTTGGGGATCGTTTGTTTTTTTTCCTTCGTTCCCTCTTTAACGAAGGGAATTAATATGAACTTCTTATTCGGGGTGTATTTAGAAGTTCTCACTGCTTCACTGACTTCATGTGCTATTGCCTTTAGGACTTGGTCGTGGCGCCATATATATATATATATATTTGTAAACAGTGACTATTATTAGCTAATATAGCGAGACTCTTCGCATAGCGAATTGGGTCACTGTCAGTCAGTGGGCGTGTTTCTAAAAATAAATACGCTAAAAATCCACCTACACCCCTGCCGTGCGCCGACAGCTTAGTGGTAGAATCTCCGACTGACACCAATTCAGTCGGGTTTCTATCCGAGCTAGATGCAACCGGATGTCTAGACACACTGATGAGCTGCGAAACAGTCTGTCTGTGGATGACTATATATATATATATATATATATATAATTATTTAAAAATATGATTCCAACTCGCTACATAAGAGGTCTCATGTTTCAAAACAAGAGCCGAAAACTTCAAAATAATATTTGAATTAAAGTAGGCTCTGTTCCATCTTCAAGCGAAATTTTTTTGGGAATGACTTATTTCTGAAATTTACGAGTTTTAATAGTATGGTCAGAATTGAAATCAAAAATTTCCATGGTAACATCAATTGTTTAGAATCGGCAGGGGTGGGGTGTTAATTATTTGTATCAGTATAGAGTAACTTTCATAGATGCCGGATCAGGGTAAGGTGGGGGTGGCTAAATTTACGACGGAGGAAGTTTTCGCATAGTCTGGCTTGAGCGTCTACGGAGATTTATTAATTTATTTTTATTTTATTCTTTTATTATATCTCTTTATGGATTTGTGTATATAAAAAGGCCGTAACGTTTGTTATTTGACGACTTCATAAAGGGGTTATCAGTTTTTGTAGGGTATTAAAACTATGTATATGGGCTATGGATTTTAAAATTTATTTTATTGTATTTTATTGTATGCATGTTTTTAGCTAGTTATTCAGAGCGTAAGTTCGGTTGTGTCGGCAGAAAACCGTTAATTCTTGCCTGTTGTTTAATAGGTTTTTATTATTTAGAAGTTTAATAATGTGTAGTTTCTCATGGAGGCACAAAGGGCATGGGTCATCCCAAGTTTTGCAAGTTCTAGTCCTCTTAATGATTTTCCATTTTACTTTAGGTGTCCTATTTTTTTCTTTCAGGTGCCAAAAATATTTAGATAGAGAGGTCTGATGTCTAAAGTTTATGTTGTTGAAGGAGCATTTATGCTGCCTCCATCTGGTTTTAAAGGCATTTTTCGTGGACTCAATGTATATCATATTATTGTTAGGGTTCTCGTGAATGATATAGTGCATTGGTATACCACAGATTTGATGCAGCACTTATTTTCTAATGGGCAGTCTACCGGGTTTCTACAATCGCATAATTTTTCCCTATCATTATATGATTTAAGTGTAGGGTTATTAAAACTATTCAGGTAAGGGGGTATATATATATATATATATATATATATATATATATATATATATATATATATAAAGTGAACATTGAAGTCAGCACTCAGAGGCGACATTTTGTTTCATGCTAGACGCAACCGTTAGCGCCCTGACGATTGCGTCCAGCATGAAACAGCCTGTCGCCTCTGAGTATTGACTTCAGTGTTCCCTTTTGTATTTATATTTACATACACCCTATCTCTGATATTGAGCACTTTATCCCATGAAGTTGCCGGTCACTGCCACCGAGCGAACAGGGAAATCGTCTTACTTTTATGGCATTCTTCTGGAAGTGTCTTCTCACGAAAATTGACCTTCCCAGACACCATAGCTCGGGAATCAGGTTTGGACATTGGGGATCGGGGGACAACAATGCATGACTGAACAGAGTGAAAAGGGATTGTCATTGGCGTTCCGACCAACCATAGGGAGGTCGATGGACAATGATGATTATGATAATGACGATATACAGGATCGAACAGAACATTTGGTAATCGATGGAATTATGATCGTATCATTCTGGTATATATTTTAGTATTATATTGGAAGTGTGTTAAAATCCAGGTGTTAATACAAAATGGGGTATAATTTGAAGTTTCTGGACGAGGAGAGATTTTCCGCAAGAGATTCGTTGTGTATGTTCTTAACTTTATAAAAATTTCCATGATTGCAGATTTGTCCGAGAAAAAAGAAATATAAACAAAAATATCGTGAAGCTACCTCGTAAGTTTTTATCACCACCGCATTAAAAATACCAACATAATGTATGAAAAATATCGAAAATCTTGTTCTACGGTTAGCGGCCACAGAGATCTCGTTATTTGAATATACGAATAGCTCCTAAGAATTCGGAAGTGTAGCGTGAGAAGGTTTGATTTTTGCAAGTAAGTGTAACTACGATGAAGCTGCTTCTAACGCATAAACATGATTGCCCCTAAGTAGATAACCAAAGACTCTCTTTTTTTATGATCTCCTCACCATCAGCCAATTGATGTTATATCACGACACTTCTTGTTCGATGGCTTCTGGCAAGACACACAGAGAACGCTAAACTTCAAGAATAAAAATAAACAATTTTATCTTGTAAAATCTGTATTTATACTCAGGTTTATACTTCTTCACTTTACAGCCTCATTTCCACTGACGCAACATTGAAAACCTGTCGTTACTATATCGTTATTTCCAGGGAAGGTGTTCATATGAAAGCTCCATTCCTTAGTCCCACTACTTCAGACTTTTATTGCAAGGATATGCTACTTGTTCATCTTCTACTTATTGAGAATGTAAAAAGAGATTCCATTCAGTGAATTACTACTTTGTGGAACAGACTCCTGCGATGGTGCTTCTCTGAAAACTACAATCTTATCTTCTTCAATTTGATGCCCTATTCTCATAATCTACAGTTTCTAACACCAGCTCTTTCCTTCATGTCACACAGCTCATTGACCAATTTAGCAGTAACGCTCTAGATTCAGTGTATCCCGAGCTGGGTGTACTTTAGTTTAAAAACTGATTAGCAAAAATTGCTTATTATGGAAAAAATTCTATTAGATTCTTAGGTTTTTCTATTGTATTTTTACCGCAACTTCATGGGATATTATGAATGCAGTATTTAATCAGAATTTCCTCTTTTGTAAGTCCGTCAACTCATGCTACTATTATTATTGTCTGAATGCATTGAGCTTTCTCGGTCTCTTAAGGGATTGTCACAGTTGACCAAGAGACAGTTGTACAGTTAACAGATTCGAATTTTATTCCTAATGGGATTAATTATTTCTAAAAGAGTGTCCCTGAACTCTATTACAGGCTCAGATAATTTCTGAATTAAAACCCTTGAGAAAAGCATGAATCCATCTCTCGATGCCACATCAATAATTCCCACCAACGAATAATGCAAAACACACTTTTAAATATATCTATCTATTCAATTCTGTTCATATCTCTCTCTCCCTCTCTCTCTCTCTCTCTCTCTCTCTCTATATATATATATATATATATATATATATATATATAGTCTTAGCAATTTATCTTAATAGATTCCTGTATGTTTATCGATCTACTCAGTTCATTCCGGTCTGTCTATGTTAATCAGTAGACACACACAAACACGCACACACACACACGCACGTACACACACACACACACACACACACACACATATATATATATATATATATATATATATATAATAAGATAAGGGTTTTGAAACCTCCAGGTCTCACGAAGCCAAATCGAATTATCGATTTTGTGAAATAAAATATTACCTTGGCTTTCTGAAGTCTACTATTTTTTTGATCATATATATATATATATATATATATATATATATATATATATATATATATATATATATATATATATATATGCCTGCTTTCTGTATATTTCTATGTACATCTGGTTGATATATATCAATCTCATCTTAGAAAGCTGATAAGCACTGCTAAGAAACATCCATTGTCACACGAAATTCAATGGCCGATTCAATATGTTACTGTGGAATGTTACAAGACTGTTAAATAATGCTGTCTGAATTATTTTAAGTGAATAAAGGCAACTGATATTCTTCTACATGGCTCACCACGGATAATGTGAAGATTTACTTTTTAATCTGTCTCGTGCTAGATTATCATGATGTATCGATGGGTTGGCCCGGATTATGAGTTCCGCTGACTCCAACAGAACACATGAGCGACGTAGCAGCGAATAACGTGTGTATATGTGCGAAAAACCGTAAGTCGATATATGAGCATCAACCTTAGATGACCGACAATTCACGTTCGTAGAAAGTCCCCAAAGCCACACACCGACGTTGATTAACGAAGCTCCGGATGAAATAAACAGTAATGTCAAGTATGAGACATTTAGTTTCTCCTTTCAGTTAGTCTAAAAGACAATATTATAATAGTAATTTACATTATTTACATGAGGACTATTGTCTCCATCTTTGTTTTTATTATCACAACGTTTCGGTCGGTATGCCCTTCGGCCTTCATCAGGTTTCTCGCAATCCGATTAACATCCATTGAATTTCGAATTGAACCCTTTATTTAATCTATAGAGATATATCATTCTGGTTCCGCTGACAATGTCTAGTGAAATATTGTCTTGTTCTTTTTTTTTAACAGTTCTCAGTTATTGCTTCTAAATACGTACTACCCCTACCCTGAAATTGAACTCACAATTACGATGTCACCAAATTCACCAGCCGACACTTTAATTCAATAGCCTTTTGTCCTGGTGATAACGATAAAGATGTAATAAATGCTTGTAAATAATGATAACACCTCACCCAAAAAAGTCCAGTCAAAAAGAGCAATGCTATTGTTCAATATGAACTTTTGCCATATTTCTTCTTTCTAAAAATTGTATATGGAGACATTTTTTTTTCTTTTTTGATTTATTGTATAACTTTTTGAAATGATAATTCTCTTCGGGCAAATTCAATTTTATCAGATTTCCTTTTTTTTTTTTTTTCATAACTTCATCCGTTGGATGTTTATTTTGGTCAGCTTTTATTATCTGCTTTTTTTCCTAAATTAATCCTACTGACACTGACCTCAGCAATCAACTGTGTGGTTAGTCAAGATGTTTATACATCATTACTGAATGGCTAACGATATTTAACGAGATCATTTTTCTAGCTGATACGGAACAAATTCAAATTAGAATCTACTTATACCGAAGCACTTAAATTACATTGGCGACATCATTGTCCGAACAAGTGAAATTTATATGCAAGATAGAAATTAGCATTTACTTAAATGGATCTTTTTGAATCCGAGTCAATCACCAGGTGTCTTGTAATTTAAATATACAGCAGAATTTGTTTTACCTGATACTAACAAGTTATCAAGTTTTTTTTTTCTCTCTCGTTTCCATTTTTACACATAAGTTTGCACGTGTCAGTTCGATAATGGTTTTATCGACAAGGTTCTTGTTGAACATTCATACATTTTTCTAAAGATTTTTTTTTTATTGCAAATTTTACGTATTCGCATTTATATTTATTTATTTTTATTTTTATTCTCATTATGCCAATGATTTGAGTCAGTGTTTCTTAATTTGGAACTGTCTGCTTCTTATGATAATTCTTTTAAAAAGGAATGGAAAAAAACATTGAACATTTGGGGGTATTAGGTATGTTGAAAGTGATTTTTTTTTAATTCTGAATTTCACCGGAATATTTTCTTAATTTAAATTTATCTCTAGTTTCATCCTTACCTTATGCAGTTAGTGCATTTTGCACCGCCGCTCTGGTCACCACTCCCCTCCATCTCACAATTGTGGTTCATGGTGACATTCAAGACAGAATAATACAAATGGCTTTCTTCTCCCTTTTGCACCGATGATGTAGTTACCCAGTCCCATCTTTTAGAAGTTAAAGAGAAAAGACCTACAAGGCAGTGGGTTCTTTGAATTCAAAGCTTTCCTTCTCCTAAACTGGTTGCCAATCAAGGCTATACGGCCCACTTTGTCCTGATATTTTACCTGTTTCATTTGGTTTTGATATTGTTAATTATTATTTCTTAAAACATTTTGAGGGGTAATCGATTTCGGTCTGATGGCATCTTTAATTTAATTACAAAGTCTAACTGAAAATGTAATTTGCTGAAAATACAAAGTAGAACCTGTTTGTGGAGCCAACTATATGCTAGCCTTGTATAGGATGACAACAGTGAGACAGTTAAATTATTACGCGACCCATCTTCAGCGATGCTAGATAAACTAATCTTACCATAGTCGGGTACAAGGTCATGATAATTGGGTACGGAGTGAGGGTCGAATTCACTATACTTATGAATTTAACTGCGAAATGATCTTACTGGTTATTTCACAGTGTGTTATATTTATGTGCAAAGCTTAGTAGTGTCGTAGGATACCCAAAGAGGATTGACTTCTTTATTTGAAAGAAAACTCCCCAAGACAAGCATGCTAACCATCACACTATAATATTCTAAAACTATACTTTCAAGTTGGGCAAAAAGTAGCCGCAGTGGCGCTTACAGTTAGGTTAGAACTAATTACGATTAGGTATGGTTGTCTTGTTAATAAGTATACTAAAGCAAATTTATTATTCATGGACGCAATCTTAACAACATAAGCTACGCAGATGGCACCGTGTCGATGGCACCGTGTTCATGGCAGACGCAGAAGGAAAACTGGAGGAAGTTCTAGACAAATTAGTCAAGGAAAGTGAGAATAAAAGAATTTTTATGGGAGAGGATGAGAAGAGAGAAGATCACTATTCTTATCCCGAGTATACGAAAATAAACAAAACTCCTACTCAAATGTGAAATTAGAAAAAATATAAAATAAATTATAAGGAACTAAAAAACAATTGTTCGGTTTTTAATTGAGAAAAAAAATCATTTTTTTAACAGTTATGTGCCATGCGTGATACAAGATTAGGCGATCTTTCCATACATGACTGACGAGGCAGATTTTTCCCGCAGTAGGTTGCCATTTTTTCTGCTGTAGACTAGTTAGCATCCCAGACTATAGAACCCGGTATACCTTACTATTTACCTAGCGCTGAGAAGAAGAAAAGGTTTCATACATTTCCCAAGTGAATGCAATGAACTTGACTGGAATTCGAATCTCCGATTCCACAATCCGAGCCGCTATCCATTACTCCAAATCAGCGATAATAAATTTAAATTTCGTGAATCTTCTTTAAGTTTTCTTTATTTATTTTCCTTCTGTTACTTCCTTTTCATCTTCGGCTTTTAGTTTTTTCTTTTTGTTTTTTTTTGTTTTTTAGTCCTTCTTCGCTGTCGTTGTTGTAATGGTCATCGGTGTCGTCTTTGTGAATGGCGAAACCCTTCAGCCTTTTGTTCTAGCAGCTGCTAGTGACTTTCACTTATTACCTCAAAAAATGAAGAGACAAAGCAAACATAGCTATGGTTCTAGAGAAGGATATTGATAATACAATGACTGGTGCATGTGAGCAACGAGAAAGTTTTAAGGAAAATGGGAGCAGAAAGTACTTAAAAAGTGTTTAGAACCAGAATGAGACAGCTAAAAATTACTGCGACATAAAATAAGGAAAGAAGGCTTAGAGAGTTTAATACTCAGAACACATATTAAAGTCAGGGTCACCTACGTAATAATCATGTGTATATGGATAGCAGGATAAATATTGGGAGGGATGTTAAAGAGACAAACATTGCTAAGAGCTAGAAATGATAAGAAATTGTGGAGAGCCATGATCGCTCGCGTCCGGAAAAGACAAGACACAGAAAAAATAATAATAGACAATTGAAATAAGTATTTTGTAAGATTGTCTGAATATGGCACGAAACTATTTTTCACTGTCTAAGACAGCTGTAAAGATTAGATCTTAGAATCTCCATTTTACCTCTGTCGCTTATGCTATTTTTGACAGATATGTTTTCAGGTTTATGTTATTTAGAGGTCTTTAGACAATACCTAGTATTTTTTTAATCTCTTCACTAAAACAGACCAGTTTATCAATTATACACAACTGTTTCTTGAAGTTTCGTCCGCATAATATAATTTCATTAGATACCAGGTTATGGATGACTTTTTTCTTTATTTCCGGTTTATTGGTAGCCGGCTTTCTCAAGTATATATTACATCCGGTAGTCTTTTAATATCAATTCATTTTTCCTCTTTAAAATTTTCACAATTTGAATAAAATTATCCATTCTGATAAAACAGATTTTACATAATAACTGATGATCTACGAGATGTCTGGATACAGACGAGAAGCCTAAAGTTCAATTGATTAAACATTTTTCTTTACCATAGTCACACATGCACAAAGCTGGAAATGGGCGCTAGAAAAGTTTTCATTTCCTTGCAAATAAACACTTACCTTCATGTTGCAAAATGAATTTACAATATTTTAATCATTTTAAAGATTTTATGATTCATTTACCAGCCACTTTCCTCTTTTACGCACTGCCATTTGTTGACCTTCTCCCTGATGGGAAAGAAATTCTTCAAGCTCGTTAATTTGAGTAAATTTAACTGTCTTTTGATTGAAGAATTCTTAAATTTTCTTAAATAAACAGACAGTTAAACTAAACTGAATATCGATGGCCAATATAAAATAAATTAATAAAATGATTTGGACTTATATACACTAGAATGAGTAATAATATTATCTTGAAGTTTATTATTCGACAAGACATGAACAATTCACTTTCATTTCAAACTTCGGACCCTTAACAACATAAAAGAATCAACGACCGTCTCTTGACATGTATCTATTTTCATTGACAATAACCAACGCTCATTTCAAACATTACACGCAATTTCAGCAAGTTTCTATCCTTCAACAAAAGACCTTATTCGACAACAGAAGCTCAAGAGACATTCTTTATGCTTTCGTTTTAATACAACATATACAAAATGAAGGATCGCTGACTCAATACACTATATATATATATATATATATATATATATATATATATAGAGAGAGAGAGAGAGAGAGAGAGAGGGAGAGATGTATTGTGTATAATTAGGCAGCAATTTTTCATTGATGCATGTTTCATTAAATAATATAGACAGGTTTTGTCTATTTATTTTAAGTTCCTTTCATATTGTCTGATAAGCTTAATCACATTATCGTTGAAAGACGAAAGGAAATCACCATATCGATATATGTTTAAACCCTATCTAAGCTTTCGGCTTACACAAGCCATTATCAAAGATGACGATTTCAATAAATCAAACAACACACAGACGAAACCACAATGATAGTCCACCCTTGCTGCTTGAAAAATTTCAAAGAAACGACAAAATGGTATATACGAGACGTGGAAGCGAAAATCGCGTCGCAGCTCGTAACATCTCACATGACCACGCGAAAGTGAAAAACTAGAAGTATTAAGTATGGGAAGCCGTTGGTATAAACCAATGGCTTCTGTTGTAAATTATAGATATTTAAGAATATTTGTGGAGATTTCATAGTTTATTTTGTTCAGGTTAGGTTTCAACTGTTTTATGTATATAGCTTCAAGAATTTTTAGTTTTTGTTTTAATCTTTTCACGTTTTCATGTATACCAAATGAATAAATAAATGCACGTGAAAATGTCCAAATACATATATCATTTGGTGTAAGAAAAAACAGTGCTCAATGTTAAATAACAGAGCTATTAAGTTTATATTAATAAAAAATACCATTTTCATGTAATGATCGCGTAAGAGCGACCAGTGGCTGAAGATTGCATAAGTCAAGAAACTCGTCGTCGTAATGTCGGCGTGGGGCATTATGTATATATATATATATATATATATATATATATATATATGTGTGTGTGTGTGTGTGTGTGTGTGTGTGTGTGTGTGTGTGTGTGTATACATACATACAAAATGATGACAACATGTACATACATATACTCTGTAGAAATTGTAAGGTTCTATAAAAAGGAACATTTCCTTATTTACTTAATTTATTAGTGTGCCATATTATTAGTGAGGCGTAATAAAAAAACATGTAAAAAAAGAAAATAACACTTTAATTGCTTTATTTACAGATTTTAATAGATACATAAAGTAACTAAGATAAAATTAAATCGAATTAAAAAAAGTAAACAGCGTTCAAACAAGATATTTGATTTGATTAATATATGTGATCCTTTTTTTTTCAATGACTTGAAAAAGACGCTGGTCCATCGAACATGTCAATTTTTGGATATCCTCTGATATAATTTCCCGTGAAACGTTGACTGTTTCCTGCCATAAGTCACTCTTGCTTCTAAATTCTCGTCCGTTGTCTTAAACACGTCGCTTCAGAATTCTTTGTATGTTTTCAATTGCGTTTATGTCTGGGGAATTGACCGGCCAGTTCATTTTCCGAGGTCCACAGAAGCCTAATTTCTGCAGGTACTCCGTAGTTATACGCTCTGAATGCGGAGGAGTATTATCTTGCATAAACACGATACTTCTCGTGAAGGGGATTCTTTGCTTTTTTAGCCAAGATTCCAAGTGCACTTTGAGGAAGGCTATATAAGCATCTGCGGTTATTTTCGTACCGTCAGGCACTCTCTACGGAACAACCATGATACCGCCAATAAAACCAGCCTAAATCATCATACCTACTCCTCCTTGTTGGCCTGTCAAGCGTTGATGATGATCTCATCAATTTATCACCCAAACTTTTGCTCTATCAAGGCTATCAAGTGTTGCATGACTTTCATCTGTGAATGGAACTTTCGAGAAAATCGACCTTTATGTTCTCCTTTGCTCATTTCAAACACATTTTTATGTGTACTTTTGTCAATTGAGGCTTTGTCAATTGTCTCACTGATGTCCCGACCTTTTTTAGAAGGTCGATGTACTTATGGATACTGCTGCTTTACTAATGCTCCTGAAAAATGCTCCACTAGTCAAGCCCGGATTATTTACAGGTTCAGGTTTCATTTGACAAAGAACGTCGGGAAAAAACCCCCGAGTGACCCTTATTGGGCCTCTTACGAACCTTCGTAGGATCTGCAACGTCTTTTTACAGTTTGGTGACATCTTCCAATTATTTTGGAAATTTCCAATATAGATTTGCCTTTGGAAAGTTTATATGTTATAATATCTTTCTCAGAAGAGATAAATCACATTTGCAACCCTTAATTGCACGATTATAATGACACTTGTTAATATTGCAAATAGCCATCGTTTGTTTCCTGTTGCGCAGAACAATACAGTTTTTATACAAACTGATTAAATTCTGACCAGTAGTTTTTTTACAAAATGAGAAAATGTCATCACGTTAGTCATTTGAAATGTAGTGTGTGTATATATATATATATATATATATATATATATATATATATATATATATATATATATATATATATATATATATATATATGTATGTATGTATATATATAACCGTATACATATATATATATGTATATATATGGGGGGGGTCTGTGCGTGTTAGTGTCTTTGTGCGTGATTGTCATGGATCATTTTATTTTAATTTAATGAATAATCTATTGATGATGTTTTTCCTTTGTTTTCCTCAAATAAGCTGTAATTCATAAACTGTTAGTACGAAAGCGACGACTTTCCTGCTTAAAAATCCCGTTTCCAGCCGATATGTTCTTCAGCCTTCTGCAGGCATCCGTAGCATCCGTTGGTTATTAGATGCCAATACCTAACTTTCGTTATTTTCTCTTTCCAATAAGTACACCAAATTTTGAACCATTCCAAATCATCAAAGAAAAGAATTATTTTTTATAATTAACACATTTTCTTTTCATCTTTTTTTCTTCTTTTTTTTTATTATTTATTTATATGTCTGTCCTTGTTTCATTAATTGATATATTTCAGTCAGAAAATGTAATTCTGAAAACTTACAGAAATTTTCATTATATCAGACAAGCAGTAATACACTGACTTGTATCATAAATGTTTAAGAAATTTGTGAGATTTAGTCTTCTATAGACGTTTCTTGACTGATGAGGCAATTTACACGAAAAAATTCACGTTGAAATCATAAATCTTAAAAGTCGAACTTTTCATCTTAGCTTAATATACCTCGAGACTAAAATTTGTTTTAAATCTTTAAAAAATACAAACCTTCTAGAATCATATATGAGAAAGGATTCCCATTCTGTTCGAGCTGAAGACAACAGGAAATATGGAAAAATAATTTTTATTCAATTGAAAAATTCCTGACCGATGGCCTACAACGACTCAATCTTTTTTTCTTTTACTTTTTTACAATATATATCGGAAAAACTAACATAATACATTCTACGTGAACGTATTAAATTGAAAATGATTTATGAACTTTGAAAATTTACAACAAAGAACACCGCTTCGACGCAAGGTGAACACACTCCACTTAAATTTGCCTGAAAATTACATCCATTTATCTTTTAAATCCGGTTTGCCGTGAGTGAAAGCTACAGAACTGTAGCAAATTGAGGGCTTCTTTTCATGATAGAAGCCACTACCATATGTAGAGAGAAAAGAAACGGCTTATTGCCGATGTTTCTAATGTCATGCGAAATTATTGTTTGTTTCTTTGCTAAACAGACTGATAGATAGTGAGATCTGCTGATATTCAATCGAGTTAATCGAAAAGAAAAAAATTCAACAAACTGGAAGAGACATTTCCTCTCTGTGTCGAGGACAACAAAATATTTAATTTATTCTCAGTAACATAACCACTTTATTTATTGCATTTATTCTTTCATTCGGTTGCGTATTCAGCAGAATTTTCCTGTTGATAAACATGGCGGATGACTCTTTGTTCTCGCATACAATAAAAAACGGAAAACTTCACGAGAAAAGTCTACGTTGCAACCTACTGAACTTTCTATTATTCGATGTCAAATACATTTTTAAATGTATTTCTTCAATCTTCTATATTAAAATATTCATACGACGAGAATAATCACTAAGTACATGGAATACATTTAATCCGTTATTTACAGATGAATATACAAATACTTGCAGCTAAAGATTAGACAGTGTAAACAGTGTAGAATAGACGGGTGGGTCAATCCTTAGAAAAGTAGAAAGGCAAATAAATAGATTCATACATCTGTCCGTCGCATTGTTTAACCATTGTCTATTCATGTGTTAAATATATATATATATATACTATACTATACTATACTATACTAGACTCTCGCGTCAAATTCGGCGTATGAGGGTCAAGCAGATCAATTTCTAAGAAACTGACAGCTCGACATGCGCGAAACATAATAGACACCTTGTTACTCCAGGAAAGAAAGTTAGAAAGTTAAAGACGGCGAAGATCATCTTGAGTAAGTTGGAAAATGATCCTGTAATAATAATAATAATAATAATAATAATAATAATAATATATATATATATATATATATATATATATGAACTTCATTTCAATCCTTCATGAGCTTCTGATCCTTAACTATGATTAATTAATGATAAACAATGTAATTTTCGTTTATGGTCAATTACATCACAATTCTTCAGTTAAGCTTGAAGAGTAATTGTACATTCTTATTGCTCAATGTAGAGACCAATAGTGTTATAAAAATCCTCGAAGAATTCCAGTAAGAAATCTTTAATAATTTCTAAGATAGAACGGTTCAAATCATAATCAAACAAATAGACAATCTTGGTGTTACACGATTTGGACAGTTTTGGTATTACACCTGGTATATATATATATATATATATATATATATATATATATATATATATATATATATATATATATGTATGGTGGTGGACTCTCCTATCGTGATTGATAAATGACTGCCAGCAGTGGAAAGTGCTTTCATTTTACACTTATGTTGCTAGCAGAAAATCAGGTAAGAGAAAAACATATTTCATTTGTGGTTTAAGTACGATACTAGCCCAGCCTTGCTATTGGCAACAAAGCCGCACTGACCGAAGAAATTTGTTAAAGCAGGATTTTGATGGCATCTCTACTTCAGAGTTTGACGAATCTGATCACGATGCTTCAGTCTAATGTCTTCAAAACGCTTTAAATTAATGAAACATTATTACGCCACTCCTTTTGGTTTGATGCTTTGTCTTCCCAGGTATTCAGTTCAAAATTGAGACGTTTCAATTTGTCTTTGTAGCGTAAGAGTGGACGCTTAGAGTTTGGTTGTTTTACATACATCACCTTCTTTGGAAGCCTATGCTCATCCATTCTTACGAAAATGATCAGCCCACCTAAGTTGTATCTTTGCTAGAATGGTTTCAATGCCTGTGATATTGTTATATTTCTTCAGTATTGTACTGTTCTTAACCCTGTCATCCCATTTTATATCACTTATGGTACGAAGACAGCGCATGTGAAAGGCGTCAAGTTGATTTATGTGCTTGCGGTATAGGGTTCAAGTTTCAGCAGAAGGGTTGAAAGGGCGACTGATCACACACACACACACACACACACACACACACACATACACATATATATATATGTTTCATTAAAGAAAACAGACAGTTTCAGCAGAAGGGTTGAAAGGTCGACTGATCACACACACACACACATACATGTATATATATATATATATATATATATATATATATATATATATGTTTCATTAAAGACGACAGACAAGGTATTGCGATTTAGCTTTGAGTTTTTTTGTGTTCGGAAAATAAAACATGCGTATAACTCTAGAAACATACACACAACCCATACACCCAATTAAAAAGCAAAAATAAAATCATCCTTGATTATGACTAAAAGTATAGCCGAATTCACTCTGAATTACAGAATATTTAAACAGTTTCTACACACCCTGTGTCCAGAAAAGAAAACACTTCTTCGAACACAAGAAAATTTTTTAAAAAGGCTTAATTGCAGTACTTTGTCTGTTGTCTTTAATGAAACATGTATAAATGAAGAATTGCTGCCTAAGTACACAATATATATATCGAGATATATATTGTAGAGAGAGAGTGAGTAGGCACTGAGGTCAGCATCAAGCGGCGACAGTCTGTTTCATACTGGGACGCAATCTTCAGACCATTTGTATATACTGGTCAATGGTGCAATATGGGTAGTAAGGTATTATCCTTACGGTTTATTAATATAATTAAAAACATAACCATTAACGCCTAATTATTCTAGAGATAGAGATTATTCAGTAGGATTACTTGTGGATTCGAATGCGGTTATAATATACAGTGAGCTATGATAAGCTTTTAGCCACACTTGATTGCAGCAATCATGGCTTGTGAAATAACGTCCCTTCTTTTTTTTCAGACAATACTGTGTTAGCATCAAGCTACACTCATGTCCCCAACAGCATGGAAATATCGCCGTATGTGGTGAGAAAGACTCTGAAAGAACTAGGCTGTCAATGAAAAGTTGCAAGAAAGAAGCCCTTCATTTCAGAGCATAACAGGAACAGGAGTATGGACTGGGCGAGAGAATTCAAGAGCAAAGATTATGAATTTTGGCAGTAATTCGATCAGATGAAAATAAATTCTGTCAATACTTGAATTCGAGACAGGTTTATGTTTGAAGAAATCAGAATGAGACTTGGAACACTGAATGTCTGCAGTCGACCGTGAAACATGGAGGGACTGGAGTAATGGTGTCGAGCGCTCTCTGGTTTGGAGGGAAATCTGAGCTGATTCTTGTTGACGAGCGGTTGAATGTTCCAAAATACTGTCAAGTATTAGAGAAAGGACCACAAAGAGAAAGGGCGCCATGCCATACGGGCAAAATAGCCAAGGCCTGAAAGGAATCGGTAAGGAATCAAGTCACTGCCATGCGTAGCCCAAAGTCATAACATGAATACAATAGAGTACGTTTGTAAGCACTTTGACTGAAAACTTCGAGAACGTGCAACCAAAATCACGTCAGTGGCAACCGTTAAGGAAACATTGCTAAAAGAGAAGCAAACTATGAAGCAGACGATTGCTGATCTAACACATGAAAAGTCGAATACAAGCACTGAAACCAGCAAATGGAAGACCTACTCCACACTAATTCCAAATACTCTTTATTTATGTTGGAAATACGTAATTAGATTTTGAAATAGGGCGTAGTTTATTTCTTCAGGCTAAAATCTTTTCTTAGGCCACTGTTAACTCTTGAAAATATATTGAGCACTGTTAAATGACAAGTCAATTCTAAAAACAACAACGACATGCGTTAATGCAAAGCTCTTCAGTAAAATGAATGAAGCACTCCGGCTAGATTTGGCTGTCTCATTCTGCCGAGTGAAGAGAGCTCAGTGGTAAGAACTCTGACTGATACCAAATCGGTTGAGTTTCAATCTTGGCTTGTGGCATTCGGATGTCTAGTGGCACTGAAGAGCTGTGATACAACGAAACATTACTGTCTGCAAATAACACACACACACACACACATATATATATATATATATATATATATATATATATATATATATATATATATATATATAATATATAAGTAGATTAATCTTGGGTTGTGCGAATAAGCAAGTTTGGAAAAATTCGTATCAATATAATTTCAACAGCTGACACCGGATTTGAACCCGGTTATATTTTAGCAATCAAGTAGGAAATGTTTCTTTTGACAAACCGGTAAATACACCCTTGATTTTGTTAAATCAAAGAATGGTAGACGGAGCGGTTCGGACTCTTTCTGCCTTTGTTCATTGTCAAACTCCATTTAATAACTCGATTATATGTCGCCAGTCGATAATCACTAATCAAATATAGTTGCCATTTATGCTACAAGCAAATGTAAATTTCTTATTTAAATTTGCCGACATTGGTAAACTTTAATCTGAATTAATGTAAAATGGAATCACTATTTGCTTGAACTTTTCAATTTACATAGCGATTTCAACAAATATTGTTCAATATCTTCGGGAAAAATAGTGTCTATTCAAAGAATACGCGTTCAATTAATCAGAGACCTGACACCCATCTAAAAATGGATATATCAGATCTCCACTGATAGGAATGAACTTTCAAATATTATAGTACTTTTTCTTCTATGTGTCGTATCGCTCCTAGACGTTGGCGATCATGGCTCTCCACAATTTCCTGTCCTTTGTACCCTTTAATAAATTTTGTCGTTTTAATCTCTCTCGTAAACCTTGTTCCGCCATTTATTTACTTAATCCCATTCATCTTCTCCTGTGTCGTGTCCCTTCAGGATGTTGGCGATCATGGCTCTCCACAATTTCCTGTCCTTTGTACCCTTTCATAAATTTTGTCGTTTTAATCTCTCTCGTAAACCTTGTTCCGCCATTTATTTACTTAATCCCATTCATCTTCTCCTGTGTCGTGTCCATTCAGGATGTTGGCGATCATGGCTCTCCACAATTTCCTGTCCTTTGTAGCTCTTAATATATTTCAACTTTTTTTTATCTCTACTAAACCTTGTTCCTTCATTCGTTTACTCAAGCTCATTCTTTGTGCTTTACATGCTGTGTTCTTTCAGAACGTTGGAGATTATGGCTCCCCTAACGCTGTCCTTTTACCATCCATTTTCTCAAACTCGCTAGCCACGTTATGCGTTGTTTTCCTCAGTTTCATTGGTAACTGTAAATATTATCACCTTGTGAAAATATGTAGACTTTGTTTAAGGTGGGAAAATGTTTTCAGTGCATCATATGTTGCGAGAAGACATTGTGATCTTAGAAGTGATTACAGGACAACAATTTCAACCAAAATGTGTTACATAGATAATTTAGTTAATTCAAACACAAGTTCAAATTCAGCGAGAAAAATTGTATTGTATCAATCATCGAAATGGAGAGTTGCCTTTTGCTTTGAAAGTAATCATTCCACATTCGATATTACTATTGGATGAAACACGACAGTATCTGCCAGCCTGGCTGGTTGGTTATCTATCTATCTATCTATCTATCTATCTATCTATCTATCTATCTATCTATCTCTGTTCATCTATCTATCTATTGTTAATCTATGTTTTTAATCTATCTATTCTTATTCCACGTCTGTTTTTAATCGATCTCTGTTCATCTATCTATATATCTATCTCAGTCGGTTCGTATTTATCTATCTATTTATCTATCTATTTATCTATCTATCTATCTATCTATCTATCTATTTATTCTTATTCTGTTTGTTTTTAATCTATCTAAGTTTGTTCGTACCTAAGTTTGTTCTTACTTATCTTTCTGTTCAAGTCTGTTCGTATCTATCTATCTATCTATCTATCTATCTATCTATCTCAGTCTGTCCATATCTATCTATCTATCTATCTATCTGTGTATTCGATAGGAATAGGACTCACTTTCTTATTATAAAGCATCTTTCAAAATTATTAAAGTGCAAATCCCGGTGACACCGACTAAGCAAGAAAAATGACAGCTTTGCCCCGTCATAATTCCCTCGTGTTCCTTGAGAAAACGCCTGGTTTTATAAGCAGATTGATGCTAAAAATGGATTAAATATCTATTTTGATATTTCCTGAACGCTAAAGAAAAAATAAGGCATCACATAATCCAACTGGATGGTCGCCATTTTGGAAAAACATCTCCGAAATCAACTCTTTTCTTTCTCTTCTTCATTCAGCTAATACCGACTATGGGAGCCATTGAACTCTGAATAGCGCCCTCTATGAACAATTGACGACACTACGTCTCTCTAGATTTCATTATCCTCTGATTGCGTATTTGACTTTTCATGTAAACGTTTGGAAGTAGAAAGAATTATTTTTTCCTACGGATCATATAAAATTATTCGCCCTTTCCAATCATTTTTTCACCATTATCAGATTTTTGTTTTAATATTTTTAAGGGACACCCCAAAGATTTTCTTGCTCTACCTGCTTTTCAGAATGGAACGAAGTAAACCCTCTTACAATGCTATCAAATATAAAAGAAATGATGAGATGCATTTTCGTTTATCTTGGACTTTTTTCTACAGCAATATATTCCCAAGTATTAATAACCCAAGAGACACAAAATAGAATTTGACACCTCTCTTTTCAGCTATCAGCTTTTATTTAACGATCTACAGAAATTTAACAATATAACTAGAGAATTTATACATAGATCTAGAGGGATAAAACTAACCTGCATTTTCATTATTTACAGGGGTACTAAAATCGTCATCTTTATTGTGATGATCACAACGTTTCAGCCGTTGTCTCCACCGACCTTCTTCAGTCGTCAGTCGGTAGTGGTAAAGAATTTCGGACTGAACACTATATTCAATCTAGGGAGATAATTTTGTGGCCTAGAGATGAGGACCATCAAACCCTTTTTAACAAAAGACGAATGAAAATTTCAACACTGTAAAATAAAAGACAGTACTTCAATTCGTCAGATTTATTAAAAGCAGTTTATTTTGCATTAATTTTGTGATAAACTAGTATTTTATATCATTATCTTTCGTCTTGGCAAAATCGCTCTGGGTTAATTTGGTGCGAATATTAGTAAATATAATTTTTTTTTTTAAATTATTTTGGGGTGAATTAATGTTTTGGGGAATTTAACAGAAAAGTATCTGTCTATATTTCTGACATGAGGTATTATGTACACTACTTATATTAGTCGAACTATTGTCCTCATCTTTGTCGCCATATTTATCACAACGTTTCGGCCTTTCAGTATCTGTCTATATTTCTGAGATGAGGTATTATGTACACTATTTACATTATTCGGAGTATTGTCCTCATCTTTGTCCCCATATTTATTACAAAGTTTCGGCCCTTCAGTATCTGTCTATATTTCTGAAATGAGGTATTATGTACACTATTTACATTATTGGGACTATTGTCCTTATCTTTGTAGCGATATTTATTACAACGTTTCGGTAAATATTACTCAAGGTAAAGATTTACTAAATTAAGTTGTTGTAAATACGTACAAGGAAGAATCAAAAACAAAGTCTTAAATAGCTTGTTCGTTTCCCGACAAATCTCCAATGTGTATTCGCCTGCCTACGTACATGTGTCTGCGTGTATTGTTTTGACTAAAGGAATGTGATAGACATATTAGAATTGACTATAACAGGCAGTGAACATAAACAACTTATTCTGAAATTAGACTAATATCAAAGATTTTTCTCATAGAACTTTCAAGCAATACAAGGCCCAAGAGCCATTCAGAGTAGAGAGTTAATGAATGAGGTTGTTGTGAGGAGGTAAAAGGAGCAATTAAGAAATGCATCTTATTGGGATATGTAGTATAGATAACAGTTAACCCTAGACTTGAAGAGGTTAAGATTGTGATTGGGACAGCATCCAATGCAACAGCCGTGGAAAGATGCTAGGACTTCCTCCTTACCAATGGAATATGAAGGGAATGAGGAAGAGTCAAATCAATGTATGTGGCATGGCGGATCCTGTCATCACAAACATGGCAAGAAAGCCACGAAGACGCAGTGTTTTAATGAGTGTGAAAGAATATGAAAAAAAAGAAAAAAAATTATTAAAATGAAAAAACGGTAAAAAAATTCAAAAGACAAAAGATAAGATTGCATTTAAATTTATGAACATCAAAGTTGACTTGAAATCAAGAAGCCCGAAGAGAGTTTCACAAGTGAGATATGCGAAAGAAGATACTGTTAACAAAGAACTTACGGTTACATCTAAATATTTCAACAATCATGGAAAATATCTGTGAATCTAGTAATATGCTTAAATTTATGAAGTCGAGCAACCCAAATGTAAAACCAATCAGAAGCATGAACATATTTACAGAAAAGTTACAAAGAAGATATGTTTTGATGATAGGAAAGCTACTGAAACCGAGATGCCAGGTCAGGACCGATAATATTGCAGATTTTTCTTTAGATTCTATCAAGAATCTCTAAAAGCATAACGAAAAAACAAACCAGGTGTAATAACAACATCCAATGTATGGACGAATGGTAGACTTATAAATGTGTAAGATAAATTCTAGCGAGATAAATTGTTTGGTTTGTTTTGGTTTGTTTTACGGAATGTCAACTCCAATGGGATACTTAATGCCGACAATATTTTTAGGATTATTTCATATGAATAGAATATGTATTCTTTGGTTTAGATTGGTTTGGTTTATTTTGTTTTACGGCATATCAACCTCAATGGATTATTTAATGCCAACAAACTTTATTGCTGGTAATATTTTGTTTTGTCAAAAATCTATTTCTGGTAATATTTTTTCCTTCAAAACTGTATTACTGGTAATATTTTTTTTTTCAAAAATGTATTGCTGGTAATTTTTTCACAAAGTATTTCTGGTATTAAAACCTATTTTTACACTTTCATAGTGTTTTGACTCCAGTTTGGAAGTTGACTATTTGCCTATAGCTGGGACCCCTAACAGGTGCTACCACCCGGAGTCAGGGTGCACCTAGGAACACCAGCAATTAAGAGGTGGTTCCACGCTCCTCAAAACCTCCTGATCAGAGGCCTTGCTGTTGGACGCAGTTTATCGTCTTAACCAGGACTCGAGATAAATTGTCAACTAAAATAGAATGAACCAATTTTCCTAAGAGCAGACCTAGCAATTGATTCAATCTAATCGTTCTCCTCCATGCCATCACGAAAAAGCTTCCTTCACTATGTGACGATAGTATTCCTTTCTTCTTTCAATGATTCACTCATTGAACAGTTGAAATGATTTTCAGTGAGAAAAAAAAAAAAACAAAGTTGATAGCTTCATTTTATGATTCTTCGACTACCTCCCATGCCATGTAACTCTGCTTTATCACCCATCAATAGGGTAATTGCATATGTCCAACGGAATATGTATCTTTGCTAAATATAAGTGAAAGGTATGTAAAGATTCTTCAAGAAACTACGATGAAAGGGCGGATATGCCATCCATGCCTGGTTTTGTAATTTGAATTTCACTAGAATCGAATTCTTGTCACAGCAATGCAGATTGGCCAACATTCGCTGGACAGAAACAAAATAAAAATTCATAGCATATATAAAAATGATATAATGTAGATATTAACTTTCCACACTACCAAAAACAAAAAGTTGGGAAGAAAATATGAGAAATCGTTATAACAATGGACTTGAAAAATTAAACTTCTGGATAAAATGTTTTGCGAAAAAGTTTTACGAAAATGTTTTGCGAAAATGTTTTGCGAAAATGTTTATGAAAATGTTTTGCGAAAATATTTACGAAAATGTTTTGCGAAAATGTTTTAGGAAAATGTTTTACGAAAATGTTTTGCGAAAATGTTTACAAAAATGTTTTACAAAAATATTTTGTGAAAATGTTTTACGAAAATGTTTTGCGAAAATGTTTTACAAAAATGTTTTGCAAAAATGTTTTGCTAAAATGTTTTGCTAAAATGTTTTGCGAAAATATTTTGCAAAAATGTTTTGCAAAAATGTTTTCTAATTTTTAACCGACAGTAATAATACTGACTGTCCGGTCGATGAAGGCTGAATGTTTCATGTATCAGTTTAACAATTGTAAATGTTTGTCGCGATGACGCAAGGATAAAAATAATTTTTTTTCTCTATAGTATGTCTCCATGTTTTACTTATGTGAAAATAATTCTCGCCTGATCTACCAATACGCCCTCTAGGTGGCGCTCTTTCAGGACTATAAAAGAACGGGGATTAAGCCTTATATCAGAGGGGGATTTCTTTTTCCCGAGCGGCTAACTATAAGATTTTAACCCACACGCACAGGCGCACTTTCTAACAATTAAACTATAAATATTTTTTCACACCTTTCCAGCTATCTGTATACGAAAAATTAGGTTTTTTTTTCTATTATTTTATCGTTAGTCTTTATATAAAAATATATATATGAAAAAATTCATTTACCTGTTGAAATTTTATTCTTGCTGAAAATGTTGAAATTTGATTCCTTCAAAATTTCTCAAAGTCAAACTCGTTACTATATACAAACATTCTTCTACTTGGGTGAATGCAACAGTTCTTTATTTATCAACGATGTAGACCAAAATAATCCTCTTTTATCAGCATTGTACAACCTGGTAACTTTCATCACAGACGATGGATTTTAGTTTTTGTCTCGATTTTTCCACAATATTGTTAAGCAACGTCGATTCTGGTCATTACCTAAAAGAGTGATCGCTTAGGAATCTCAGGCGCTGTAAGCTTAAAAGCGTAGCTGGTATAATGGAAAACGACTCGGAATTGGAAAACGGAGAGCCGAGTTCGAATTCCAGTTGGGTTCGTTATATTCACTTACGCTCAAATAACCTCTGGAAAGGTATGGACCCAATTCTTCTCCACCAGGTATGGGTTAATTAGTAAGATTTATATCAGTCAATCATCTCCCCAAATTCTTACAGTCTAAAAATATTCAGTGTCAGCTTGGTGGATGAATTTATGAGTCTTCATTGTTATTGTATTACTGGGGCTTTTCAACATGAACTTCTTGAAGTTGCAAAATCTAGCTTGTCTCTCCAATATCCGGTTTCTCTTAACATCAGAACATCAATAACCTTTGAACACTTGGAACAGATCGGCAATGAAGATACATTCTTAGTATGAATGAAGATTTTTACTACAGATTTTGTCATGGTTTTATAGCCTACCTCAAGTAATTATTTTTATTTCTAATTAGATATTAAAATAATTTCATCTCTGTTTCAAAGGGCCGACAGTCGTCAAGCTAATCGACCTTTTCTCTTCAAAGATATAGGAACAGCAATAAAACAGTAATCTCTTGTAACGCATCTCTACTCGGTAGAAAGTCATAAAATGGAATAGTTATAGGACATTGATGCTAATAATTAAGATAATTGGTGTTCAAATAATGGACGTTCTATTATATACCGACCACCTGAAATCGTGAAACTGGCAGTCACTATGCAGTTTTGATCCCCACGTCCACACTGACTATATTTAAAAATTATCTCAGATATTAAACGCTCTTCGCGTATAGATATATCAAATTGTAAACAATATATATATATATATATATATATATATATATATATATATATATATATATATATATATATATATATATATTGTGTGTCACACCACAAACTCGCTTTCACGACGCTTGACACTACATTTGAATTTTTAGGCATTTAAAACAACATGCCTGGCCAAACACACAATTCCGGAAAATCCTTGTTGGAAACACAACTATACTTAAACATAAAAACAATAAACAAAAACTAAAAATTCTTGAAGCTATATACATAAAATTGTTGAAACCTAACCTGAACAAAATAAACTACACAATCTCTACAAATATTTTTAAATGCCTATAATTGATAACAGAAGCCATTGGTTTATACCAACGGCTTCACATACTTACTACTTCTCGTTTTCAATCTCGCGTGGTCATGTGTGACGTCATGAACTGGGGTGCGATTTTATTGTATGCACGAGTTTGTCGTTGTTCGGAAATCTTCCATGTAAACATAAAAAGACTAAAAGACTTGCTTAATATATTGTAATGTAATTGTCATCTTTGACAATGGCTTATGTAAGCCGAAAGCTTAGATTGGATTAAAAAATATGTATCAATATTGTGACTTTATTTCTTCTTTTAATGATAATAATATTAAGCTTACCAGACGATATGAAAAGAATTTACATAAAATAAATAGACAAACTTGTCTATATTATTTAATGAAACATGCATCAATATATATATATATATATATATATATATATATATATATATATATATATATATATATATATTGAGTTCGAATTCCAGTCGAATGTATTATATTCACTTACGTGCTAATACACTTGAAAAAAAAGGTATGAATCCTCTTCTTCTTCCCCCAGCTATGGATAAATAGCAAAACTGGATTCTATACCTTGTATAACAGTTGGTTTCGGTGAAAGACAACTCTAAATTCAAAACCGCGGAGGGTCGTTTGGGGACCTGGTGCACCATGTGCCACAAGGTCCCAGTATTCGGCTCTTCAGAAAGTGTGTTTCGTTCTGCACAAAGCCTTCGCCACTATAATAAAATGATTTGTGCGGGTAGTCGTCTGGCTGTCAGTTTCTAGGAACTGAGTTGCTTGACCCTCATACGTCGAAATCGACGGGAGAGACCAGTATATATGTAACCGTTGTATTTTAAAGATATCTTACTGGGATTCTCCGAGGTTTTTATAAAATTACTGGGCTCTACTTTGAGCAATAAGAATGTATAATTACTGTCCATGCTTAACTGAAGAATCGTGATGATATCAAGCATGAACAAAAATGACATGTTCATCATTAATTAATCATAGCTAAGGATCGGAAGCTTAAGATCATTCCAAGATCATTTTCCAACTTTTTCAAGATGATCTTCGCCCTCTCTAAACTTCTAACATTCTGTCCTGGAGTAAACAATGTGACTCACACGTTTCACGTACGATTACATTTTCAAGTCTTTTTTCACTGCTCTTTGGACTGTGATCCATTTTCACATCCTAAACGTCTTATGGATTGAGTTGGATGTTTTCTAATTGATCTCTTTAACTCTGAGTTAAAGAGATCAATTCTCACTGTTTCTTTGAAACTCTTTTTAAAAATATTACAATGCATTTAAACATATGATTCTGTTGATATTTCTTTCTTTCACGTGATCATTTACGACGTCATAGAACGGCATTACGAATTTACGACATGTGTCTGCTATTCCGCGACCGTTATCGTCACATAGCAATCTTCTATGTCAGCATAACAAGATATCATCTTTGATGGTGAACATCACTGTTGTAATGTACATATAAACACTCTGATGATGGCTCATGTGAGCCGATAGCTTACATCGAGGAGCAGCATAATCAAAAGATATTCAATTGATTGTACAGTTTTTGTCTCCCGAAATTAAAGCTACTATACGAAGCTTAGAACGGCTCCTGATCAAACATAACAGACATTCGTTGCCTGTTATATTTAACAATATATGCTTGAATAATTATCTGCTGCTCCAATACAGTATATATGGGATGTTCATGGGACTTCACTGAAAACGAAATTTTATATCTCTCGAGCAGTCAATCTCACCACACTTCTTTATGGGTCAGATTCGTGGACGCCATACAGGACACACATCAATCAACTTGATGATTTTCATAAACGCTGTCTTCGTTCAATATGCACTGCAGGACAAAATCTCTAACCCTGATCTTTTCCTCAAATGTGGTGTCGGTGGTATCGAATCCTTTCTGATGCAATCACAGTTCAGATGGACTGGTCATGTCATCAGAATGAGTGATGATTGGATGCCGAAAATCCTCATATATAGCCAACTTTTTCATGGTAAGCGTCACGTAGGCGGTCCTTGGTTACGCTTCAAGAATAAACTTAAATACAATTTAATTGCTGCAAACATCCCTATAGAGGAATTCAAACTTGCTGTTGAAAACCGAGAAAACTGGAGAAACATCTGCTACCGAGTTATGAAAAGAAACATATCGACCATCTGAGAGGATTAGGAATTAACACTAAATCTTGGCCTAATACATCAACCCATATGATAGTTATCCTTTCAGTAGGCCCTTCGTGTGGATTTGTTTGCGAATCCCGTGCAGGATTGTTGTCTCATACGAAACATAAAAACTGAACTGAAAGACACGCACACGTCGAAAACGACGGGAGTGTCCATCATATATATATATATATATATATATATATATGTGTGTGTGTGTGTGTGTGTGTGTGTGCATGTATGGGAAATTTATTAAATTGACCAGATTTTTACTTATTTGTTTCAACGTTATTTTAAATGGATACTCTGCTCTGTTTCATATCATTAAAAATCTGTCGGATTGAAATCTAATTTCTAAAAATATGTCTTTGTTTACGTCAGAGCTGATATGTATTGTTCGAGAATCTGGAAGAAGATGTGTGTTCAAAAGT
>OZ010573.1:5963170-6063170 GCA_963932145.1 Acanthosepion lycidas
TGAACAAGAACGTCTAAGAAGGGCAATGAACCATTGACCTCCTCATCTACTGTAAATTTAAGGGCAGGATGAATACCATTGAGTAGGGAAAAAATTGATCCACTTCCGATTCATGGCTGAACACACAAAAAGTGTCATCCACATACCGAAAGTAAACCTTGGGTTGGGCAGAACTTAACATAAGGCTTTCCTCGTAAAAAACCACAAAAATATTTGCCAACACGAGACCCAAAGGGGAACCCATCGCTACCCCATCGATATGGCGATACATGATATTGTCGAAACTAAAATCGACAAACATGGTGGCAAATTTCATGAGTTCAACTGACAGTTCTTCAGGTATATTCGGAGGAGTCAAATCACTACGATATAACATATCGCTACAAATATCAATAGTCTCCGATAAAGGAACACAAGTGAAGAGGCTACAGATGTCAAAGGAACACATAAATCCATCAGTGGCATCACAATTCCGAATGAATTTGGAAAAAGAAAATGAATCTTTAATACAAAAGGAACTGTAATGCTGCAACACTGGTTGCAACAATATAGCAAGCCACTTTGCGACTTATGCTGTGAAGACCCAATCATCGATAAAATGGGTCTCAACGGGACACCCTTCTTATGAATCTTGTGTAATCCATAAAGACAGGGACGAATAGAGCCAGACGGTCTCAATTGCTCCGCCATTTCAGAAGAAAGAACACCACATTTTACCCATTTGACAAGACGTTTCTGAAATCGAATTTCGGAAGTCAGCGTAGAATCATGAGTTTCAATGGAACCAAGACGTTGAAACTTGGAAGGATCATACCGTATACTCCCTGTCCATTCATGCACGTCATCCATGACAGACTTTCTCTTTTTTTTCTCTTCATAATTTGTGTTTCCCATTAACAATTCTTATGAGAGGGGACGAAAACTGTC
This sequence comes from Acanthosepion lycidas, assembly GCA_963932145.1. Lineage (NCBI taxonomy): Eukaryota > Metazoa > Mollusca > Cephalopoda > Sepiida > Sepiidae > Acanthosepion > Acanthosepion lycidas. The sequence goes on from OZ010573.1 coordinate 5,964,098, forward strand.
GACTGGTGTGTGATTTTGTTTTTATTTTAAATCTATCATGGCCTATAATATAAAATTTCTTGGTTATTATGCCATATATGTATGTATACATATATATATATATATATATATATATATATATATATATATATATATATATATATATATATATATTGTGTGTGTGCGTGTGTATGTATTTAGGCAGCAATCCTTCTTTCATAGGCATTTTATTGAATGCGATAGACAGGTGCTTTGATTTAGTCTTTTATATAATTTCTCATGTGATTTAATATTTTTTTTCTTTTCGGGTAATAAATTATATAAAAACTGTCCAGTTGTTCTTTTTATTAATAAAAACAAAAGAAAAAAAACAAAACCCTATAATATCAACTATGAGCATGGACACAATATCGTGACTGTGGTTTGAAAATGGAAACTTTATATAAATACATACATACAACAAAGTATTTCTTGTTAACAGTTAATATATTTCAACCTTAAAATTGGTTACATGCATAGCTGAAAGCGCTCGGTTAAAAAGAACAATTGGACAGTTTTTTATATAATTTATCATTCAAAAACAAAAGAAAATTATTTGAAGAAATGAGAAATTTTTATGAAAAATTAAATCAAAGCACCTTGTCTGTCGTATTCAATGAAATATATATATATATGAGGAATAACAATCACAACCTTTCATTCACCAACAGGAAATATTCGAACAGCACGACACTTTCTACATACATATGGCAGCAAAAAGACAAAAATATTACACCAACAATAAGTTGGGAAATATTGAAAAAATCCCCTGCCAGCAACATTATATATATATATATATATATATATATATATATATATATATGGGGGTGATAGTGTACGAGTAAAAATGTTGTTCCGAATATTTAATACAAATATTTTGATATTGTTTAGATATTGTTTAGACATTGTATACATATTGTTTACATATTGTGTACATATTGTTAGATATTGTTTACATATTGTTTACATATTGTTTAAATATTGTTTACATCCAATGTGGATGTTTTCTTTGCTCTCAGTATTTTGTTGAAATTAATATCTCAAAATTAATAAAAAGAAAATGAAAATTTATTCATGAAATTGAAGTATCCCGAGGTTATTGATTTTATTTCTACTTCAGGAAAAATTGCACTTGAAATATATGATTGCATACGAAATGTCTCCCACAAAGGTTGGCCTTCGTCTGCAATGCTCAAATGTTATGCTGTTGAGCATCGTCAAGGGAAGTAATCTCTTGAAGATGAATTGAAGTTAGGTCAAACTTATGAAAGCCACATAATTAGTTTATATGAAAATAACACAAAAGTATACTTTTCTGTTGTCATACTATTACGGATATCGAACTCTAAATATTTGTAACGTACTATATATATATATATATATATATATATATATATATATATATATATATACATACAAGTAGTAATCCGTTCGTATATAATCCAAGTGAATCCTATTAAAACAATATAAAATATTATAAATAATAAAATTTATCCAAACATAGAGCTAAATGTATTTTTAAATAAACAGAGCAAGATATATTAAATACAATCGGAATTAAAATGCTATTCTATAAATGACCATATTCACCTTGTAAAATTGAATTTTACAGGATATTTCAAATAGTCAATGGATGATAAATATTTGAAATAAAAAAAAAATCAGACAAGGGAGGAGGAACGAAAATGCAGAATATGCCAGATGCAGAATAGAAAGAAATGAAAGTTGGTAAAAGGGACAGGAAGTGGTGTAAATCTTGATATGAGTGGTGGTGATATATATAAATATTAGGTTGGCGCAAAAATAATGTCGTTTTCCCACATAGTAAAATATGTGAGAAAACGACATTATTTTTGCACCAATCTAATATATATATATATATTTCTGCATCTGGCATATTCTTATAGTTTAAGAAAAACTAGGTAATCCGTATGGGTAAACCTGAGAAGGATAAAATCCAGAGAGCTCAATGTAAATCCAGAACAAATAATTTAAATAAAAACAGACCACTTTAAGGTTCCATGTAATAAATTATTTCACCACAGCCCTTTTAAAAGGACTGCGGATCATCAGACTTTACTTCGCAGTCCTTTAAAAGGGCTGTGGTAAAATAAATTATTACATGGAACTTTAAAGTGGTCTGTTCAGCTTGCCTGAATCATTTTCAAGAAGCAAGAGCAAGATGTAAAAGATCAGCCAATCTAACAATGATCTCATCTCACAATCCTCACACTTGCTCCATATGTGGCCTCCTTTGTAAATCACTAGCGGGTCTTAAATGCCACTTAAGATTATCGCATAAACTTTCATAACTGAATCAGTTAAGCTGTCAGATCCTTATATATCGGAACCGACGGGAGAGTCCATTATTATACGGCGTATTAAAGAAGCAAGGTTACATCCAGAGTTTTATTAAATTCCACATAAACGTTTGCCTGTCTAACTGTTTATCATAACTTTCTAGTTTTCGAATGATGTGTTTCATATCGGGATTGAAGTTATGAGTAGAGATTTTTAAATTTATGGTTTTCTCTGCTATTTTTAAGTACTTTCAATTATTACAGTCAGTACTGAAATATGGCTATTATCAAAATATGGTAAGCAACATATATTTGACAAAATTTGTTTTTAGATTGCTTAAAATTGAATTGGAACTAGTTTCCAGTAAGATCATATATAACTGTAAAACGGAATCGCACATACAGTGTAAACATTACATTATTTTTTTGTATTAAGTCCATGCGCTGCAAAACAGATAAGCCGTGATAAATGGTGATGGATCGGGCAATAAAATAGAAAATTTGTAAAAGCAGCAAAAGCTCCTTAAGCCACATCTAGAGCAAGTGGTCTATGCTTGCAGGAAAAATGTTAGAATAATAGCATTTCCAGAAGAAGAAACCGTCCTTAGCAGGAGATCGACCCTTGTTAGTAAATGGAGGCGTATAATCAAATTTTTGTTCAGCCAGTTACTCCTTGACTGAGATTGGGAAAATAAATAAATGAATAGAATCTATATGTGGGCATTTTGCTTTATTCAATTATTTCTTCACCTTTTTTTCTGGTTGTGGATGACGGCTGCCTTGGGCTACTCGTCTTGTGAGGGTTATGGTGTATAAAATACGTTGTAACAATGGAACAGATCGATTTTAATAATCGTGAAACATTTACTAGTGCGTGTACTTGGAATGTATTTAGCAAGATACCCAAAAACATAATAATTACACACACGCACACACACACACACACACAATATATATATATATATATATATATATATATATATATATATATATCCTTACAGAGGTTACAAACAGACAAAGGTGGTACTCGAGTGCAAAGAACAGCAACACGGGCGTAGATGGAAGAAAGATAGGTTTATTGTAAAAGAGAACACACTACTAAAAGACAGGGAATCAGTTAGCAGGCTAGTAATTGCCGAAGGAAGTCAATATTTACTAGACCCCACAACCACCACAAGGGTAGATGTGGCACAAGACCGTGTTTAACGTGAGTCATCCAAGTCCGTAGGCTCGGCCAAAAATTACCCGTAGAACCTGCATAAACGGGTTCTGGTTTGTCTACCTCCGCGGACAAGACTCTGCCCTTCGACATAGACTCGTCTCGGTTCCTTTCTGCCCGAAGGCAGAGAGTTCGCAGCACAGCTGGAGACGAATCTTCAAATAATTCCCAAAGGAAGGTTATTTACCTCACCTCCCCGCGACGCAGGATGTGACACAAGGTCATATTTAATGCGGGGTTAAACCGAGCCCGTGGGCTCGAGCAAAAATTCCCCGTATACCTCTTTAAAAAAAACGGGGTTGGATAGCTGTCTACCACTCCAGACGAGACTCTGCGCTTCGGCAAAGCTTCGTCTGGGTTCCTCTCTATTCGACTGGCTTAGCTGGAGACGAATCTCTAATTAATTCCCAAAGGAAGGATATTTGCGAACCACCCCACGCGGTCAGATGTAGCACAAGGCCGAATTTAACGTGTGAAATCGGAGCCCGTAGGCTCGGGCAAAAATTCAGGAGCTGTCTACCACCCCCAGACGAGACTCTGCCCATTGACATAGCCTCTTCTGGTTTCCTCTCTGCCAGAAGGCAGACAGTTCGACCAGCTTAGCTGAAGACGAATCTCCAAACGATTCGCGAAGGAAGTCCGCTAGATATATCCTGTGCACACTATATATATCTACCGATATAGTCAGTTCACATATGCCATAGGCAGAGTGTGACATTCCATTACAACAATATATATATGTTTTGTGTGTGTGTGAAAAGAAGGTGGGAATCTTATTATGGATAAGTATACCGACAATAGAAAAAAAAAGACTTATAAGCTGCAATAAAAAAATCGATGAAGATAAAATAATGCCAGAAAATTAAAAACTCTAGCAAATCAATTAGAAAGTTGTTCATAATGAGGACAATTACTGATCAAAATTGATCGTATAATCAATCAAAAATATCCAGACGATAGGATCTACTTGTCCGAAAAGAAACGAAGCAGGAATTCCTTTGCGAATGTTCATATATTGGATCGGATGTGTTCCCCATGAACTAGAATATAGTAAAAAAATTCACACTATTTCTTAAAAAATACTCCATTCACATGACGAAACATTAAAAGGTATCCGACATATCTATGAGGGTTTATTAATATATATCCTGACATTACCTGATCTTGTAAATAAACAACATTGAAACAGAGGCAAACAATAAATTTAAAGAAAATATTATATGAATATAAAAAATATCTTTTATAAAACACTACATCCAATGCATGAGATGTTCATCTTAATATGACTGAGCATAATTTCTACTTAAAAATACAGTTTTCATTAAAATTCGGTGTTGTTTCTTAAGGCGAAAATATATTGAATGTGCTGTAATTTATATTAGTTTAATGTCGTCTTAATCTTTGCGCGCTTATGTTGAAAGAAAGTTCTTTTTTAACCATCTAACGCTACCCCTTAATCACAGCTTGTCAACGTAAGTTCATTTCAAACATCGCACTGTCAACAAGAATTGGCATTACGCTTGCTGCTTCCCGATAACCATATCTGGTGTATGAGTGGCTTCATACATTTCCAAATGGCAAAAGTTTACAAAGCAGGTTTATTTTTAATTATTACGCGCCAAACAAGGTAATACCAAGAATGGTTTAATGAGGTTCAAAGAATACGTGAAGAAAGCATTATTAAGGAAAAAGCACAATCAAAAATGAAAACGATTGACAATCCAGTTAATTTTTTGAAGATCAAAGCTGGAAGAAAGTTCCACAAGCGAGAAATACGAGAGAGGAAACTGTTAGCATAGAACTTACGGTTGCATCTAGCCATGTCAAATGTAAAATGATGAGAACTTGCTGACAATTTAGTTAAATTCATTTAAGTTCTGGTGCCAAAGAGGAATACTCGTCAGAACAATTACCATGAAAATATTTATAGAAAGGGAAGAGGGAAGCTACGTTATGACGGTGCTAAAGGACTTAAGCTGAGATGCCAGGTTAGGAACAATGACATTGCAGATTCTTCTTTGGAATTTATTAAGAATCTTTAAATACATAGCAAAACGCCCCAGACCAGACCAGACCAGACCAAGCGGGAATTTGAACTCGGGGTGAAGATTCCAGTTTATCCTAAGCCGCACTTAGTCAATGCACTGTGTTGAACATAAATATATATATGTGTTCGTGTATGTGTGAGGGAAAGAGAGAGAGTGATTATTTTTGGCCTATCTCTCTCTCTTTCCCTCTCTTTCTCCCTCTCTCTCTCTCTCAAATATATATATATATATATATATATATATATATATATAAGGTTGGTACAACGATAATGTCGTTTTCTCACATAGTAATATATGTGAGAAAACGACATTATTTTTGCACCAACCTAATATATATATATATATATATATATATATATATATATATATATATATATATATGTATGTATGTATATATACCGTAGAGAAAGAATTGCAAATATAAAGTGATGTTCGCAAAATATCGCCAGGTTTAGCGGCTCAAATAACGTAACCTATACTTGCAGAAACGCCACTTCAAATTCTTTGCACGTCATACGCTTCAGAGAATATTTCACAAGCGCGAACTTTCAAGATTAGGCGAGTATTGAAGAGCGGCAATTTTGGGCCTATTTACTAGAAAAGACTTGTTTTTCAACAACGGTTTAAATGACGACGAAGGAAACTGTAGTCGTAGCCGGTTGGATGCTCCTGATAAAAAGTGAAAAATGTTAGCAGGACATACGAATAACGTAGATTAGGGTGAGCGTCTGGCTCGAAGAAATGGTTAGAGAGACAGGAAGCAAATCCTTGGCGGCACTCGATCGGAAATGGTTAATGAGCCGAATCTGGGTAGATAATTGTCCTAAGAAGTTCTCTCAGGTGTCTCATTTCCTCCTGGCTTCCAAATCTTCTTGAAAGCCCCTAGAAAAGTGACTTCAGAAAGAACTTGAAAAGGAAAGCGATTTAAAAAGAATCGTTTACTAGCTAAAATTACGTAAGCGAATCGTTTGAAATATCTGGAGCTAAAAATTTCAATTTTTGACTGAAGAAATGTTGACTTTTTAGCTTGTAACACTATCATAAATATGACTGATTTGAATTTTACTAAATTTCACAATGAATTCCCTATTTTTTCGTAGTTACTAAATTTTTACGCTATAAATTTGCCCATATTCCTTCCTTATTTGTAATTACTTTTATTCCTAGCGAGAAATTAAAACCATGAATATCATATTCCCTTTCTAAGTTTACTATATATATATATATATATATATATATATATATATATATATATATATATATATATACAAGTATATGATTGGTGTATATGGAATGAATTCCAATAACCAACAATTACTATTCTTAAAAGAGTGCTCAATACAAAGTAGAGCAGATGACGTTGAATGACATTCAACGTCATCACTTGATAAGACACCGAGGGTGTTGAAACAAAATGGCTATTTTTGTAGTGATTTTATAACATATTTATGTTATAAATTTCGTTTTTTAAATAATCATATACATATATATATATATATATATATATTTTAAGACATTTTTATGTTTATACATTCCTTTTCTAGATACAAATATTTACGTAAATGCTTTCTTTATAATAAACAGTATTAATAACATTTACCGGCCTTAATATCCGATAAATTTTCATAGTAAATTGCCGGATTTCGTCCATTTCATAATGGGTGACGTCATTTGTTTACATTTAGATACGCTTTGAGCAGATATGAATGTATGTGAGAGATTCATGGTAGATTGTATTTTAAAAACAGTAAAATCGACCTTGCTTACCGAACGATCCTCTGTGGCTCAATCGGTTATATATATATATATATATATATATATATATATATATATATATATATATATATATATATATATGAAACGAAAATCTTGGTAACGCCTTCCTCTAAAAACCCTACGTACATCTCTTATATTTTATCCCTTTACTCCCCCCTTTTTCTTCCTTTTCCCCCTTTTAATTATTGTAATAAAAATAGATTTTTAAAACTCTCCCCTGCCTCTCTAAACTCGACCATGTCTCTCACACTATTTCTCATCACCCTCTATACATTTGACCACCCTCTACACTTTTGACAGGCAGTATGAAAGCTTATATAAGCTTAAGTTTGCCTGTCAAAAGTGTAAATTTTAAATTTATTTTTCGTTTCACCTTTGAAAATGAAGTCTGAAGATCCAGAGAAAAATTAAATTCTCTGGTGAAATAAATTATCACTAATAATTCCTTAAAGTGGTCTGTTTTTCTTTAAATTATATATATATATATATATATATATATATATATATATATATATATATATATATATATATATGGAAAAACCAAAGTAGTCAATGCATTAAATAAAATGAGTGACTGTAGTGGTTTCATCTGTTAGTGGAGATGTGAAAAGTTTGGAGTTCTTATGTGTGACTAGAAGGTTTAAGTGTTATTTTTCTCTATAAATTGTTTTTGAATTAGGTAGAGTCAGTATCAGAAATTGTGATGACGAACGGTTAATTGTGCTGAAAATGGAATTGAGGAGCCGGGGTAAATTTCTTTTTGAAACCTTTTGTTTTAACTCTATATTAAGAACCCTAGAAAAGGTACGAATTCATCTTTTCTAACAACCCCCTGTCTACGGGTTAAATAGCACGAAAGACTGGACTATTTCGCCTCCGTTGGCAACAAACTTAAAAGAACAGCTGTAACTTCAAAACCATTTCAGTGAAAAACTACTATCTTTCTCGAAACATTTGTCGTCATCATCATCATCATTATCATGTCACATGACCGGGTGTAGTAGTAGGGTCACTTCACAATACTCTGAATAGTCCCCTCCTCTGAGTTGAAAGCCAGAAAGGTATTCATTCATGCGTAACGTTTCTCGGATAAGTATACCTCGCGGAGACCATCCTTCTCCAGGTCAAACCACAGCTGACGTTGACCAACTTGAAGGCTCGCCTGGGTCATGGACATATAACCGTTGATTCCATCGGAGACACCTTCCGACCTGGCCGTTGACATCTGTCTCAGAAGAAAAGCCGTGTCATCATCACCCTGGCTGTATACATTCGATCCAAGTCTACCTTCATTGTACTTCTCGCTCCGTCTCCTGTTAGGGGAAACCAGTTTACTCACCGATGAGCCAACCATACGACAGGTTACATGGTACTAGCAGGACTCATAAAATAGTAGATCATAAATCTCAATTTGCAAGAATTTAAAAAGAAAAAAGAAAAGTAATTGATGTCTGAATGAGCCGGGGATTAATATATAGATTTTTAGCAATATCACTAAATCGGTTAATCATTGATTTATGAATGAATTTTTATAGTTTATATCTTAGAAAAATGAGCTTGGAACTACTTTTTAAAGAATGAAACGTGATTTTAGCCGTTAGTGAAAAAGTACGGTTTATGGCAAATACATAAATAAATCCAATAAATCTGGAACGACATGAAAACAAATTCATTTGTTTTTACACAACCAAGGGACATGGCATTTCAAGAAAGAGAAAGAGTAGTTATTGAGCTGAATGATATACAGAGTTAGGGCAGTTCAATCTATCAGTAGAAATGGCTACTGCCTGAAGGCGCAGTAAATTGCATAACTGTGTATCGAGAGCTGAAGGCAGTAGCACTTACAGTTTCTATACAAACTCGTTTTAATATATGGCTTTCGCCACATCAATTGCTCTTGTTCTAGAAAAATATTCATTTTATAAACATCAACAAGCATGTAGATCTTAGATTTCTTTATAAATTTCGAGAAGAAACAATGCCCTCCGCAAAATCTCATGTTCCTCGGGGTATTTTGTTCGCGTCATGAAAGTGCATATATATATATATATATATATATATATATATATATATATATATATATATATAAAGCATGACATTCACTTTATTTTAGGAACTATTTTACCTATATAGTCAAAAAATTATAGTCTATTTAAAGAATCTTGCAATTGCATTTTACATATAAAATTTAAAATATAAAATGTAGTAACTATTTTTGTTATTCTGCATTTTCGTGTTGATTAAAAGAATAACTGTGACTTTTTGTTTATCACGTAGCATAAAATTATATTTCTATATATATATATATATTTATACACACATATACACACACACATCTATATATATATATATATATATATATATATATATAGAGAGAGAGAGAGAGAGATAGATAGATAGATATATAGATAGATAGATCAATTCAAGCGTTATTTTTACTGTATACCCATTTGTATTATAAAAAACAGTGTGTCCATCTAAACACGGATATTCACTAAACATGACGTTTGACGTAATAAAAATTATGGATTAACAATAAATCCATAAATTCTTCAGAAATTTGCTAATACATATATATATATATATATATATATATATATATATATATATATATGCGCATGTTTCATTAAAAACGTCAGACAAGGTACTACGATTAAGCTTTTTATTTAATTTTTCTTGTTCTCCTATAAGAGTTTTGTTTTCTGGCCATAAAGTTTGTAAAAATTGTCCAAATTTCTCACCACTATTGGGAAGTCGACTGCTTCTTTGGTATTCTTTGACTGTAAACACATATCAGGAAGCGTAGCACCATATCACCCTAAGTATTAACGAAGACCAAGTTAAACACAGACAAATAATTACAAAAACAATCTTTGCAACTTATGCCCAATAGCAGGGATGAATATGAACAATTTTTATACACTTTATATCCAGAAAAGACGCTTATACCAACACATATATACAATTTTATACACACACAAGCACACAAGCACACACACATACATAAATACACACACACACATATATATATATATATAGAGAGAGAGAGAGAATTGAGATCAACGTGTTTTAGTGGACTCAGCTGTTTTCAATCACCTTGTCTGAATCGTCTTCAAGAAGCGAGAGTAAGATCTAAAAGGTCAGCATATCTAACAGTGATCTCATTCCACAATCCTTACTCTGTTTCCATATGTGGCCTCATTTGTAAATCACTAGCGGTTCTTAAATGCCACTTAACATTATCGCACAAAATTTCATAACTGAATCAATTAACCTGTCAGATCTTCATTCGTCGAAACCGAAAAGAGAGTCCACTGTATATATATATATATATATATATATATATATATATATATATATATATATATATATATAATATAATATATAAAATATTCGTGCTCCGTGAGAGATTCATAGAAGATTGAAATTTAAATACAGTAAATTCGGCCTTGCTAACCGAACGCTCCTCTGTGGCCAAATCAAGGCACGTCAAGCTAAACGACGGTTCTGTATAGGATACAGGTTCGAATCCTGTCGAAGGAGGAATATCTTCTATGAAAATTCCTCGGAGATTCAGTCCGGTAAATGTTTAATACTGTATATTATAAACAGAGCATTGACCGAAATATTTGTATCTATTAAAAGAATGTATAAACATAAAAATGTCTTAAAATATATATGTGTAATGTGCATTTAGGCAGCAATCCCTATTTTATAGATGTTTCATTAGAGACGACAGACTGCGATTAAGATTTATATTTAATTTTTCTTGTGTTCGAAATGTTTTCTTTTCTTAGTGTGTAAAAACAGCCCAAATGTTCTGGATTCCGAGAGCCTTCGGCTATACTTATTGCCATTATCAAGGATGATTTTATTTTTACTTTTTAACCAGATGTTTGGGTTGTGTGTATGTATCTGGAGTTATAAGGATTATTTTCCGAACACAGTCATCACATTGTGGCCATGTTTGTTGTTAATACTATTGTTGGTTTTTCATTTATATCATTAAGGCTCTCATTATTTTTAGTCTTTTTTTACATGTGGATAAGGTTATTATATTTGTATTTTCAACTGGTATGTTACGGATGGAGTCTGGTAAGTTTGTGTGTCTGGTTAAATAGATTCTAATCGAACTATTTAACCGCTTGCACATAGAACAACGGCAAATTTGATTAAAATCTCGGTGTATTTTTTATTTTCAAATTTCACATGTGTGACTTTTTTTTCTTATCATTTTAATGTTTACACATATTATATATCTCTTTGCAAGGTAGATTAGAATTGAAGTGCTTAAGTGCCACTATTCATAGCCTGTAGTTAAATTATTTCCTCATGGAGTTTAGTCGCTGTGTTCATATGCAACGAATGAATGATTACAACTTTAAACCGTAATCAATAAAGAACGCTATATTACAATTTAAATTAATTTTTATTATTTGCTGTTGGCATTTTTCTTATTTAGGTATTTATATGAAAAATCTTTCCATAAGAAACTTATTAGATCTATTTTTTTTATATTTACTATTATTAATTATAAGTTATAGGAAATAAGAAGTCTTATTTAAAAATGTGATGTTTTTCTTACTGTTGGAGGAGTCTAAACGCCTCTTAGGCTGAGCAATCTCTGTCTCTCTCTGTGTCTCTGTCTCCCTCCCTCTCTCTCTCTCTCTCTCTGTTTTTCTTACACACACACACACACACACACACACACCATCTTTCTCTCTATTTCTCTTTCACTTTCTCTCACACGCACACACAATGTTTCTCTCTCTCTCTCTTTTTTTTTCTCTCATACGCAGGCACCATCTTTCTCTCCCTCTTTCTCTCTGACACACACCATCTTTCTCTCACTCTCACCGCTCTCTATTTCACACTCTCTCTCTCACACGCACACATCATCTTTCTTACTCTCTCTCTCTTTTTTCTCTCTCTTTCACAAACGCACACCATCTTTCTTTCTCTCTTTCTTTCACTCTATCTCTTTCACTCACACTCTCTCACACACCATCTTTCTTTCTCTCTCTCTATCTCTTTCTCTCTCTCTCATACAGACACACACTATCTATCTATCTTGAAACAAGTGAATATCTATCTACATATTTGTAAATAAAATGTTCACAAAACTTGTTTCTATTCAGACTTTCCCGGAGATTACATCGATTAGGCTGAAGATTTCTGTTTTAAATATTCATCCCAAGCAGGGTAAGAAAGCCAGGAATAACTGTGTGTAAGAGAATAAGGAATTATTATTAAGAAGAGGGAACAGTAAAAAGAGAAAAAACACAGAAGATAACGATTGACATTGCAATTAAATTTTTGAAGTTAACTGGAAAGCAAGAAGCCTGAAAAGAGTTCCACAAGCGAGAAGTGCGATAGAAGGAACTGTTGGCATAGAACTTACGGTTGTATCTCGCTATTTCAACTTTAAAATGATGAGACATTGCCGCCAATCTCATAGTTCAATTAAATTCTTTGATTAAGAAGAAGAATATTTTTTTAAAATACGTTGTCTTAAAAGACGTTAATCTATAAACTTATTTAAATGTGATCGTCTTTCAACGATATTATTGCAATGGCGAATTTTTATTTAAATAATTTAAAATATAAGTCTGAGGCTAACGAGCGGTGTATCTGCTAAACTTGAAGTCGGGAAGATAAGTTTTTTTTTAATATTTTTCCATTAATAAAAATTGTTACGAACAGATTTTTGAAAACTGATTTTTAATATTAAAAATATTGACCATTATTTTACAAACATCTGCCTGCCTTTAATTGCTTTAAATTTCAGTAATTTACTGGACCACGTGTTTTCTTATGCGTTGTGTTCTTCTTATCTACCAGCAGCCATACCCAGCTGGTCGATCAAAAAAGTGTTCAATTAGAATGGAGCAAAAACAGCATCATGTTTAGATATATCAGAGTTTATCTTCTTCACTTTAAATACTTTCATTAAAAAAACCTTTTGAATTAATGCAGTTACTGATATAACAGAAGTAGCCTGTATTTATTCAATCAAAGTTAGCCGAGGACATGAAGGTGTAAAACAGGCAATATGAAGACCCACTTTATTTTGGAGTTTTTGAAATTCAATTTGTCAGTGTGCTACCAGGGATGTAAAAGAAAATACATTTATAGTTTGATGAAAATTGGTTGAAAGATCAACGAAAAATAAGAAAGAAACCAGTAAAAATCACCATTTTTTTTTTTTTTTTTTTTTTTTGCTATTTACACAGATTTTCACTCTATGTTTGGACACAATAATCAAGTTAAATTACTGTTAAACAATCAACTTATTGTTGGTTACAATTGAGTGAAGTTTCTATTAGATTGCTTGAAAATTGAGGGAGTTTTTACTTTAAAATTTGTGTTGAAATCGATTTCTGTTAAAATCGATTTTTCGTTTTTCTAGGTTTTTCGCTAAACTTAATGGAATAGAAATAAAAATGAGATATCGTTGAGCTCGTCATGATGTAAGTAACCTACATACCAATTTTGAACGAAATTGGAAGAAAAAAGTTGAATTAATTGATTTTTGATGGGCTTTATTGATTATTGATTTTTTAAAATTATCGTTTTTTTACGCTACGACCCTATTTTTACATTGTACAATGCAAGTGCCAACTTTAGTCAAAATCAGCTAGATGGATCTCGAGTGAAAAGGTATTACATAGACAGACACACAGATATTCTCTGTTTTATATATATATATAGAGAGAGAGAGATAGATATATCTGTAGCTTACTCACATTGACCGTGTTTTTAAGAAACATCTATATTTGAAATAAATTAAGATTTCAGAATAAAAGTTTGAAGATGTATATTCTATGCTTGTACAAGCTTAAGTCAATAAAGTCTTCATCTTTTGTTCAGTAAAATTTAGGTGCAACACTAAAGAATCGCAGACCGCCTATTATATTTCATTTCAGTTCAGCCGGTATTCTTGATTCGATTCACACACCTAACCCACGCCCACACTCACACCCACCCACGCACAATATACACACACAGACACAAACACGAACAATGCATACAGAATACACGCCTCAAGCACACGTCACTTACACAAAGATATAACATAAGCACACCACTACAAAGTCATACTGGATAGCCCAACAGGCATACAATAGACACACCTGCACTTACACTTTACATGCACACACGTACATACATACTTTATGCGCACACACAACATGCATAGAGACACGCTACATGCATACAATCAAGCTACTGTACAGACCTACCAAATACACACATGCTACAAATCCATGCACACAAGGTACGCAAACTACACACAGACACACTGCACACGTACACACACAACGTGTACCCCAGAAGACATTGATTTACAGAAAGATGAAGTAGTATTTCTCATGTAAACTAAGAGATCTATTTCTTCCTTGTTCTGTCTCCGGCCAGAGCATGGTTCTCCACAACTTCTCATCCCTTGTAGCTTTTAGCAATGCCTGCCTTTTTATTACCCCCACTCTCATTCACATTTACACTCGCCCTCTCTTGTCTTCAGTAGGTTATGTGAGTGTCAAATTCTCCAAGCCTCATTTCCTCATTGTGTATGACATAAATTTCACCAGCATCTTTTTGATTCTAAGCATAATGTTTTTTGTTTCGATTGTCATTAAAACTTCCCCGTTGTACACATGAACCGTCTATGGTATTCTCAACTTCCTTCTATAGAACTAAAACATCAAGAACTAGTGTCAAAAACTCTCCGTGGATTAAGTGACAGGAAACCACGTCACTATAAGTCCCAAGAAAATCCATGGCAAGACAAAAAGTGGGAAATATGAAGCAAAATAAAACATTAATCTTTTTTAAGCAATTATTTTGAAATCCTTTTCAGAGTTGATTATATGATTTATGGACAAAACTCAAAATAGTTAATTATTCCAAATTATTCCAAAGGAATTATTCCAAAGGAATTATTTCAAAGTAATTATGAAAAAAATAATTCCTTAAATATTTTCTTTTAAAGAAAAGCGTGCCTGGGTTTGTGTATTTGTGTATGTGGTTGTGTTTGCATGCTATGTGCATGTGATTCTGAGTGTATGTCATGAGTGTATATGTTTTTTGCGTATATTATATGCATGCATATAAGATGTGTATTAAGATGCATGTAGCTGAAGCTATGCATAAATAGCAAGACACACACACACACACACATATATATATATATATATATATATATATATATATATATATATATACTCATACAAGAGACATACACACAAAAAAGACGCATATACACACATAACACACATTCACACAGAATACATACACCCACACGAACCAGGTTTACATAAAGTTTTCTTTACAAGAAAATATTAAACTATTTACAATAATTTTCGAGTAATCATTATTTTTTAAGATTAAATGTTAATTAAAATAATAAACTATTTGTATTTTTAGTCATATCGATGGTAAATTAGAAAGTCAAAATATGTGTGTGTTAGTCTTGTGTTTTATTGATCTACCCTCGTACATAAGATTTTCTTTTTCCGCAACTTCGAGATAAATATGAAATCTCAAAGTTTATGTGATTAGAACTATTCAATGTTAAGAATTTTTTTAAAAGCTTTTCGTAAAGATATATTGAACTTTACAGCATTATATACGTGTTGCATCTTCTATTGGTTTATTTTCCAACATATTTCTTTGCCTATTATTAGGAAGTTTCTCGTCTGCTCCTCGTACTTCTCTTTTTCTACATGATCGGCCAACCCTGATTTCATAGTTTCTCCATACACCATATTTTTTATGTTATCCAGATCTTAAGTTTCATGTGTGATTGGTGTCAACCTTTCAATTTTTACGATAGCTACTTTTTTCGATATTGTCAATTTTTCTTGTTGCATTTCCAACATTTCAAATTTTCGATGAATATTTAGAACCGTTCTGAACTAAAGAAAAATTGTGACACTGTAATTCTTACACCCAAAGAGAAGAGGGAATTGTGATTTTATTTCGTTCTCAAGTGTTTCATGTTTTATGGCCGGAAGATAGAGTCTTTGATGTCGGGTCTTCTGAGCTGTATCCACTTGACTGAAAGGAAAAAAAATAAAGAAAGAAATTTTTTTTTTAGTGGGAGAAATTACAGCAAAGCCGGACATTCTGAATTTCCGTCCACAGGTCTATATTAACAATCACAGTTGGAACTGAGATAAAGAGTTCTGTCCCGCCGTTGACAGGGGCAAACTGTTACTTGGCTAGTTCCGAAGCCGCCTGTTCGGGTTGTCAGTCGCGCGTCGGGATGTTATGGACGGAGAGTTGGTAGGAGAAAGAATCGAAATGAAGAGCCGATCTGTTATCCCAAGATAGCAGAAGTTGTTCCAAATGTTTCCAAACTATTAGTTTGGTGCAAAAATAATGTCGTTTTGTCACATATGTTACTATGTGAGAAAACGACATTATTCTTGCACCAACCTAATACCTACCCAGAACGACCAATAGAATCTCTGAAGAAAATACGTTAATATATCAGAAACAACGTTTAAGTTCTCATTTCTCGTCGCGGGATTTATTTCATCTCTTGTTTTTTTTTAGTGAGCGTGAAGTGTAGCCTTCCAGGTTTTTGAAATAGACCGTCACAAAAGAGAATCGAGACGCAACGAGGGGTAGGGATTGGCCGATCGGTGGAAAGCTGGGTGAACGTGCCGTTGAATGTTTACAAAATAATATCAATGTCAAACTCATCAAGTTTAATTCACTGAGCATTGTCAAGAATTTGTCTTTCATCAAATCGATATTAACGAAGATGGAATCCCGACTACAAGACGATCTTTGTTTCGCTTTGAGTCTTAAATCTCTTTTTCTCTTAAATATTAATAGGCATTTTAAATAGACAACTTGACAGTATCACATAAGTAGTTAACTACGCTTAACTCTCTACGACCAAATGACTATTTGGTAAGCTGAACTTTCTCTGATAGTCTTGGAAATAACCTTGGTGCCTACTGCACTATAGTAGCACTTTCGATTTATTGAATTAGAGCCGTTATAATAATAGTAATTATATAGTAGCCTAGTGTAGTAGTGTCTCTAATTATAGTAGCCCTTTCTCTTCACTGAATTAGAGCCGTTATAATAATATTAATTATTATTATTATTATTTTTAATTTTTTGATTTCTGACGTTTACACATTTCTTTCCGGGTTACTTTCTTTCTTTACGAGAAATATTTGATTCATTATGGCGGTATCCAAATAAAGAACTCGATAATTATCACAAGTCGTTATATGTCGCTTCACGAGGAAGCAAACATCGTCAACGATGTTAGCTGAAAAATTGTTTTTATTCTTTGTCTTGATTCCCACCCAAGAACGGAGAAAGACAGCCTTCTTACCATCTAACTTTTGTTTGCTATGTTGATGGTAAATATGTATGCCGGAATAAATGCGATAGTTTTTTGGTTTGGTTTGTTTTGTTTTACGGTATATCAACCTCAATGCGTTATTTAATGCCGACAAGATGTTTATTGCTGGTAATATTTTTTTCTTGAAAAATGTATTACCAGTAATGAAATGTTACCAGCAATACATTTTTGAAAAAAAATATTACCAGAAATAAAAATCTTGTCGGCATTAAATAACCCATTGAGAGAAAAACCTGTAGGCAAACCTATCGCAATTCCATCTTCCTGTAGAAGGTGCATATGCTTTAAAACAAAACAAACCAAACCAATGTCTCTCTCTCTCTCTCTCTCTCGCTCTCTATCTCTCTGTATCTCTCTATGTCTCTACTGGAATATTTTCCAACCAATCCGAGGGCTCCAACTACAACAGGGATTTTTGGTGTCCCTATGTGCCACATATTTTAGATTTCTTTTTCAAGGTCCTTGTATTTTGACAGCTTTTTGAATATCTTCAAAGATATGTTGCAGCCAGCAGGGACTGCCATATCAATAAGGAGGCACCGTTTATGTTTGTGGTCATTAATAACAATGTCTGGGCGGTTGGCCTTGATTGTTCTGTCAGTGTGTATTGTGTAGTTCCATAGAATTGTAACAGGTCTTATCTCCGTAACCGGGTCTGGGTGGTGTTCATACCAGTTTCTTTCAGTTTCCTTCCTGTAGAAGTTGCATATTTCCCAGTGCAGATATTGGTCCACTCTGTCATGCCGGGTTTTATACTAAGTGGGTGTCAATATCGTGCAGCCTGATACATTATTATTATTATTATTATTATTATTATTATTATTATTATTATTCCGTTAATTATTAAGTTAATTAGCACGTGCGTTACGCTCTGTAAGAGCTTAGCTGTCTCCTGTCGACAAATTATTGATATAGCAGTAGTAAACAGAGTAAATCCTTACCATTTTGTCTACTTCCGGTTAGCATCACTTTGGGGGTTAGATAATTTTACTCATCATTATAGGCGCACTTAAAACAGTCTCAAAGAGACTTGTAGAGAAGTTGAAGGAATTGGAATATATATAATGCGTCAAAATTCATAATGCTATATTAAGGTTGTCACAATAAAATGTGTTTTCACCAAATTATATATATATATATATATATATATATATATATATATATATATTGATGCCATTGATGGCAACGTCCGGGGAGGAGGCGGTGTCTTGTGCCAGGATGTTGGTCTTTTTGAGGCTGATGGTCAAGAGGAACTCCTTGCAGGTGTGGGCCAGGCGGCTGACTAATTCTTGCAAACTGTCTTCCGTCAGCAAACAGCATCTCATGAATGAGGACCTTGGTCTTAGCGCGCAGTTGGGCGACGTTGTAAAGTTTGCCGTCTGCTGTAGTGCCGATGTAGATGCACTCTGCGCAGTTGTGGAAGGCATACTGGAGGAGCATGGAGAAGATCCCAGTGTCGGCGCGAGCACGCAGCCTTGCTTTAGACCGCTGCTCAACCGTTATAGCAGACTGTGCTGTGCATGTCCTCGGGGAAGGACTTGTCCATCTGCAGCAGTCTGAGGGGGGCATCCTACCTTCCTCTCCAGGAGGCTGAAAAGTCTGCTTCTGCTGACCAAGTCAACGGCGATATACAGTGGTTTCTGCTGCTCACGGCACTTTTCCTGCAGTTGGCGTAGTGAGAAGATCATGTCCACTGTAGATCGACCTGCCTTGAAGCCACACTGCGACTCGTGGTACACACGGGAGGCGAGGCTCTGCAGGCGTGGTAAGACGACGCAGGCAAATGCCGCGATAGTTATTGCAGTCGCTGCAGTCACCTTTATTCTCATAGAGAGTGACCATGTTGGCATCTCGCATTTCCTGGGGGACGGGCCTTTCTCCTAGAACAGGCACAGAACGAGACATGAAACTGGCCGACATCGACCCCAACACCTGGGAAGCCGTGGCTGACAATCGTCAGCTTTGGAGAGCCACTGTCAGAGACGGCGTCACGATTGCAGAAGCCGCGAGGGAAGATCAACAGGCAGCAATGAGAGCCAGGAGAAAAGCAAGGACAGCCCCCGACTCCGTGTCATCCAGTTTCATCTGCGCCAAGTGCCTGAGAGACTGCCGCTCAAGAGTGGGACTATACTGTCACCAGAGGCGATGTGACTCCATCGCCTTGAATTTAAAAAAAAAAAAAGAAAAAAAGCGCTACTCCATCTTCTCCCGAGACGGACGGATGCCAAACGAACGATACACACACACACACACACACACACACACACACAAACACACACACGCACACACGCACACACACACACGCGCGCGCATATATATATATATATATATATATATATATATATATATAGAGAGAGAGAGAGAGAGAAAGACATTTATATGATCAATATATCATGTTAGTTCCAGCTTATGATTTTTCTCTTTGTTAAAAATATTGATATATTCTGTTGTAGTGTGGGCTTTATTATGCGAGCTATTTTATTATTAACAAATAAATTATATATATATATATATATATATATATATATATATATATATATATATATATATATATATATGTCACAGAGGCATTAACACAATAACCTAAAGACGCGAATGATTGTTTTATTTGATCTTCTCATATTGCCACCTCTACACTCTCTAACCTTCGTCTACCCTCTAGTCATTTATTTTGTTAAATTTTCTCTCGTTTAGTAGGTCTTGAAATACTTTTTATTGCTTCCCATTGATCCTTTGTGTTCGAATATTGTTTCCCATATTCTTATACATCTATTTAATGATGAACAACACGTTTTCCATTTCATGAATTTAGTGACCATTATATTAATTTGAGGGTTTTTAAACTTTTTCTGATAAGGTAAGTAAGTTTTTCAGAAGGTGAAGGGGTGTTTTTTTTTATCGTCAATAATTTATAATTAAAATTTATTTGAAACGTGTTCCAATTTCTCCTCCTCATTCGCCATTTTTGTAATTGTGTCTGTAGTTTTGTTTAATTGCGACAACTTGTAGGTATATATAATGATGTCGTTTATATATATATATATATATATATATATATATATATATATATATATATATATATATATATATATATATATATATAAAGGAAAACTAGTTTTATCCAAAGCGTTTTGTTCAATTTCGTCTTTCCTATTGTCTTTTTCTACAGGTTAATTCTGAGAAATTTATATACATACATATATATATATATATATATATATGTATTTCTTCATCACCCGCCAACCATAATATATATATATATATATATATATATATATATATATATATATATATATATATATATATATATATATATATAATCTTTTCACCCGGAGAAAGGCAGGGTTACTGAGTGTGAGAGCATGTGCGAAAATTTTTTATATTATTATTATTATAAATTATACGAAATACCGAGGTTTATTTTTTTTTTTAAATGTGACGTTTTTGTTAGTGGTGGAGGATTTTGCGGTCTACAAGCTATTTTGGCAGAGCAATCTCTCTCCTCTGTCTGTCTGTCTGTCTGTCTGTCTGTCTGTCTCTCTCTCTCTCTCTCTGTTTCTTTCTCTGTCTGTCTGTCTGTCTGTATCTCTCTCTGTGTGTATGTGTGTGTTTCTCTCTTGAAACAAGTGCGAAACTTACGATCTGAGAATTTTTCGTATTTATGCTAATTAGATATGTTCTTCTGGTTTTGATTGGGTGATCTCATTGAATATCAATGTCTCAGAGGATTTTGGTATTCATTCTGTAAGACAGATTCAGGCTAATACATGTACCGTTGCTTTGTACAGTCGAATCATAGTAATTTACATAGTGCCCACTGCGTCACACCTTGTACCTTCCAGTAATGTCTATACACTTTCTGAGTTCTTAGTTGATTTTTTTAGTGGCATTATGAGTTATTTAATACCAACATCTGAATATTTTGAACAGAATTTTATGGCTTCATCTAAACATATTTTGAACGCAGTTGTATGCCTTCAACTACAGCTAAAATGTATTGTTGGTCATTTTTTTATATAATGTATTGTGTACAACAAAATGACCAACAATTTAATATTTAATATTTCAGCACTCGTTTCTAACGAAAACTACATGTTTCTCAATACTTTGCTTCGTCTTTTGAAGGCATCTTTCGCACTTCCAATATGTCTTCAGATTACGGTGTAGCATTTTCTGTCCTCTCTTAAAAAATTTCCCGGGAATTCAGTTTTTCATACTTGCTTTTGGAAATAATACTTTCGCTTATTTTGTCATTTGCTTCGTATCAATCAATGTATTGATTGAATTTCATATTTCCCACTGGGTCCTGTCTGCGGCCCAGAGATAATAAGCAAGGGGTTGGGGAGTTAGGTGTTCAGATATAAGGGGTGATCTGGTCGCAGCTGTTTTCCTGCTTGCGTAGCATCGTTACCAGACATAGGGTCTTCCAGCCGCCACCCAAGGCACTTATTCTAGGACTCCGTTTTGAGTCTGAGACCCTCATCAGCAAATTCAGGAATTCTTTTCTTATCGGAATGATCAGAGTAAGTTTTCGTAATGATCATTAGACTCCTCCAACCCTTTCTACATCCTTTGCACTGTCCTCAGATTGACACCCAAACCCTCTTAAATGTTCCTATTGGAGCTTTTGACGCGAAGAGGTACAGCATGCCGTTTCCAAATTTCTGGTACAGGGAATTGCGTTATGGTGGTCTTTTTTTCATGGACGGTGCCCAACTGACCCTACTATACTGTATAGTCCATGAAGAACACACAACGCGCATGAGTAAAATTAAAAAGATAAAATGCCGAAAATTTAGCTACGGCACCCAGTATATTGTCATGCTAGACAATTTTTCTCTCCAGAACTTATCTTACATATTTATAAGTCTACCATTCGTTTACGCTATAATATTACTGTCGCATATAGTCCAGTGCCCAAGCTATTTACCTTGAGTTCTTTGATAAAATCAAAAGAAGAATCAGCAGTATTATTGGTCCTGATCTGGCAGCTCGACTTAAGACACTTTCCCATCGCCATAAGGTTGCCTCTCTGTGCCTATTCTATAAACATTTCATCGTAATTGTTCAGATGAGCTCTTTGTATTAAGACCTAGATTTTTTAAATTTAAGTGCAGTACTAAATTGACGTCAAGATATCATCAATTAACAGTTGACCTGGATAGATGAAACCGTAAATTCTATGCTAACAGTTTATTTTCTCGCACTTCTCGATTGTAGAACTCTCTTCCGGGTCAATGCTTTCCAGCCAACATTAATCTGCAAAGTTTCAATGCAATGTCACTTGCTGATTACTCTTTTCTCTTTCTGCTCATTAGTAATATATGTATATATATATATATATATATATATATATATATATATATATATATATATATATATAGATGTAATGGAATAACCTGTCACCTCCATAAGTGACTATATTATAGGTAGTAACTATCTATAAGTATCTGTAAGTAAAACGAACTAAAGAGACGAGCTGCAACCTGGTCCAGCTAAACAATCGAACTCTTCGTCTTCTAGCAGAAAGGAATCCGGACGAGTCTCCGCCGAAGGGCAGAGTCTCGTTCGGGGAGGTAGACTGCCCCTGAATCCGTTTATGCGGGTTCCAAAAGGGGAATATTTTTGGCTGAGCCAACGGGCTCAGAGAACCTACGTTAAAACGGCCTTGTGCTATATGCAACCCTCGTTGGGGGGTAACTAAATATACTAGCTGTGATCTGTTGGATCCGAATAATGTAAATAGTGTACGTTGCAATAAATATGGCGACAAAGATGAGGAAAATAGAACGAATAATGTAAATAGTGTACATAATACCTCATCTCAGAAATATAGACAGATACTGAAAGGCCGAAATGTTGTAATAAATATGGCGACAAAGATGAAGACAATAGTCCGAATAATGTAAATAGTGTACATAATACCTCATCTCAGAAATAGGGACAGATACTGGAAGGCCGAAACTTTGTAATAAATATGGCGACAAAGTTTCCTGTCTCGACAAAGTTTCCTGTCTAAATCTAAGTTTCATTTAGATCTTATCATTGTTCACGCATTTCGACTGAAAACAATTTCATATATATATATATATATATATATATATATATATATATATATATATATATATCGCCAAGATTTGTCCCAAAAAAGCAATTTGAAATTCTATTTTATACTATTATATGCTTTGTATACTGGCAAGAGTAGTGTAATACTTACAAATACATTAAAATCAATGATTTTATTCAAAGTTCTCGTTTTTATCAGTCGCATCGCTTCAAAGTCTGTTTATGGGTTTAAATTTACACCTTCCATTTTTAAGTCTTCTGAAATACTTTGTTTGATGTGAACCCTTTTGATGAGAAACATCTTCTGTCCCTCGTTTGACAATGGAAATCTCTTTCTCTTCATCACAAGAAAGACTCAAAGCGGCGGGAAAGTGAAAGGAAAAGATCTTTCGTTTTAATCTTAAGACCAGTAATAAAGGCTAGGCTTTTGTTGGCAAAACTTTTTGCATTTATCAAGATTCGTGAAATATATTGATCGGTGTATACGCGGAGTTGGAGTGAAATCAAGGTAAAAACGACTCGACTGAATATACTGAGGTAAATAGATAGATAGATCGATAGATCGATAGATATGAACAGAATGATATAGAGAGATAGATAGATAGATAGATAGATAGATAGATATGAACAGAATGAGATAGATAGATAGATAGATAGATAGATATGAACAGAATGATATATATATATATATATATATAGATAGATAGATAGATAGATATGAACAGAATGAGAAAGATAGATAGATAGATAGATAGATAGATAGATAGATAGATAGATAGATACGAACAGGCTGAGATAGATAGATAGATACGAACAGGCTGAGATAGATAGATAGATAGATAGATAGATAGATAGATAGATAGATAGATAGATAGATAGTTGTTATGTTGTTTCCTAATCTTTTTACTCAGGTATCACTCAGTATACTCAAATATTAATTATTACACGTGCATAGAAATAAATTACCGAGAAGTCCCACCAAAACACCCAGCGATTCGTCAAATGGCCAATTGGGTCTACAACTTGTCCGTATCTGCTAAAATTTCCTGAAATTCACAAATTAACTTTACTTTGTTTTTGATGAGCAATGTGACGAAGGCATGCCTTTTTTAAAGAGCGTGAAGTGATTTTCTACTTGATGAATGCCCAAATAGACATGAAATCTGTAAGCAATTGATTTTCAACCATTTTTTCATGCTTTCATTCTTTAAAAAAGGGAATATTATTCAGGCTTGGTGAACAGGAATTCTCAGCTCTTCAAGAATGGATGTTCATCTTAATTGAAAGTCTAGGCTTCTGCTCTCCTCAGATGTCTGAAAAGTTTCACGTTCCTTGCATAGATATTTTATGAGCCTTGTTAAAATGTTACATGAATGAGCCTCGAAACGAAAATTGGAATTGTAAAGGCGCTGAAGCAGTGAAAAATATTTAGTTTTTTTTTTCTCACTGTTTTCACTTAATATGTAAACCAGTGTGTAAATCGACCCCTAAAAGTTTGATGTGTTCAGAAAATGTTAAGTCGATGTCTGGCAAAGTAGTTGAATCCCAAAATAAAGTCGTATCGCTTCCATTAGACAGCCATGTCTTGCAGTTCAAAAAGATAAAGATTGATCAATTAATAGAATATTCCATTACACCAACGCATGCATGAGAAATAGTTTCCAAGTATCTTTCGAAATATATATATATATATATATATATATATATATATATATATATATATATATATATATATATAAAAGTGAACATAGAAGTCAACACTTAGAGGCGACAGTCTGTTTCATGCTATATGCAATCTTCAAGCCACGTGTGCTGTTATTTTTCTCGGCTATTTATATATATACGGGTTAGTGGTGCATTGTGGGTATTCTATTATGGCGGTTATTTCACCGGAAGTCGTTTGTTTATCTATTTAGGTCAAATTATATTGCTTGTTTTTATTTTTGTTTCTTATTTTATTTATTTATTTATTTATTAACGTAGTAAAAATTTGTTTATATCACTTATTTAACAGTTTTGTTTTGGTTTGGGAATTTAATTAAAACTATTTGTTCAGTTTTGGGGTTGATTGTTGTAGTTCATTCTAAGTATTATTTTGGCGGGAACAGTTTTTTAATTGATTATTTTTATTTGGGATTGGTTTGTTTATTTATTTACTTGGATGAATTTAGGTTAATTTATTTTACTTGTATATTTTCTCTTTTCGGTTTTCGATTTTTAAGTAACATAGTATAAATAACCACCATAATAGAATACCCACAATGCACCACTAACCCGTATATATATAAATAGCCGAGAAAAATAACAGCACACGTGGCTTGAAGATTGCATATAGCATGAAACAGACTGTCGCCTCTAAGTGTTGACTTCTATGTTCACTTTTATATTTACACACGCTCTATCTCTGATATTGAGCACTTTATTCCATAAATATAGCACACCTTAAGACTATATTTCTTTATATATATATATATATATATATGACCTTGGACACTTCGTCATGGTGTAATATCTAGCAAGGTTATATTCATATTATATATCCTCATTGGGGATTTTTTAAATTGGTTGTTTTATTTCCCTCCTCCCACATACGACGATTTGTACATATGGGGACTATTTAGAATTTTCATAGAGACAATCAGGTATTATGGTGGATGAAATGCTAGTAAGAATGTGGTGTTTTGGTGTTAGGAATATTGTTTGTATATTTGTGTCAGTGCTTGTGGCTAGCTAAATTTAAAATTAAGACAGATGAAGAATGTCCTTTTTCCCAGAAATAAATATCGTAATATCTAGCAAGCTTTTCGCACTAGATCAATTTACGACTGATTAGTGAGTTCGATCCTAACTGTGTGCACTTTGCCTTTGGCCTTGCTAAATCCCTGTACAATGTGACCGTAACATAATCTAAACCACAAACCTAAAGGACGCGATTGGTCAAATCGGCTATATTTCATGAAAGCTTTTATTGAACTAGAATTACTTTGCAAATTATATTTATAAGACAAATATCATTAATAATAACAGCATTCTGAAAATATGAAAATATCAATCAATTTAAATTCCCTTATATTCATCACTCTCTCAGGTTTTAAACGATTAATTTATTAATTTGATCTTTTCTCCTACGCACAACACTTCAATTTGTGGGTGGGTAATTTTAACTTGACTAGAAAAATATAAGAAATAAACATAACGGAAAAAAACAGTTTGAATCAATTGATTCTGCCGTAGAAAATGACTACATATACACATTTTCCATGAAATTTATTTTACTTTTTCCATCTGACATTAATTTTTATTGATGTAACGTTATATTTACATTTTCTTCCTCGGAACTTCACGATCTTTAGGCTAAAAAACTGTAATTTTACTACAAAAGCCTAGAGTGTCTGCACAAACACATATAACCAGTAAATATATTAGGTTGGTGCAAAAATAATGACGTAATAATGTCGTTTTTTGACGTATTGTTTAACGTCAAAAAACGACATTATTACGTCATTATTTTTGCACCAACCTAATAACATTTAATTTAGTTGTTTCATCTTCAAGCGAATTTTGAGACAGAACTAATGCTTTTAATTTAATTATAGAATTAAATTTGAAGTTTTTAGCTTCCATTTTTGAAACATTGTAATTCTTGTGTAGCGAAAAAACCATATTTTAAATCAGTTACTTTATAATATATCTATCTATCTATCTATCTTTATATATATATATGTATATATATATATATATATATATATATATATATATATATGTGTGTGTGTGTGTGTGTGTGTGTGTGTGTGTGTGTGTGTAATCGGTGTCGACTATAGTTCATAATCATTACACGGGATGAGTGCAATTTTTTAACATAATTTAGTATGCATAAAATTTGGGATACTGTATTCAGTATAAATAAGCAGTAAATTACATTCTAGTCTAACTACAATTGCATGACTTTGTGTGTAAAACATTGAACTCGGAACTCTTTGGGTCTAGTCACTTGATCTAACCAACGTCTTTATCAGTTCGAAATTTCAATTACCTGAGGAAGGCCGGAGCGTACAACGGCCGAAACGTTGTCAATATGGCAACGAAGACGAGGAGAACAGTCCGAATAATGCCAATAATGCAAATAACCAATAATAATTACAAAATAGCAGAACGAAATGCTTCTCGCAACTACCAGAAAAATGGCATCGACTAATGAGAAAGGGAAAGGTTAATAAGACTATAGAAAGTGAGGACAAAAATAAAGGGGTCGATACACATGTATCCTCTATGTTAAAAGAGTGAAAGTCTTAAACTAACCTTACATTGGACCAGGATAACTCAGTTCAACGGCTCAAAATCCTCCTGGCATCTTCTATGAGCCGTATACGTTCAGGGCTTTGGCGAATATGGCTCTCCACAATTTCTTGTCCTTTCTAGCTCTTCATAACTTTTGTCATCTCTCCCAAACCCTGCTCTGCCATCCATTTGTTCAAACTCGCCAGGGATGCTGGGCGTTGTTTTTCATCTGGCCTTCTTAACTTCAATCTTCCTCGTGAATTATTGCCCAAATTTACCAAACTCTCTTCCCTTATTACGTGCCCTATAAGTTTCAAATATCCTGATGTTAAGTATAAGTGTCCTTTTCGCTGGCAGCTGATCAAGTAGATGAACAAAGACTGACAAACATTTAAGTTGAATAGGAATATCCCTTAAAAGCCACCGACATTTACTAAAACTTATAAGACAGATGACTAAAGAAATTGTAACTTCAATCGCAATGCACGTCGATTTAAATTCAATTAATGAAATCATAAAGAAGAAAATTATTCGCTTATTTCAATTTAGATAATTATAATTCTATCGATAAAAATGAAGGCAGTTATATTAGAATCACAAGATAACATAAGGTTTGAAATGAAACCTACGACTATATTTCATCACGTTTTCAAAGCGCGATTATTTCTCGCTAGGAAATTGTCTCCTCCCATTTTAAATTCCTATACCAAATAGTAACGTTTATTATGATTTAAAAACTGACAAGCAGTTTTTTTTTATTCATCATCCTCATCTTTTTTATATTCACTCGGCATCATTTTTATTGACCACTTACAAGGATTATTTTAATATTCAAAGTCGCTTTTCTGACATTCGATTGGTTTCTAGTATTTTTTTTTTGTTCTCCCAGATAATTAAACAAAATTCAAACGCTAAATTTGTTTTAAAAAGCAACAATACTACACGAGAAGATAAATGAAATTATTTAGGAAATATTTTAGAAAATATTTTATCTCGGGAATATGTTTTATCTCAAAGCAAATATGTTGTGAATATGTTGTGAATACCTGTCAGCAATTAATCAGAAAATAAAATCTTGGGTGAGGTCAAGAAATGTAAATTAATTCAAATCATTACCGTTACTAGTAACAAGTGGATGAAAAGATTTAATTGCAATGACAACATTGAAGAAGACTCTGCGTGTACAGCAATTTTTAGAAGATACCAGTATGATATACTCTCATTGTTCCACATAAAATTCGGTCAAATGTTCTTTTTATCTTTTTTGTTATTAACACAACGTTTCTCTAAATGTTTTCTCAGATGAAGTCTTTTTATTATTCCACATATTATTCGGACTATTATCTTCATCTTTGTTGTTATTAACACAACGTTTCTCTAAATGTTTTCTCAGATGAAGTCTTTTCATTATTCCACATATTATTCGCTCTATTGTCTTAATCTTTGTTGTTAGTAACACAATATTTCTCTAAATGTTTTCTCATCTTCTCAGATGAAGTCTTTTCATTATTCCAAATATTATTCGGACTATTGTCTTCATCTTTGTTGTTATTAACACATGGTTTCTCTAAATGTTTTCTCATCTTCTCAGATGAAGTCTTTTCATTATTCCACATATTATTCGGACGATTGTCTTCATCTTTGTTGTTATTAACACAACGTTTCTCTAAATGTTTTCTCATCTTCTCAGATGAAGTCTTTTCATTATTCCAAATATTATTCGGACTATTGTCTTCATCTTTGTTGTTATTAACACATCGTTTCTCTAAATGTTTTCTCATCTTCTCAGATGAAGTCTTTTCATTATTCCACATATTATTCGGACTATTGTCTTCATCTTTGTTGTTATTAACACATCGTTTCTCTAAATTTTTTCTCATCTTCTCAGATGAAGTCTTTTCATATATATATATATATATATATATATATATATATATATACTGCGTCTAGAGATTATATGCAAAAGAGGTATTGTCAAATATTTTATGTAAAATTCATAGATATGTGTTATCCAATGAAATAATTTGTACTATAATGTATAGCGAGTAACCATGAAAGCAATTAAGTCCCAATTTTCAATTTCAGATTGATAATTAGTATTTTTTCAGTAATTATAGCAATTTGCAGTGTCAAGATATTATTTGCAAGAACTAGAATTTAGTATTATGGCTCGTAAAAAAGAACTAACAATGAATGAAAAGAACTATATAATCAAAGAAATTTGCAAAGGTAAGGCTTCGCTTCAAATTTCTAAGGATTTGAAAAGGGATAATCGAACCATCAAGAAAATATGTCAAATGGGAATTCAACCAAGGAAAAAAAGTCTCAGGCTGAATTCAAGAAATTTAACAAAGCGAGATCTATCACATATCCGAAGAGAATTAATAAGAAACTCAAATGCGTCAAGTGCGTCCATATTTGAGGCCGCTGGAGCTCCTATGGTGTCAAGGGAAACAAGGTGTAAAGCATTAAGGAAGTTTGCTGATGTAAAAAATCAAATAAAGAAACCCATTTTAACAAAAAAACATAAGGAAAGAAGATTGCAGTGGGCAAAAAAATACATGAAAACTGATTTCAGTAAAGTGCTTTTTACAGACGAATCAAGGATCACCCTCGATTGGCCCGATGGATGAGCTCGAGGATGGGTTTGCAAGCAACATGACTCAAGACAATTTTTTAAACGCCAACAAGGCGGCGGTGGGATCATGATATGGGCTGGGATTATTGGTAATGAGCTCGTGGGTCCATTTAAACTGAAAGACGGGGTTAAAATGAATTCCAAAAGTTACTGTGATATTCTAGTGCAATATTTCTTTGAATGGCTTGATAACCAGTCTTTAGGCAAGCGTAGATCTATGATCTTTATGCAAAACAACGCATCAAGTCATGCATCAAAGTTTACTAAATCCTGATTGAAAGAAAAGGGATTTGTTGAAGATTCTCTTATGGACTGGCCTTCAAACAGTTGTGACTTGAATCCCATTGAGAACCTGTGGAGCATCCTCAAGACAGATATTTATTCTAATGGAAGGCAATTCAACAGCAAATGTGACCTCTGGGAGGCAGTTAAAGTTGCTGCAAACAACTTACCAGTCGCTAAAATTGCAAATCTAACATCAGATGTTGACAATAGGCTGCTAAGAGTTATTGAAAAGAAAGGAGCATTTGTGCAATAAATTTTAGGAGGTTCTTATTATTTTTTGTTAATATATCTTTTATTTTTAAAACAAAATTGTTATTTTTATGTTTTTCTTTTAAGAAATTGACTATTTGTTTTAAAATCTTTTCATATTATTTTTTTACATTAGTTTTACGAGGTATAATAATGTAAAAGTATCAAAGTAAATAGTTGCAAATAAACTACTGACAGTCAAATTAGTCTGTTTTGTTAACTTAGTAAACTTTTTTCCAACTAAAAACAAAAGTTTTCTCTATCACTATACATCTAAGTTAATAATATTGAGTAGAATCTAAACAAAATCATAATAGGACTTTTAACATTAAAGACGCAACTGTTTATATTAATTCATAACTTTCATATAATCTCTAGACGCCGTTTATATATTAAATCCACATTGGCCTGAATCAGTTCTCTCACAAACGTATGCTTCAGTCAATCTCTGTGGATACTTATTTATGGATTTCCTTAGTTGTTTTTTGGTTTTTTACCTCGCCATTCACACCTGAATGATGAGAAATGTTTCCAGTTGATTCATTTATGTTTTGTCTCAACTTCTTTTATTCGGAAACTGTGAATAGCTTTCCCCCGAGTCTAAAAATCAAAAACATTGAGTGACGATTTCACTTGATCTCTCTTGGCTTTCTGAGATAAAGTATCAATTATTAAATTGTTGAAACTCTTATTGATTCACTATATTGCCTCCCAAGTTGATATTTATATTTGTCGCAATTTCAATTTCATTTCAGCCCAAATTGGCCACGTACAGGAATAAAACACAAAATTCACAAGATGAAAGGCATATTTGACTAAAACGGAAGTAAAAAAGGAAATTAAATTTGTATGACAAAAAATGATTAAACATAGAATACCATTGAAAATATCTACTGTTTTCGACAAATCAATAAATATATGAACTTTTAGACATTTCATTATTATAATTTAAACATTTGATGACAAATTCGACAGCCACAATTTTTGCCATAATACCTCAGAAATATCTACCATACAATTTCTCTCTGAATTTCTGGGATAACGAGTTATCATTATTTATATTTGGACTATTGGCCTCATCTTTATTGTTATGAGCACAACGTTTCGGCTGTTTTGCGCTCTGGCCTTTCTCAGGTGTCTATCGACCTGGGTAACCTATAGGCAATTCTTAACTGAAACCTTTATTTAATCTACGGGTGTAGATTGTTCTTTTTCCACTGCTCATCTCTAGGAATATCGTCTTATTTTTATTTAGTAGTATTCAGTTATCTCTCGTCCATTTCCACTGAGTGCACTTCCAAACCCCGGGATTGAAGTTACAACCATTATGTCAACAAATTCATGAACCAACTCTTTAGTATCTGTCTATTTTTCTGAGATGAGGTATTATGTACATTATTCAGACTATTGTCCTCAACTTTGTCGCCATATTTATTACAACGTTCCGGCCGTTCAGTATCTGACCATATTTCTGAGATGAGGTTTTAAGTACATTATTTACATTATTCGGACTATTGCACTGATCTTTGTTGCCATATTTATTACAACGTTTCGGCCGTTGTATGTTCCGACCTTCTTCAGTTGACTGGAATGTCGAACTGAAAACCTTTATTTCGCTCACTGGAGTAGTCTGTGCTAGTTCCACGTGCCATGTCTAATGGATGTCAGTTATCATTTTTCTCCTGTTAATTCACCTATCCAAATTCTCCAATGCCTTAAGCAAGTATTGAACTCACAGCTGTTTGGGTCCTGTCCCTGGTTGTAACCAACGCCTTTATCTGATAACTGACATCCATAAGACATGTCACGTGCTGCTGTCTACCGATGGAAGACTTGTTGCTGTGATTTGTCTTTTTTATTAACGGATTCCATATTGTATTTATTTCTATGCTAGGCCTACTAAGGAGGTCCTCATAACGTAACATACGCGCTGATTCTTTCAGGCGTCTAACTTTCCGATATTCTTCCTTGTAACTTCATTCCTCAGATGCTGATAACTGCCCCTTTCGCTCCACAGCTAGATAATGTTTATTCAAATAACGTCTGTTCGTACTTATATCTCGTCTGTAATATTTAATGTCTTAAAGTCTCAGGGAGTCTTAAATATAATGTTGAGCTATCTACCTGAGGTTTATCCAGATGACGGAGACTATTAATATGTTTTCTTTGGGGGGGGGGGTTGTAATTGTACCTGGCCTGTACTGTAATGTTATATTTTTACAGTGTACAAGGCCCGAGGGGTAAATCTGCTTTTCAATCCCGAGTTTTTGTGGTTGTTTTTTTTTTAGCATTTCACCCCAAGGCGGGAAGCCACTAGCACGAAAGGGGTTACAGAGGATTTGGAGCGAGAGCAAGTAGGAGTGATAGAGGAAAGGATGAGGAGAAGGATAGTGGATATGTCAAGGCAACTGGAGATGTCGATGGACATTACATTTGAATAGTTGGAGATTATAGCTATGAGGGAAACAGGAAAAAGGGAGGGAGTTCCACAGGCGAGAGGTGCTACTGGAGTAGAAGGGACGCCTATATTTAAAAGTTTCTACAGTGAAAGGGTGAGAGTGGGATGCCAGCCTCGTAGGACGCTTGAATTCATGAAGTCTGGGAACCAACGAAAGAAGCTCATCGGAACAATTACCATGAAAGTATTTGGAAAAAAGACAGAGAGACGCAACGACACGTCTGTGAGAGAGCGACTGCAGACAAGATGCCAGATCAGGGCCAATTACATTGCATACTCGTCTCTGGATCTTATCAAGAAACCCGAAGCAAACAGAAGGGCCTCCAGACCGTGTATGGCAGCAATACTCCATACAAGGGCGAATGGTTGATTTGAAGAATTGATTCCCGGGAGAAAAATTTCCTGGCGCGACATAGAGAGCCAACCTTCCTTGTGGTAGACGAAGCAATTGACTCAATGTATTTGTTCCATCTCAGGTCAGCAGAGAATGTGAGACCGATCAGCCGCAGAGAGGTGCTCTCGGGAATTTGAGCGTCAGACATTCTAATGGGAGGCAGGGATGGTTCTCTGTGGTGATTAATAGAGAGCAGTTTTGTTTTAGAGGGATTAAAGTTAACCAGCCAATTCCTGCCCCAGTTCACAACCGATTGGAGGTCTTTTTCGAGATGAACGGCCAGATTAGTTTTGTCGGCTACACTAGAATTGTTTTTGAGGCAGGAGTAAATAGTAGTGTCGTCCGCGTAGATGTCTACTTGGGAACATATGACATAAGTCATAACAATCGCTCAAGGTACGAGGCCTTCTGAGGGAACATCCGTGTAGTCTTATATGTGATGTTAACTTATATCGTGGGCTAATCCTCGTAATGTTTTAGATAAAAATGTTTTTTTATTATATGCCTTTCCCATTATCACTAGTATTCTTGTCTTTGCTATTATAGTGAAAATATTTTAGTCATAGTGCCCTTCGATTACTTCCGGTAACATTATCGGAATTTTCGATCGACCACACTGACCATCAAAGACTTTATCAGATATCTCACCCTTGGAACCAACCTAAGAATGTATTCCATCACATGCACCTGTGGTAGGAGACTCAGGGGAAAGCTACTGTGTAGAAACATCAAACTTCTGTACTCCGACGGGTTGGGGGTGATATCAGGAATAGCTGATCATGTCTGGACAAAAATGAAAGTGAGCAAATATCTACTCACAGATTTTAAGCCAAGGATAAATAATTATTAATCAGAGAGGTCAATAAAAGACAGCATTCAAGGAGACAGAAGCGGACGGTTGACATTGCATCTTTTTTTTAAGTTCAAAGTTGACAGCAAAGCAAGAATTCAGGATAGAGCTCCACAAGCGAAAACCGCAAAAGAAATAACTGTTAACATAGAATTTGTGATTCAACCGTAAAATAACGAGACCTAGCTGCCAATCTAGTACTGCGCTTGGTCAAATCGAGATACTAAAGAGGAACCTCACCAAAACAGTTACCATGAAAGTATAGAAGAGCTACAGAGAAGCTAAGTTACTGCAGCGGAAAAGGGATTAAAGCCGAGATGCTATGTCAGAATTAATAACACTGCAGATTCTTCTGTGGGTTTTACCTAGAATCTATAAATGTATAGCATATTTTAGTGTGATCTCTGGAGATACGGGGTGTAGAGTTAAATCTTAACGAAACCAATTTTTTTAAACCAAATCTTCGATGGATTCAGTGCTTTGAGAACTCACCAAAAATGAAATTTCCTAATCATTCTTGTTACCGTTAATTCCCTTAAGACCAATGCATTCTCTCATGGTGAAATTTATCATTCCTTTGTTCCATTATATGAGAAAATAAATGGTACCGTAGACCAAGAATATGTGTATGAAATTACGCAATCTATAGAACTGAAGTGCAACCAGTAGCAGAATTGTCAACACTCGACTTTTAATTCCTCCAAACGGAAGCTTGCACATTATTTCTAGGAACCGACCATTCAGTTGAGAAATCTTTTCAAAAGCATAAAGCAGACTTCATTGGAACGACAGCATTCATCCGAAACATCAGGTCCAGTTTTGCTTTGCCATTCCACTAAGATCGATATCTTTACAATATTATTACAACGATCGACAAAAGTCCGCATAGAAACTCAGAATAGGAAGCTATTGTCTGAGCTTTTCAAACGGCCTACACAACCCTTGCCTTTCGCCAATGTAGAGCTTACTCACTGTTCGTACGGTAGACTGCCTGGTTTATTCAATTATTAAGGAATTTTATCAGCAAGGAGATAACACGAGTTTCAAAGTGCAATATTTGGGACATCTTTCTCGTGTTGTAAGCGACGTATTACTCGTGCTTATTCATAGAAAACGTTAACAATCAAATTTAATTCGTTATTTTAGTTTTCCTTGTCATTTGTGGCTTCTCATCCGAAAGGTTTTGGCCGATCTGTTCTAGGAATCCAAAACCAGAGTTAGATTAGGTTGAGTCAAAAGTAATTTCCGTTTTGGGTAACCAATTGTAATGAGGAATATATCATTGTAAATGCTAATAATACATAACACGTACACTAACATATGACAATGTTCAACGCAAAAGGCACTGGACTGACAAAGGAAAATCTCTACAACTGACCCCAGAAACTAAGCTCCATGGAAGAATATGTATTGTAGCTTCAATCGTGTCTATGAAGGTTTAGCCGAAGAAATAAGAAAAATGTTTTTCTCTATAATAACTCAAGAAAGAATAAAGAAAGAATAAAGAAAAGAATTGGAACTCGATCGATTTGTTCTCCATCCCCCACCCAACCGCCATATTCAACTGATTTTTTTTTAGTCGTCGCAAAATGATTGATGGGGTAAAACTTCTTTTTTTGTTTTATGAAAATCAATTGTGAAAATTTTTTCACAAAACCTGCGGAATTTTACTCAAAAAGTATCGAAGAGCAGCCTAGACATGGAATTATAAAGTTGGTAAACAAAAGCGGAAATTATTTACAGAACAAACACCTTCATGAAAGATAAACATTCGCAACTTGCCTCAAATCTAGCGATATCATCTGATAACATCATCTGGTAACAACATCTGACAACATCATCTGGTAACATCATCTGGTAATATCATCTAGAAATATCATCTTGCAACATCATCTAGTAACATCATCTGGTAACATAATCTGGCAACATCGTCTGGTAGCATCATCTGGCAACATCATCTGACAACATCATCTGGTAACATCATCAGGCAACATCATCTGGTAACATCATCTGGTAACATCATCTGGTAATATCGTCTAGAAACATCATCTGGCAGCATCAACTGGCAACATCATCTGGTAATATCATCTGACAACATCATCTGGTAACATCATCTGGCAACATCATCTAGTAACATCATCTGGTAATATCATCTGACAACATCATCTGGCAACCTCACCTGGCAACATCATCTGGTAAAGTCTATATCATGTTGATTATAGCAGGCACTACGAGTTGTTTCTTAAGGTCTTCGTAGAGAACGCGACGTTTGAATTTCCTTCAATGTTCGTATTTCCTGTTGATTCATTTGAAGCCTGAAGAATACAATTAGCCAAAAACTTTGTGCTGATAAACACAGATGAAATTCTTAGTCAGATAACGCGTGGAATGATGGCAATTTTTTTTCATGACAGAATGGCAAACACCTCAACATACAAAAATGTTCCATTCTGAATTGTTGATAGCCACTGAGATGACATGTAAGAGAAAAATTCCAATTTTTCCGCTCAGAATATTTATCTACATTCTTTGTTCTACATTTTCTATCTAAAAAATCCTACATAAGATTGAGTCTCCGCCTCCTTCTAAAGTCTACTTTAATTCTATACGCCTAACGTTTCCATGTAAATTCTAAAATTTCATTTATTTATTTTTCCTCAATAGGTGTAGATAGGTTCGCATATCGTCTGTTTTTCACTCACTTTGATTAGAAGTAAAAGTTTTCACCGTCTTTAGTATTAAGTTTCTGGTTATTTCTAAAGTCTTTTTCATTCACTTTCATTCTCGGTAGAACTTTGCGCCTTAGTGGCATTATCACCTTGCTTGGGGTGAATTTCAAAAAATAATACTTCCTTTCAATGAAATAAACAATTTTATTAGTCTGAGAAATTTGATGTTTTTTTTTTTTGAAAGATTTATTTTCCCACTTCGTATTACGATCGTATGTTAAGGACAGTCATATATATTATAAATAATTCTGCAAACCCAACTGAACGATAAAAATACTTTGTTTCAAAAAACTGGCATGATTATATCATAATGTTTTGACAGTTGGCACATTAAACTAATGAGAAACTGTGCGTCAAAATGGTGAAACTTGCTTCTGTTCAGTTATAAAACCTATCACCACAATAATTCTGTCTTAAAAAGTCACATTATTACAGCGATAATAACACTCATATATAAGGCGTTAAGGCTTTATATATATATATATATATATATATATATATATATATATATATATATACACCAAAAACAAAACACTGTACGGTGACAAAAGCTGATGGGAGGCACCAAGGGTGGCAGTTCCGCTTTAGCCACCGGACCTGTGCTACTTTCCCTGATTGACAGCTGACGAGGTAAGGGTTTATATATATATATATATATATATATATATATAAATTCATTTATTTTATATTGATCCTGAAGATTGCATTTACTTCTATAAAACTCAGAAACTGGAGATAAGTCATTAAACATTTTATTTCAATTTATATATATATATATATATATATATATATATATATATATATATATATATATATACATATATATATATGAATACAGTGCACACAGATATTATAGAAGTCACGGAGACCAACAATTTGATTGTAAACAATTAATTTGCTCCAGGTCAGAATTGCCAGACTGTACTCAATGCCATGATTTTTACAGGTACTATGCTCGTAGCAATAATATCAAATGTGTGCAACTGTTTCTGGCAAAAGAAACACTTTTAAACCCGTATTCTTTTTCTAATGTTTGGAAAAGAAAGTTCTGGAAACATTACACACTAATAATAATAATAATAATAATAATAATAATAATAATAATGGAGCTTCGTTTATCGCATATTTCTCATTCACGCCAATTTCCACCACGTTTAAAAGCAGAATTCCTGATAATAATTGTAAAAAGAAATTAGGTCCCCTCGATGAGTAACGTGGCGCAATACAATCTTCTAACCTACATTAACAACTACTTACTTGTATAATAATATTTTCAAAGTCAATTTAGATAATAACCCTTTTACAGAGGAAAAATGAAACACTAAACCATATAAGAATTGTAAGCTGGAAATTGACACAGTGTATAGACTTGAGTGGGTAGAAACGGTGCGGTACTGGGAATGATGCAACTTGTTTCCAACGATGGAAATTAATGGTATTTCCACCAACCAAAAATGATCCAAAGAAAAGAGAAAAAAAATTATGCTACTTTGAAATGCAAAAGGATTTTCTAATATTGGCGGGAGCCAAATCTGAACACGACGAAAAAATGATCAAACAAAATAATCTGCCGTTCCACGAGGGTTTCTTCTACGAATGCCATAGGCGGAGTATATAAGTAATAAGGAGCTTCTTATGCTTAAAACCTGAAAGAAGCAGGTGAATTTCTCTGACAGATACTGACATATTTGACACTCCGAGGATATATTGGAAGCAAGTGATGCAGAGGGTAACAACGAAATGGATATCATAACAGGCAATGGCGTCGGTGGATAAAAAGAACAAACATTGCTAACAAATACAAAAGATAAGAAGTTGTGGAAAAGCCAAGAAAACCGCCATCAATCAACTTCAGCTCGAATATATTCCGATCAAAATTCAACAAAGTCTTTAGATTTTCGAGCTGCTGCTTTGCAAATACAAGAAACTAAAATATATAATATTTTATAAGAGAAATTTATTATAACTTATCAAATAATATATTAATTACTTTCATAAAATTATTTTAATGAATGAAACTTGCAAACAAGTTCTTTTTAATCTCTATTTTAAAGCGTAGTTTCAGCCGTTTGTAAGGCGCAAATATATTTAGCATATTTTAAAGAATTATTCACCGAATTTTTTTTATTTTATTTTGATATTGTTCTGTATTCTATTTTTAACTTATAATATTTCCATCATTGGCTGATCTTAGTTAACATTAAATATGGATATCATATATGCGTGTAAATAATATTTAATACGATAACTTTGGGCTTACGGCCAAATCACGTTGAAACACCGGTTCACGTATGATCATTGAAATTAAGCAACGTCGAGCTTAGATGAATGACAACTTGGTAATACAAGATGCCGTAAGCGCAATAATGCAATAGATAACGGCTCGGAATTGTTAATAGGAGAACCAAGTTCGAAATCCAGTCACGTTCGTTATATTCATTTTCGCTGAAATACTCCCCGGAAAGACATTAATCCACCTCTTCACCCTCAGCAATGGGTTAATTATTCAAATTTGTATTAGTAAATCATTATTATCTAAATAAAAACATTCTTACACTCTAGAAATATTTTCTGGTTTTAAATAATCTGCAAACGGTTGATAAGCCGTAAAAACAGACCAATCAATCAATAGAGAAGTTCATTATATGAGAGCTGTGCTAAAACTGGTTTTCGCTAAAGCTGTTTTATTCACAAAAATAGCCTCTTATCTTCATCTTTGTCGCCATATTTGTTACAACATTTCGGCCATTGTACGCCCCGGCCTTCTTCAGGTGGTTGGAATGTCGAACATAACCCTTTATTCCGCTCACTAGCGTAGACTGTTCTAATTCAACGCGCCATGTTTAATGGATGTCAGTTATCAGTTATCTCTTGTTAATTACCCTCTGAAAGTTCTCCACTGCCTTAACCGAGTATTGAACTCACACTCTTTGGGTCCTGTCACTGGATCTAAGCAACGCCTTTATACACTGTGCCATGTGTCTGTGAGCAAAATAAAGGGTTAAGTTCGACATTCTAACCACCCGAAGAAGTCCCGAGCGTACAACGGCCGAAACGTTGTAATAAATATGGCAACAAAGATGAGGACAATAGTCCGAATAATGTAAATAACGTACATAATACCTCATCTCAGAAATATAGACCAAAATAGCCTCGTTATCGATTTATCAAAATATTTTTCATCTGTCATTTCGCCCGCTTCAGCTGTGTAGTACATCGGGGGAAACTGATGCTGTTTCTGATAAATTGTGACATGTCTGAAGAAGACACCATATGT
Organism: Acanthosepion lycidas; assembly: GCA_963932145.1. NCBI lineage: Eukaryota > Metazoa > Mollusca > Cephalopoda > Sepiida > Sepiidae > Acanthosepion > Acanthosepion lycidas. The sequence goes on from OZ010573.1 coordinate 6,005,070, forward strand.
TAGGAAACTTCCTATCTTGGCTCCAATTATCGCTTGCTGCTTCGTATTTTTCCCAAGAGTGTGGACGTTGTCACGCAACCCAATTAACAGTAACTTTTTGCAGTAATTCCTTGTAACACTGAGCAGTGACATTTCATCCAAATTCCAGCATATCGTGATACCCTTTAAATTACCCTTTCAAATTGAGATTCAGCACGCAATGAGGATTTCTATGCCCACAATCTCTATATCTACAAACGTGTTATCTCCGCTAGTGAGCGCTTTTCTCTTATAAATAAGGCAAATTTTAAACAATTTCTTTCTCAAGAATTAATCGATGTATTCATAATCCGGTATGTTATATTATTTCAAACGTCATTATAGTGGACAATCGTGTTTGAAATTAATTTTCATTAAGTCTAGTATCAAACATTATCTAATCAACGAAACAGTTATATATGTATATGCGTGTTCGCATGTGTATCAATATGAATGTATGTCATTAAATGAGAGTTAATATCAGACAATTAAGGTGTTTTTTGTATCCTGTGTCATAGGCCGTTGTTCCTCGTGGTGTTGATACCAGATAGAATCATATTCAACAGAAAGTTCAGGAACAATACTTAATATCAAACGATGTTGAATACATTTCTGATTTGTTGCTTCCTTATGGCCGACTGTAAAATTAAAGCCCAAAATATCATGGAAAATTAGTAAAACAGCACCAGCCTACAGCATTAAACTTCCCAGAATAACACAAACTACTAAATAAACGATCAAATTTCTACTACCTTACTAAAAGATTGAAAACTAAAAATAAACAAAAATTGAACAAAAATAAATATAGAAAAAAATTTAATCTAAACCAATAAATAAATAAAACAAATAAGTAAATAATAAAAAAAATAACAAACCACAGATGCACACATAAACACGAGTAACTGTAATAATAACAACCAACATTCAATGATCAATAATAAATAATGAAAAGTTAACAAACAACACTATAAACAGCTGAAAAAATGCACTCGTATCCACAATTATTTCAACTCAATAGACCTGAGAATAAATCGAAACATAACCTTTACCGCAAGCCAAAAATACCCGTTAGAACAATATATATATATATATATATATATATATATATATATATATATATATATATATATATATATATGTATAAGGAATAGTTTAAGGAAAAAATTAAAGTATCATCGAAAATTCGGTTATAAATTATAATTTATTTTAGCAGGTAGGTTTTTGAATACCTGTCTCATCAGACTGAAATTACAAATGGTTTAAATCTACAAATGGTTTAAATTTATTCAGAAAATATTAAAAAAAAAATTAAAATAACAGGAAGTCTAGACTTGACCTGGAATATTTTCTGGGGATTTATATTATTAAAGAGATGAAATACGAGAAATACCATTATAAAAAAAAATCAACATCTTCATAAAGATATATATATATATATATATATAATATATGAAAATAAAATAACTGAAAAGTAACCGAAAAATAAAAAGACCTACTTGGATAATCATTTCCACTTACATACTTGATATTATATATATATATATATATATATATATATATATATATATATATATATATATATATATATATATATATATATGAGATAACGATATATATCTTTATATATCAAGAACAGTATTTAGTTTCCTTATGAGGTGTTTCGTTTCAGGACTTCATAGGAAACTTTTGTTACGCTGGTAGGACTACACATGCACATGCCAGATGGATATTGGGAATTTTAGAATATTTTCTTTTCTCCTATGTATTTTTTGTGACAGTTATTATAGGCGATGGAGTAAACTCTTCCTTTAGGTTTTAGCTTTTTGGTTTGATTAGTATTGGCTAATTCTTTTATTGGTTTGTATGTTGTACTAACTACTTTTATGAATCTGAATCTATTTTCTTCGCTTATATTCAATTTGAATGAATATATTTCTATAAAGTTGGAGAAATAAATGGCTGTTTTTTTTTTTCTTAGTATGAATACATTCGCTTTATTCATATAACAATGCGTATATGTCACTCTCAAGTGATGTGTCTCCACTTTCGACTGTTATTAGGTTGGTAAGAAACTCCCTTAGGAAACGGAAAGAAAGCAAGAAAATTTTATGGAACAGCGCTAACATTTATTCTTCAAAATATATTCCATCATTCTCGACAATCTTCTGCCAGCGATCAACCAACATTTGAATCTGTCCCAGATACCAGTTCGCTGGTTTTTAATAAACAAAACTGAAAGCAAGCTTCTTCACTTTATCAAAGTGTTGAATGGCTGGTCGCAGTTGAAGTGAGCCATTGAGCAGATTAGGCCATAGTCATTCATAGCAGCATTGGGACTGATTGGTGGATATGGAAGAATCTCAACACCATCCATCTGTTTGAACTTTTCCTTAGTCAACCTGGCAGTGTGTGGTCTCGCATTGTCTAGCTGAAAAAAAGCCCGACATCGATTGACCAAAGCAGGATACTTCTTTAATTTGTCGTAACGCAATCTAGCTGCTGGCAATACAATTTACCGTTAATGGCTCGACCGTGTGGAACAAGCTCGAAATGCAGTAATACTTGAAATTGATAAATATTTGTTCTTTTCTTTCCATTTCCTGAGTTAGTCAAGACTTTCTGGCTAACCTAGTATTTCTGGATTCATTTAAGTTACTTTTCATAGCGGAGGAAAGAAAGAATGAATAAACATAGTTTTCATGTTATTAAGTTAAATAACATCAAACCCGTCCACTGAGCTGCCGAAACCATCCGCAAAATAAATAATACATGGGAGATTGAATCAGCTTCAGAAGAAAATGTGCGTCGTTCTTTACAAAATTCCTCTCTGTTGATAAACATATCCAAAATGTTATTGTCATGTTCAAAATTCTTCATTTAAAAATAAAGAATCTTGCACATCTATAAGTCTACCATTCGTCCATGCATTGAATATTGCCATCTCATATGGCTTGGTGCTTCTGCTATGTATTTAGACATCCTTGATAAGATACAAAGAAGAATATTATAAGTCCTGACCTAGCATCTCGGCTTTAGTCACTTTCCCCCTCCGTCACATAGCTTCCTTGTTTTATTTTCTATGAAAACTTTCGTGGAAATTGATCTGATGAGTTTTCCTCTATGGATTATTATATTTTATGAATTTAAGTCCAGTACTAGATTGGCAGATAGGTCTCATCATTTTAGAGTTGAAATGGCGAGAAGTAACCGTAAGTTTTAGGCTAAAAGTTTCTTCTTTCGCACTTCACACTTGCAGTGAGAAAAAACTATAGCAAATTATTAGTGAGCCACGATTCCTTCACTTTAAAGAAGCGGCATTTTTCAAATAGTGTCTCTTTTGTTCCATTTTAGATAGTAGAAGATAGAAAAGATGTAAGATAGATAGAGAAGATATGTGATAAGATAGAAAAGATGTAAGATAGAGAAGATATCTGATAAGATAGAAAAGATGTAAGTTAGAGAAGATATGAGGTAAGATAGAAAAGATGTAAGATAAGATAGAAAAGATGTAAGATAAGATAGAAAAGATGTAAGATAAATCAGATTGGAATACTCAGAAGTATGTTGACTGAAATGATAAAAAAAATCTCTTAAAAAACGGTAAAAAGAGGATTTTTTTTTAATGTCGGAGAAATAAAAAGTAGCAAAAGAAAACACGATAAGTATAAAGAGTTTCTCTGATGGGAAATTAAGTACTTGACATTGCATGATAGAAAGCACGTGGTGGAAATTGTTTAACGCTAAGGGGTGGGGAGGCAGAAAGTCGAAACAAGTACTTCGTTTCATACTGTCTCTATCTTTCTCTATCTCTATCTTTCTCTATCTTTCTCTTTCTCTCTCTCTATCTTTCTCTCTCTCTATCTTTCTTTCCCCATGTCTGTTTTTCTATTTGTCTGTCTATCTGTCTTTTATAAAATGGCGTGAAGTTTCTGAGAACATGACAGGTGCGTTCTAACAAGCATGTTTTCTTTTTTCCTTTTTTTTTCTTTTTTCGAATCAACACAAACACAATTATAGATTGATCATTGCGCTATGAAAGTTGAAAGGGACTCAGAAAACATTAAACTGTTCATGTTCAAATTGTCCCCAGAAGACCAAAAATGGTACGAACCGATGAAAAATTAAATAAGTCGAATCTTAAATAAAAAAAAAACATTATTTGCTCTTCAATCAAACCTACATATAGACCTATATATCTACACACATATGTAATATATAATAGATAACAATAAATTAGTCTGAAAGACCGTGTCTGTCTTCTATCAAAATGTCTGATGCTAACCTCCAGGAAAGTGATGCGTTGCGCCTTATCAGGCTAACGTTTTCAGCTGTTATGAAGTGCAAAGACTATACTGAATCCATTGCTAGATCAGATGCCAAGACAGTTGGTTCACTGTGCCGTGCTAGACATTTTTTCTCTACGGAATCTATCTTACATAACTATAAGTGTACCATTCGTCCATTCTTAGATTATTACTGTCACCTATGGTCCCTTTCCCACCTCCGTAATGTTGCCTCCCTTTGCCTTTTCTATAAATACTTTCATGATAATTGTTCGGATGAACACATCGCTTTGTTACCTAGACTTTTTTTATTTCATTTAACCGCCGCACTAGAAAGGCGATGAGGTCTCATCAATTTAGAGTTGAGTTGGTTAGATATAAACGTAAATGTTTTGCTAACAGTTTATTTTCTCGCACTTCTCTCTTGTGGCACTCCCTTCGGGCTCCATGTTTTCCAGACAACAACTTTAATCTTCAAACATTTAAATGCAATGTCAATCGCTATCTACTGTCCTCCTGATTAACTCTTTCCTCTTCACGTTCATTATTAATGTTTATGTTCCTAATTCTGCCACACTTTTGTCACTCCTTGTGTGTTAGTCAGGGATTGCTTGGGATGATATCGATGAAAGAAAATCAAACTTAAAGACAGTGTGGACATAAGAATCAAAAACTGTTTCGAATCATTGTCATCTTCCGACTAAATTTAAAGATCTCATACTATATATATTAATATGTGTGGTGTATGTGTGTCCATGTGTGTGTGTTTATGTTTGCGTGTGTCTGTGTACGTTTGCGTGTGTGTTTGCGTGTGTGTGTTTGTGTGTGTGTTTGTGTGTGTGTTTGCGTGTGTGTTTTTGCGTGTGTCTGTGTGTTTGCGTGTGTCTGTGTGTTTGCGTGTGTGGGGGTGTTTGCGTTTGAGTGTGTGTGTGTGTGTGTTTGCGTTTGAGTGTGTGTGCATATTTGCGTGTGTGTGTGTTTGCGTGCGTTTGTGTTTGTGTGTGTGTTTGCGTGTGTGTATGTATGTGAGTTTGCCTCTGTGTATGTGTGTGCTTGTGTGTGTGTGTGTGTGTGTGTGTGTCAGAAGTCCAAATTAATTTGTGCGTGACGATAAATATTATTTAAACACGTAAAAAGGTTTTGTATAAATACGTTTAGTTTTTTGAATAATTCGTTTCGCTTTATCGCAATCAAAACAGTTTTGTACGTATGCATCTGCGTGAAAAAGAGAGAGAGAGAGAGAGAGAGAGAGAGAGAGAGAGAGAGAGAGTGTGTGTATACCGATAAGAAATTGTGGAATGCTTCATGTGAACGTTCAGGAGGAAGTGAACGAAAATAGTCAATTAGCGGCTCTTGTCTCTGCGTCAGTAGTCAGCCAGGTTTTCACTGAAGTTGCGGCATTACCGTTCAGTACTTTTTATGCGGGTGAATTCTCTACTGCACAGGTTATCGGCACCTTTTTTTATTTGTTTTCGGATAGATTACTGGCTTCCAGACTTCATCATCATCATCATCATCTTCTGGGTGTAGTTTTAGGGTCGCTAAACAGAAATCTCCTTAGATACCTGAGTTGAAAGTCGGAGATGACATCATTCATACGTAGCCCATCCCACTTCAGGTGAAAACGCCGCTGAATTCCTCCAACTTTGGTCACGAATACGCCGTCCTTGATTTCATCGAAAGAACTCAACGCCATGGCCGTTGACATCAGTTTAAGATACCCTACGCCTAGCCATGTCATGTCATCACCGCACTGGCTATATCCATAGCTATGGAATCCAATCAACCCCATTGTGCCAGATGGCTGTTGACCCTACAAGAAGGTTCATCCACCCTTTGACAGGTTTTTCGTCTAATCCTGCTGAAAAGTTCGGTGTGGAAACAAACCGTCGAGGATCCGACCAAATAGCACAAAATATTCGCTTACCACCAGCAGCACTCGTACAGTGATTTGACATAAAGGATTATGGCTGACATTAAGGCTTCCAGGCTTAAACGTTATGAAAATAAAAATAGGTTGATTAGCTAATTATTCTAATTGAATGAACACGTGATGTGTTCTTTAATTCCGTCCAAATCAAATTGGGTCAAACGAAAATGATTTTCTTTTCCCTCTAGAAAACGTTTCTCAACGTTTTTTTTACTTAAGGGTGCACTTGTAGAATAATTCAAATTTAAATTTTAATGAAAAATTAGTTCTGAAATTTGAAAATAGAAAAATATTAAGTAAGTCGCCTGAAATAAGCTTGATTTTTAACCCATTACATTGCTTAGTGTCTCTAGTTTTTAAAAAGTAAAGTTTTTTTTTTTTTAATATAAAAATAATTCATAAATTACTATTCTGTTGACTTGAGGCACCATTGGCTATCTTACAGGTTGCATCAGTGCGACCGGGCGCGCCAGTTGAAAAACGCTGCTTCACAAAAAAGTGCGAGCATTATATCAACTTTTTGAAACTTTTTCAATTCGTTGTCCCTGCAATTGAGCAATTTACTGAATGCGTACAGAGTGTTTATAGCCCAGAAACGATAAAATATGTCACTCTCAAAAGAAACATTTCTTCTTCGTCTAGAAATGACAACAGTTAAGTAAAACGAACCATAACCTGACCTTTGTTTCCAAGGGTCAAATAGTCATAAAATGCTATTAAGAAAATATGTTATTAATTTCATATTACTATGTATTACATTATTTTGGGCATATTTACCTCATAAATTTGACACATTTTAAAAAATAAATAAATATAATATATTAGGTTGGTGCAAAAAATAATGACGTAATAATGTCGTTTTTTGACGTATTTTTTAACGTCAAAAAACATTATTAAGTCATTATTAATTCACCAACCTAATAATACAGATTTTCCATAAATTATCTGTACAATTTCAAATGTTAATTAAAACTGAAAAACTAATGAACCAACAGAGTTTATTGGATGACGAAGCTAAATAAATAAAGTTTTAAATTAAATATATTAGAGCACTTTCAGATGGGATACATTGGTTGCGTGAAACACATTTAGAAAATGCTTAATATATGTTTTCTGCCAGACATTTTCTGTTTCCATAAGATTCTTGTGTCAGACATGGATCCTAACGATACTTACTTCGTTTTCATACATTTTAATGTAATTCCACCGGAACTGAGTGTTAGATTGTGTCTCTATGGACCAGAATACATATTGAGTTTTGTTATTTTCATTAAAAGGCATGAATCAATAATAAACAATTTGAACATTTACGTGAAAATACAAATGAAAATGAATTAAAGAAGAACAAACTTTATATAAACTAAAAGTCTTATAATGTTTCTTTAACATACAGAGAAGTGTATTGATGAATCTTAACTCTGATGGATACAATAAATCTTGGAAGTTGTGCAGATAATTTATGAATACATTGTCTTTAATTAAAAATTTTGAATTAAAATCTCTGTTCGGCTCAAAATAGCCCAGCAGAATTTTTAACAGAAACATTTAAATTATTTTTCACTTTAAAATTTTTGCTCGTTTAAACGGCAGTTTCCAAAGAATTCATAAGGCTATAATATGGAAGGGAATATTGGCTATAAAGTACCAAACAATTCTTCTGTCTATCAAGAAACCTTTTAATAAAAGAACTCAGCCACCAATGTAATAAACGGAGAAACTTTTATTACTCGAAATGAATTTAAGCGTGCAACTAGATTGATAACTATATCTAATTGTTTTACTCTTGAAATCACTACATATAACCGTAAGTTCTATTCTAATAGTTCCTTCTCTCGCCTGTGGAATTATATTTCTGTTTCTTGTTTCTCTCCTATCTATGATCTTTTAAAAAATTAAATTCAACGCCATCTTTTGTTTTCCTGAATCTTTTTTTCTCACTAAAGTCTTCTCATTCTCTTTCACTCTCAGAAACCCCTTGAGTCTTAGTAGCATTATCGTTATCTTTTTCTTCCTGAAACCTGTTCTTTTATTGTCCTTTCTCCTCACTAAAGTCCTCTCATTCTCTATCACTCCCAGTAACCCTTTGCGTATTAGTAGTATTATCGCGATCTTTTGTCTTCCTAAAACCTGTTCTTTTGTTGTCCTTTCTCCTCACTAATGTCTTCTCATTCTCTTCCAATCCCTGTAACCCCTCGCGTCTGAATATTTTTTTCGCTTTTGCTTGGGGTAAAATGATTACAAAAATATTTTTTAAACTTTTGTAGATATTTCTAAATATGATTATATCAAGAGTTCAAATCACTATTAATCATATTCATGTAAAAACCAGACACCGATGATGCTTTGAAGAAAATTGTTTTAAGCTGGTGTAAATTTCAATCTCTTAACTCAAGATACTTCCGGTTCATACAGATTATAAAACGGAAGTCTAAGTTTATTTTGCTGTAAACAAATACCAAAATATTTGCATTGTTTTCTCATAACGGGCATTATTTTCTTCATGGCCTTTTTGAATGTGCCTCGTACAATCATATTGCAGAACATTCTAATTTGTTATCCTTTGTTCGACTGTAATATTAATTCAACAATTTAATTACTGAACACATTTTGTGCAGAAGTTATATCTCGTCGAATCCCGGAAAAGACTTCATACTATTGTTTATCACCTGACTCGTACTGCATAGCATAGACGTGCCCTCTAGGTGAGCAATATAGGCAGTGTTAACTGCGAATAAAATGGATCAGCTACGTTTTTCTTTCTGTGGCACAATATTCACCTAATCCAACAAAATTATGAAGGTTTCTCTGATTATTATGTGTACAAAGCAAAATATTGTTTCTTTGTGGATTAGGTAAGGCGTTAATAGGCTCTATGAATACAGGAGAGTATATATGCCTTCAATTCGGTGGCTTAGAATCTTCCGTGGAGTGAGGTTGCGCGCCTGTGTTTCGCTTATTTTCTTGTGTTTTTCTTCAGTCGTAGCTCATTTACATTTACTTACATATTTTCTTTTCCAGCAATGGATAGTGAATATCTTTAAAACTAGCGTATGAAAAAAGATACAAATTAAAAAAAACGGTAGATCAACACCAGAACTTTAGGAGTTAAAACAACTGAAAAGAACAAAAATTATTAGAACATTTCAAACTGTTTCGTACAGTAAGAAAGATTGGTTATGCGCTTCTGCTATAACAAAAAGGCTCTTTTGTTTCATATGTTTACCATTTTCTGTATCTATGGAGTTCATAGGAAGTAACATCATCAAGAACGAGATATAGTAATGGAATAAATCAGTGAAAAATGTCTTGGTGTTTTGCCCGTCAAATAGACCGCATAGGATGGGGCAAGGGTTTAAAACTCAAAATAAGAAATCGGCTAGCGGAGTTCGAATTCTGATTGAGATATTACGGTTTTCCGGGCCACGACATAGTCACAGCAGCAAATATGACGGTGTTCCGGGTCCGGCCTGCTTCGGTCACCAGGTATGGCGGTACTCAGGGTCAATCCTGGTCTACTTGCTTCGTCAGCAGCGATCATGGTATAAGAGAACTTGGCCGCCAGCCCACTCGTCGGTCGTTGATGGCGTTTGACACAGCAGCTGGTCTCTAAGTTAACCTCTTCAACTGTGATCTCTCTTACCCACGTTGTGATTTTGATCTTAAGAGGGTCAAGCCAAATTTCCATGGGGTATCCTAACCATGCTAAACCGAGGAGTTGAACACGTGCATACAAAACTGAAAAATAAAATGGACGACGCCCGAATAAGTCACGATATGATGTCTATATCAAAATAAAAAAAAAATATTTACAGTTCTTTCTTCTTTTCCCAACCCGTTCTAATAATTGGCGAGAGAACGAAAATTGCGTGTAACTTTGAAGAGTAACACGACGGGGCAACTGGATTTATCTTCAAGTAATGTGATTCAAGTACATTCCTGTACGACACAAGTATTTCTTCGGAGTCTTTCTTCAGCGGATAATTAATATTATTATTCTTTTCATCAGGCTGGCAAGCAGCGTTATATCAGAAATCTCTTAACTCCCGGTCGCAACCTCACTGCCACTGCCCCAACAATATTTAACGATCCCCCCACGAGGAATGTATGTGGCACAAGGCCGGGTTTAATGTGGGTTTCTCTGAGCCCGTAGGTTCGGCCAAAAAATATACCATTTGAACCCGCCTAGACGGGTTCAGGGCCTGTCTACCTCCCCGGACGAAACTTTACTCTTCGGCAAAGCTTCGTCCTGGTTCCTGGTTCCTGGTTCCTCTCTGCCAAAACAGAGAATTCGACAGAAGTCGTACACGTACACTTTGCCCTTCGGCAATGCTTCGTCCGGGTTCTTCTCTGCCAAAGCAGAGAGTTCGACAGAAGTCAACCGTAGTCAACTCGTCAACTAACTTTGGCCATGTGGGCATTTGTATTTATGGGTGTCCCTTTCAACTGGTGTGGTGCGGGCGAATAGGTACATAAAACATGCAAATCTCCCAAAATTCAACCAGTCGTTTTCTTCCTTGTTTTTTTCACATTTCAATTTTTCCTTCTTCGGGAGGAGCCATCATATGATTTCAGCCTTTCTGGTGTCATCTTCTGCCTTTACAATTGCTCACAATTATAATTTTTCTCAGAGAAATTTTGTCAGCTAAAATTTCCCAATGACACCTTTCAGCAGATGACTTTAACCTCTGGCCCCCGACCTGCCAGCTGTGTCTAGCTGAATCAAGTTGTATAACTTTTTCAACAAAATTCATATATCTGTTCCCATATCCTGCGAAAATAATTTTCTTTCTAAGTAAAAAATTAAAATCGTGTTGTTTCAACCCTTTTCGTCCGTTTAATCCTTTCCGTCCGTACGCCATGTTAAACACAGAGAACTTTACATCCATTGGTAACGGTATGAAACAATTTCTTCTCCCCCGTCTATTGGCTAATTAACAAAACTAGTTCCTATGACTAAAGTGTACAACCAGTACAGGAGAAAGATAACTTTGAATTCAAAATCGTATGTGAAACTTGTGTCGCACTTACTTGAACTGATAACTAAGGTCCGCTCAGCATATTTGCAATAAAAAAAAACAGAGGTTGGCAATGTAAGTAATGAAGAAAGACGAATGAACCTCACCAGATTGGGGGTTTTCGAAATGAGCATCTTCAAGTCGAAACAAAGCTTTGATGATAAAGTACATCGATGTCATGATTAATTAAAATTCTATCTCTTCTGACGGCAAAAAACACAATAAACCTTAATTTTTATTTTTATTTTTCTTTTAACATTTTATTCACAAATAATCACGCACAGTTCACTAAATCTGGATTTTCTCTTCACACTTTGGCGACAGGCTACGTTTTCTGCATGATACAAACATGAATAAATGTTCGTGTTTATAATTTCTTACTTTGCTTCTAAAGACGAAATGGCACATTTAATTCGCTAGTCACAGTAGAAAATAATCGAATTCTGGAGACATTTTTGTTGCATTGCACAAACGAGCAATGACTGTGTCCCGAGAGCCCAATGAAAAAGAACATTAATCTTAGTTAGAAATAGAAAAAAATCGAAATTCGCTTAATCCATAGATTAACCTTCGATCGAAATCGATTTCTCATCTCTAAAAACAAAGATTAATCTATATATGAACGTATGAGAAGAGACTCACTAATAGATAGATAGATAGATAGATAGATAGATAGATAGATAGATAGATAGATAGATAGATAGATAGAATAGGCGAATAAGATAGAGATAGGGATTAACTCTCTGCCGATATTGATTTTCAAAGTTCTAAAAACAGATTTGCATTAATGCGCGTTTATAAATATATTTGGCTACCTTTTATTTAATTTTAATAAACCTTGTCTCTTCTCTCGGTCCAGATAGATCGCGAGGATTGCTGTAGTAGGTATATATACATACACGCGTCCGTATGTACGCGTATTTTGCTTATATATACTGATCTTAGTCCCATATTGTCTCTTATGTCAAGAGAAATCAATAGCAAAGATTTACTTAAAGAACTCGAACACTGTACATACGCATTCATTTCATATAAATTCATTTGATATGCATTCATTTCATAGTTTTATTTAATATTTTACAAGGTCAATGCATAACCCCATGAAAATGGTTTCTTTCCAATGCTTTATGGAAATACACAGCCAAAACGACTTGGTAATAAGTTAAAAGTGGAATAATGTTTGAGACTAGTGTTGTCAGCAGGAAAATTAGAGGTCGCCAAATTTGATGGTCGTTTCAAGATGATTGCAGAGAATTCTTGTAAACTCTCCAAGAAAATGTAGTTTGATTGGCATAGGTTATGACCAAGAACATTTAAGATAAATATTAAATTCATACTGGACAATTCAGTAAGGTTCACAAAAAAAGGTTTCAATGGCACCAAATTAATGGAATTTCTCTCAATCAGACAAGGTTTTCCAGGAATTTAATTCAATAGAAAAATTGTGGTCCATGAGTAGAACAGATTTTTTTTTTTTTTGAGAATTGTAAACCATATTCAAGTAAAAACGATTTTTGGAAATCAATAAAAATTGCCGCAAGTAGTATCAATGTATATACTAACTGTTTCCTTATTTGTAAACTACGGAGGCACGGAAGAGTAACGAATTGAGGAAGCGGAGAGCCGAGTTCAAATCACAGTCGAGTTCATAATAAAGGTATGAATCCCTCTCTCTCCCCCAGCTATGGGTAAAATAGTAGGGCTAGGTTCTATAGCCTTAGGTGAAAAAAATCTGAATTAAAACCAGCCTAGAATGATCAGGAGATAAGGCAGTAAGTAAGTACTATTTAATATTAAATTGGCAACCTCAGCGGCCTACTTTCTCTCACCAAACGTGTGCGCCCTGGGATTGTAGTAAGGTTGCTGTCGTTCAGCGCAAACCATTGCAACCATACCAACATGCACAAGGTAGCTAAGGTATTCTAGGTTGGGTTATCATTGATTCTCGATGAACTCCTTTAAAAAGAAATTCGTTAATGTCGCCTAAATTTATAAAATCCTTTTCTTTCGATGAAGAATATTCGTCTCTCTCAAAGCCACAGGTTTGCATTGGCTCTAAGCTATTTTTAATCTTTGATCTAAGAAAGTGTTTGTATACATTTCTAATCGTTTATATATTTCTGAATGAGCTGGGCACAATGCATGGCATCCATATTAATGTCTAGATCCGAAAGTCTGTATAAGAACATGGCTCGATTTCTTACGATAATGCTTTACTTTTGTAGCATCGACGGTGTTTCGGAAATATTTTTTTCTTTCAGAAAATAAAATCTGCTGCAACAGTATTTTCTCTATTGCCCGAATTAATGACGAAAAAGAAAGAAAAAAATGCCAATCAGATTCAATTACAAAGAAAAAATATTTATTTCTAACCAGCTAAATAAGGGTTCTTGCAAAAATTCGCCCCTTTTTGCTGAGTAACACAATGTAAAAACCATAGCAGAAAACAAACTTAAAAATGACAATGCACAAAAAAAGGAATTACGCCCACCTGCTGTGTCAATGATAAGAATAAAAAATGGGGAGCCTTAACTCTACAGTACACTTTCAGTCTTTTAAAGGTTCAAAAGGTTTTATCTTTTTTCTTTTCTCTCTTGTGTAGACAAAATTCTCTTCTTGTTGACCAAACTCCCTTCTTTCTTCACTTATTTTCATCCCGTCCGCCTGGATATTACGCCTTTCTTTTACGGCCGCTAGAAGGTGAAAATTTACTTAAACACGCAATAAAACACTTTTTGTAAACGCGCGTGTTTGCTTCTTCTTCTTCTTCTTCTTCTTCTTCAAACGGCTTTAGCTCCAAATTCCACTTATGGACTTCGAGAGGACTTCTCAAAACTTTCTCTGAAGGAGAAACTTTTCTTCAGCAACTTTGTTACTCATGCATTCTTTACTTATGGGCAAACTCTGCCTGCCTTTTCAGCAGGGAGAGAGAAAGCGAACCTCTTCTTTCTAAACTGTCTCGTTTCCAACTGCTGCTAAGGTCCAGTCGCAGGGATGGAGTTCACCTTTGAACCGTCCAATCACAGTCCATTAGAAAAATATCAGCAGATTCTTAGGGCCAGTAACACATTGAGTATCTCTTGTTCTCCCTGACCTAAAAATTTTCAAAGGTGTTCTATATACGATTTCCTTACTAACGTTGTTATAACTGATCTATACACCGGTGTATTTCTTTGTGCTGAGTATTTATTACTTCCATATCGCGGATTTCATTTCAATTCTAAATCATGGAATTGATTAAATGTTCTTGGAACGCTTAAAAGAATGGGGATTTTTTCAAAATTATTCTTATCCTTAACTATGAATCTGAATACCAAAATCATCAGCATAGCACATTCCTTATCAATGCTAAAATCGAATTAGTAAAAAAGTTAGAAAAAAATCAATAAATGAAAAACAGAGGAAAATTAAGGATGCCAAAAATTATATCCCAATATATGGCCGTCCTGTATATGACGATAAACTACTTCCGCGTCCTGGGTAAAATGATAAACATCCGACAGCAAGGCCTTTGTTCAGAATGTTTTAAAGAGCAAGAAACCACCTCTTAATTACTGGTGTTCTCCGGTCCACACTGACCCGGAGTGGTAGCACCAGTCAGGGTCCTAGCTATGGGCAAATAGTTTCCCCCACCAAAAAAATGGGTTAAAACACTATGAATGTATAAGAATAGGTTTTAATGCCAGCAATACATTTTGCAAACATTTTTACCAGCAATACATTATTTTTTTTTTTTAATTATTACCAAAAATACAATTTTGAAAAGAAAATATTACCAGCTATAAAAATCTTGTCGGCATTAAATAACCCATTATGGTTGATATGCAGTAAAACAAACCAAACCAAAACCAATATATGGAATATTAATCAAATATGTGATTCGATGGCCAATATGTTTTGAATGTATTTATAAATAAAATAAAAATTTGTATTTTACTGTGTATGTATAATGAAACCTGACCACCACAAAAGGAAAAATATTTTTCATAATGGATATCATGAGTTGAAAATCATATCAAATATTGCTTGTATAAATATAAGTATATCTTGAAAATATCCCAGTAAATCATACCAGAATATAATTTGTACGAAGTGTAACGTCAGAGAAGCAGGATGCATAGAAGGGTTGGCGTGAGAGGTGACGTCCTAACCGTCAATTGAATATCTGCGCCTCACAGGACACCAGTTGGCTGTTCTGACATATGAACACACAATGGATGTGCGTAGGAAAGAACTGGGATATATATGTAGATACCGACCCCAGAGGAGAGTTACGCACGAGAAGGTTATGGTCCGCATTCGTACGAAGAACCCGGTCTCGTATGTACGCACATATATCCCGGCCGAATGTAATTGCCGAAGTCCGAAGTAGAATAAAATGTAAACGCACGAGAGATCCAGTTTTATGTTTTCAGTAATCTGTACGATGACAATATTAAAGATTGATAAATGTAGTTTTTTTGTGAGAAAAGCATTAGTATTCTAAAATCTGACATAGAGTAATTAAGAAGTTTAGTAACAGAGTGTATTAAGAGAATGTACTTTTTCTAGTTTCAAAATTAGATTCTAATGTTACTTTGTTTAATTTAAAAAATAAAGACTATTTTTCCAAATAACATTTTCTTTAGCACCTAAAGCATTGCCAAATAGAGCGTGCGATGGATAAATCGTCGTCTAAATTACGCAAAAATGAAAATAACACTCTCATCTCATTTTAACATATTGATTTACCAAAATTACACAAAAATATTTTGAAATACTAAAGAGTAAATTCGTTCAATAAAATAGCCATTAGCTTCAACCACGGCCTCTAGATGAATATTTTGCAACTCTTCTGGACAGTCTCCTTGTTTAATTTGGTGAGTGCTGCCATAATAATTGCCTTCAGTTCAACTTTGGTGTTACAGGGAGTTTTTTGGTCTCTCACTCAACTGCACCCCACAAGGGGATTGCAGTCTGGGTAGTTGGGTGGCCAGATGTTAGGTGTGATGTGATCACAGAAATTGTCTGGCAGCCACGACTGCGTTCTCCTGCTTGTGTGGCATGGTGCAGAGTCCTGTTGCCAGACATAGGTTCTTCCAGAAGCTACACTCTTGAACCAGGATAGCACTACCTCTCCAAGGCACTTGATGTAGGCTTCCATGTTGAGTTTGGGGCACACACCAACATATTCAGGAGTTTTTTTCTTATCAGAATAATTAGAGTGAGTTTTCCGAGCTTCCCTACCTTCGGAATCACCATTAGATTCATCCAACTCTTTCTGAATCCTTTGCATTGTCCTCAGATTGACACTCAAACACTCTAAAATGTTTTTATAGGAGCTTCCAGTGAGAATGCCAAGTAGTACTCCATGCCGTTTCCAAATTTCAGGCGGAGTGAATTGCATCATTATCATCTTCTTTTTCTGGCAGACGGTGCCCAACTGACCCTACTATACTATGCAGTCGACAAAATTAAAAACAAACAACGCGCATGGGCGAAATTAAAAATATAAAATGGCCAAGATTTATCCATCGCACCCCGTAGATTTTTGGCAAAATGTGCTTAGTACGCAAATGTCTATCCCCATAAAACTATGCCAACATGTACTCCTCTCCTGAATGTGACATTCTATCAGAAGCAGTGAACTTATTTTAACAAGTAAATACAACAAGCAAGATGACTTAGAGCCCGTCTGAAATTTTCTTGAAACTTATTATTTGTATTTTTCCATGATTTTTCCAAATTCTGTATTGACTTTTCCAAACCAAGATCTTCATGATGTCCTGAGTCTGATGATAAAATGCACCCGGCAGCAAGATCGAGAGGTTTTGAAGTGCGTGAAACCACTTCTTCATTGCTGCTGGTCTCTGGCCCATCCTTAACTATGGTAGTAGTACCTGTTAGGGTCCCAGCTACGAGCAAATAATGAACTTACAAAGTGGGGTCAAAACACTATGAAAATACAAAATTCATTTTTATAGTAAAATTTTCAACAATAGATCTTTATAGTAAAAAAATACCAAAGTTCCCAACAGTTTCAACTCTCGCACTTCCCGACAGTGGAACTCCCTTCCTAATCTTCAAAAATTTAAATATAATGTCAATCGGCATCTTCTGTTGCCTTGATCTCCGTTCTTCTTTTTATCCTTTCCTCAACCCCCACTCCATAACCATTTTTTTCCCTTTCTTACCATCTCTGTAGCGCCTTGCGTAATCCTGTCTTGTTTGGGGTGAATTTGCTAAAAAAAAATAATTTTCGGCATTAATTGAACGATAAGGAGTTGATATGCCGTTAAACAAACCAAACCAAAAATACATCTTCGTGTTATTTATCGATAATATTTTGATCAGCAAAGCTTCTCGTATGTCTGCTTGTGTGTTTGTAATGTTTTGCGTTTTTCTATACTTTATTATGATTATTATTATTATTATTTCAGTTTCCTCTCAAATTCATGCTACGGTCACTTGTCTACTGATGGTAAGTAAAATACACCCTTTTACTTTAATTAACACAAAACCGGCAAATACGAGACTAGATAAATAAAACTGTAGCGTGACACGTTGTTAGTAACTCAATTTTCATCTGAAATCATCGCTATATAATAACGAACTGGTTGATTCCTAAGAAAGCGCTTGCTTAAGTGCATTGACAAAGAAGAAGATTGATAAATGGATATTTGTGCGAAAGGCAATGGTTATTTTCTCATAAAGCTACAGACTTATTGATGTACTTAAGTAAACCGTATACGCTCTCGAGTGAACATGATCACGCAAACCTGTTTGAATCAGATGAACCTTGCAAAGTAGTAAAATGCAATCATTCACTCAAAAATCAACGACAAACTGATTTCGAAATATTTGCTCAAATTCCTTTAAATTGATCAACTCATTTCTTCGCAGATATCATTCTATGGATTGTCTATGATGCATACACTTTTCTTGCAGTTATAACTAAATTTTCGCTATGTTAGATTTAAAATGTATGATTTTCGTCACGCTGGTTGAGTTCTTATTTGGAGAAAAATCTCTCGTCTTTTTTTAAAAACGATTTCTTATATAAAGTGTACCTTTTTATATAATACTCTAAGGAAGCAACAAACACAGGAATTGACCGAAAAACCTCGATCACATTTAACACATTGTACAGATAATATATATAGCAATTTCCTTTTGGGTCATTCAGAATCTAATGTCATTTTCAACTCGAATTGATTCTTCAGGAGATAGACTTCTTCATTAAAAAAAAATGTTGATAATTAGGCAAATGGTTTTCTGACAGAGACCTGCTCTGTTTTCTGGATGACAACCAAAATACACTACAGGAGACTCCCTCTTCTGGCATACAGGATTGTTTTCTTGGTTTTATAAAAGCAAAAGTTAGGAAATATGTAATAATAAAAAAATATTTGTTACATAATTTATTTTAATACTAAAAAACCTTGCTTGCTCCCTTGAATAGACATTACATAAAATTAATTTCAAAATATATTTGTTAAAACAATTTAAAAGTATATTTCTTCAAACACAAGTTATTTTAACTCTTTCATTTGATGCTAAAAATGTTTCTGTTATAAATATTTGGACAATTTATTCGCTAGTGTCTTCTCTTTACTAACAAAGCCTACAAAGGTATTTGTTTTTAAAACTTTCTTACGGTTTAACGCTTCTTTTCACCATTTCAAGTTTTGCTGCTCAGTCTGAGCCAGGTTGTGACAAAAAGTCGGTTTTTAACGTGGAAATCCGAGTGTTTCCACTCGGATCGCTGGTCTTAGATTGTCTGGTCAGAGCTTGTCAAAGCTAGTCATAGCTTGTCTAAGCAAGTCTTGGCTAAGTTGGTCAGAGCTGGTTTAAGCTAGTCATAGCTTGTCTAAGCTGGCCAGAGCTTGTCTAAGGTAGCCATAGCTTGTCTAAGCTGGCCAGAGCTTGTCTAAAGTAGTCATAGCTTGTCTAAGCTGCTCTGAACTTGTCTAAGCTGGTTAAAGCCTGTCTAAGCTAGTCATAGCCGATTATATAACCGCGATGCCACGCAACGGGGTGGGGGGAGAACGCAAAGGCAGAAAGAAGGCTCCCGGCACGGAACAGATATTACATTTGCTCCATCTATCCAGACGGAAAAAAATTCTTCTCCTCTGCCAATCCTTCCGAAAAATCCGGAAGGAAAACCCTGAAATGATTTATTGTTTAGCTTAGCGTAGATGTGGCACAAGGCCGAAAGTTTGGGGTACACAATGAGGATAGAACTCATTATTCAGTCGTAATTGATCTAAGCGAGAAAAGCTTGCTAACCTTTACACCACGTCGAAGTACCCTAACCCCAACACATGACCCTTGCTTCACTTGGGGACTTCTTTTTCATTATAATTAAGCTACATTATAAAAAATACCCGTGAAAATTTCACGGTTTTCCTATTTTAATATTCTAAGGAATCTTAATACTTCAGTTAATAACTGAATTAGCTCATGGTTAGTTTTACGACAATAAATTGTCCGTAGAAATTCCGCTATTTCATCGTTAAATATTTAAGCTTAAAAATTGTTGCATAATCATAAATATGAATTCTTGTTATTTTAACAAATGGGGAAAATAAAAAGATTTGAAATTGACAAATTTTTCTATTTCCCTGAAACACTTTTATCTTCCTTCCTCCCTTCCTTCCTTCCTTCCTTCCTTTCTTTCTTTCTTCCTTCTTTCTTTCTTTCTTTCTCTCTCACTGTATTTCGTTCTTTCATATCTATTGTTTTCGTCGTAATCAAAATGAGACAGTCCATTATTTATGCGGCAATGGCTATTTCTATCTTCGCTTCTTCCGAGTAAAATCCCAACTTGTGAATATTTAATAATACTTTTAAAATAATTCAGCAGACGATGTTATTTCATTTATGGTAACATTTTTTTTTTTTATTTTGGCGATTGCCTTACTCGGTTTTCATTGTTCGATAATGTGCATCTGAAAAATACCGTTTTTATCACAGTCGCCATAGCTTCTTTCCCTTCTGGCTGAGATCAAAATGTAGTATCTTTTCTTATCAGCTTAATCTGATTCTCCCCCATTCTCTTCTCTCTATCACTATCACTATCTCTCTCTCTCTCTCTCTCTCTCTCTCTCTCTCTCTCTCTCTCTCTCTCTCTCTTATTTCTATCTTTATTTCCTTCTTTCTTCATTTCATTTTCTCACTGAAACCAATCTTTTCTCCTGTTGTCACGTGGTCAAAACGCGGAATAGTCTATTATTTATGAGCTATTGGCAGGGCGTAACGGCCGTGCGAAATAGCGAAGTTAGGGACAAGCAAAATTCTGGAAAGTGTAAGCTTCACGGAAATATAATGGATAATTTCTAGATTTTCTTCTGAAAATAAGAAAATGTGAACTTTGAACGTAAGTCACAATATATGGAAGAAGAAGAAAAAATGTATCAGTTTAAACCGACTCCAACATGGCGGGGAGTTAACGAACAACAGAGATTCTTTTTGAAGAACATATACTCTGAGTCTAAATGTCTGCAACGTATGAATTTATAAAAACCATAAGTATGAACGAATAATACCGCGAGGCTAGAGCGAGACAATAATAATTGATTTGTGTTTATAGCACGGTGATGACCAGCACCACTAAAGATTATCCATTGTGGAATGGTTGAACTTCCGACCCAGAGCAGTATTCAAATTTTGAATTTACGGGCAGCTTTTCGTTGTACCTCTAAAAGTTTATAACTTCAACGTTTCTAAGTAGGGGAACACGTTTTTTAGCAACCAGCCAGCCATCTATCCTCATTGCTATGAAGAGAGAAAGCTGCAAAGACGTGCTTAGATGTCTAATTATATATAAAATTTGTTATGTCTGTGTGCGGGTGTACGCGCGCATATTACGTCAAATTATTTCTTCAAAATTACTGTTGTTTAGGTCCGTGAATAGTCGTATGTATTTAACAATTAATACTCGCAGAACGTGTCATATATCGTTGTTCACAAAGGTATATGACACGGTTATGTCAGAGGCTATTCCCTAGACGAGGCTCTATCGAAAGGCAGAGTCTCGTCTCGGGTAACTGACTCCGTTTTTAGGTGGTCTATAGTGAATTTTTGCCCGAGCCTACTGGCTCGGATACCCCACTTTAAACTCGGCTTTGTGCCACATCTTGCTGTGTGGGGCAGCGGATAAATAATTATACCTTCGTTCACGTAGCTGTATTTGGTTAATAAGTTACCTTACATATTCAGCTTCCAAAATTAAATTTTTAAAAGTATTTTATTCATTTCAATCCCGGTACGTTGTGGTATTGATAAATTAGTGAGTAATTTGTTGATGATATTTATAATTAAATTGCTTAAATACGTTCTATGCTAAAAGTTTCTCGCTTATGAAACTTTCTTCTGGCTTCTTGCTTCCCAGTCAAACTTCATCTTCAAACATTTAAATACAATGTCAATCGTTATCTTCTGTTTTCTTAATTCTTGTTCTTTTATTGTTGTCTCTCGTTAATAGTAGTTTTCTCATATTCTCTAACACTCAGAAACGCCCTTCATCTTGTGAAATGATTTTTAAAAAATTCAGAAAAAAACATTTTCTCTCCAGAAACTGCTAACGATATTGAACTGTTTTTTTTATCACAGCCTAATAGTAAGTAGAAGTAATGTTGATATTTTATGAGAATATTACAAAATTGTTTATTTTTTAAGTGGTATTCCCAAAATAATCGTGGATGTGACTCAATTTTTTAAGCATTTTAAAGAAAAACTAAACATTTGATCTTTTTTAGAAAAAGTAAACATTTAAGATTTTAAAGAAAATGTAAATATTTAAGCTTTTTAAGAAAAATAAACATCTGTGCTTTTTAAGAAAGTAAACATTTCAGCGTTTTAAAGATCAAATAAACTTTTTAGAAAGTATATGATATATATATATTAATATATATTTGAGTTTTTCGCAGAAAAGTAACCATTTAGGTGTTTTAAAGTAACCATTTAGGTGTTTTAAAGTAAGCTTTATGAGCTTTTTAAGGAAAAGTAAACATTTAAAACTTTTACAGAAAAAGTAAACATTTTAAATTTTTAAAGAAACACATTTAAGTTTTTTTAAGAGAAGTAAAAATTTAAACTTTTTACAAAAAAAGTAAATATTTAAGCTTTTTAAGCAAAGTAAACATTTAAGGTTTTTAAAGAAAAATAAACATTTGAGTATTTAAAAAGAAAGTTAAACATTTAATCTTTATAAACTAAAAGTAAGGATCTAAGCACTAAAAACGAATGAGGTACTTTTTTTCTTAAGGAAACAAATAGAAAATGGTTTCTCTGTTGTTTATTTAATATATGTGATAATCTTTTTTCAAAGGATTAATTATTTAAAACAAAAACCGAAATATAAGTATGAATTATAATATATTTTAAAACTTGATATAATGTCTGTAAAATATCCTTTTTTTTTTCCATATTTTACGAATTACAAAATGTGAGGAAATAAAATAAAGTTTGAAGTAAGAAAAATATTTAGAGATGTTCATATTCTATAAGAAATTACAAATTTGATATTGCTTAAATTAACTTTCTGTTTCTTATTTCATAAGAAAGAAAAAAATCAAAATAAAATACATATTTTACTTTCTTTATCATTGCAAAGCAAAGAATATATGACCGGGAGAAAACAATATTAGTTTTTAGTTCACTCGCATAGATTCCTTTGTTTATTTTCAGTGTAAACAAAATAGGATTTTCGCCGTGGAGAAATACCGTTTTTTGAAAAGACATTTAAAAAAGGCTTCGTTCATTTTTTTTTAATTCACTTTGTATTTAACGAATCCAATTACTGCCATTATTTCATAATTGTTATTCATTAGATATAAGCCGGTAGATAGAAAAAAATTATAAGTCTGTATTAGTTTTTATTTAAACTTCAGATAATCGTACAAAACAAAAAAAATAATCTCTGACTGTTGTCATTTAGAGAACCAACCGTGAACGCAGACATCAGCACATGCAATTAAATAAAATCCACTAATCACAATCGGAACAAAACAAAACCTTATCTTTAATCCCCCACCCACAAAAATAATCGCTTTTATATTAATACATCTTTGTGAAGAATAATTTCGAAATATATAGTTTATAGAATCAAATTAGAAATAGATAAAAAAATAAAGTTTCGTTTCATTAAATTAAAAATGTTTTCTTTACGTTTATTTTTACAGACATATCGTCGTAATACTACGACCTGTGATATGATTATGCTGAATTTTTTTCTGAACACACTCACACATACATATATATATATATATATATATATATATATATATATATATATATATATATATATATATATATATATATATATATATATATGCATGCAAACAATTTACACTTTGAAATTTTTGTCTGTTATTAGCTTTAGGTTTCATCATAAGGATAATAATTTTTTTAAAAAAACTAATATAAAAAAAAATCTATATTTAAACTGTTGCCATTCTCACTGATATTTAATACTTGTTTATTAGCTACCAACAAAAATCAAGTTATTTTTGTGTAGATGAGTTCTGTGACGTCATTCCGTCCAACTCCGGTAATGGTGATTTAGTAAGCGTTGCTTCGATTTGGTACAAGATCGAAAATATGGGGCGCTCAGTGAGAATCGAACTCACTATTCAGTCTTAACTGATCTGGTATGGTGCCCCCGGAAACATTGTTATATTTGATATACAAATCTATATATCAGGCGAGTAGAAAATTGATGTCAAAATGGAAAAATAAAATTTAATTTACACGTTTCAATCTTCGATCGAATTTTTTCAAACTAATAATGGCACAGTGGTGTTAGTTAGATCCAGTGACAGGACCCAAAGAGTGTGAGTTCAATACCCGGTTAAGGCAGTGGAGAACTTTCAGAGAGGAATTAACAGGAGATAACTGAAAAATGACAATCATTAAATATGGCATGTAGAAAAAGAACAGTCATCCCCATGGAGCAAAAGGGTTCAGTTCGACATTCGAATCACCTGAAGGAGGCCGGCGCGTATAACGGCCGAAAAGTTGTAATAAATATGGCGAAAAAGATGAGGACAATAGTCCAAATAATGTAAATAGTGAAAATTATAAATATGGTGAACGCTCCTCGCCGTAGAATTAGTAATCGGCGTTTGTTGCATATTCGTCCTCGCACTATACCAAGTATAAGTATATAAGTATTCCAGTGATAAAACCATTTTTAATCTCAAGAAGTCTTTCCAAAAGGCGAAACGCATAACGCAGCGTTTTTTTTTTTTATACTTTGTCATTTCAACATTTTTTTTAATCAGTATGACACACCATGCATGGTAATAAAGTTAGTAGAAAACAAGGGTAATGAAGGGGGTGGATTAGAAACATTAATAATTGCCGGAAAGAGGAAAGAGTAATCAGGAGGGGTTTAGCTAACGATTGAGATTGCATTTAAATTTTTGCACATTAAAATTCGCTGGAATGCATGAAGCTGTAAGAGAGTTCTATAAGCGAGAAATGCGAGATAAGAAACTGTTAACATAGAATTTAAGGCTACATCTATTCATCTCAACTGGTAATTGATGAGATCTCTACGTCAATCTAGGACTGCGCTTAAATTCACGAAGTCTAGGTACCAATACGAAGAGCAATTACCATGAAAGCATTTATAGTAAAAGGCACAGACAGGCAATTTGACGGCGGTGGGTAAGTGACTGAAGCCGAGCCACCAGATCAGGAGCAATAATATTGCAGATTCTTCTTTGGATCTTATTAAGGAGATCTAAGTAAACAGCATGGACACCGGACAATATATGGCAGCAATATTCTAAGCCTTGACAGACTTTCTTAGAAGCTGACCTAGCAATGGATTCAATATAGTCTTTCCACATCAGATATATTTATTATATTTGGTGTCCATCCTCGTAGAATAAGTGGACAGCCATCACATAGCATTCTCTAGAGATATAAGCAATTTATCATCGTTATTGATCACTCTTCCCCTATAAATATAGACAACATATATATACATATATATATATAGTTCACTTGATAAGACACCGAGGGTGTTGAAACAAAATGGCTATTTTTGTAGTGATTTTATAACATATTTATGTTATAAATTTTTTTTCTTTAAAAATAAATAATTATATATATATATATATATATATATATATATATATATATATATATATATATATATATATCCGGTGCGATGAGGACGAAAATCAAAACAAGCAAATAAAATGCGCACAACATCACGACCTAACATGCGCAAGTGAGATATTTGCGTGGTCGTCTGTTATAGACTTTTACGAGCGCGTCAATAACGGCAAACGCTTTCATTGCAGATAGATTTTACTTAAAGAAACAATTAGTTAGCTTATCTTCCTACCCTGCCTGGTGGCAAACGCCATAGCCACCGAAACTGTGATATCGCCCCTGGTCGGCGGCTGGTAAAGACAGGGTATCGCACGTGCTAACACACACACACACACACATATATATATATATATATATATATATATATATATATATATATATATATATATATATATATGGTTTTAAAAGTGACGGAGCGCATTCTTTTAAAGGAAACGGAAAAAGTGAATGGGGGTTAAATAAGAAGCCACGACTAAAAAAACTCATTACTAAAACATTCACGTTTACAGTTTCGACATCTTCATTATTGTTGTTCCAATGAAGCTTCCTTTAAAAGAATGCGCTCCGCCATTTTTAAAACCATATATAAATTCTTTGGTATAAATTCTTGTTCAATTATGTGTTTGTATATATATATATATATATATATATATATATATTGTTTATACGTTATTTTATAGATACAAATATTTAAGTAAATGCTCTGTTTATAATAAAGTGTATTAACAATATTTACCGGCTTGAATACTATTATTTATAAAATAAATACTGCGTATTCTAAACGGAGGATTTACTTAAATATGTGTATCTATAAAAAGAACGTATAAACAATAAATATGTTAAGATAATTTCCGGACTTATTTCATTTCATAATATATTGTTCATAACCATTTTCGATTCTCACCCGTCGAAGTGCAGTTGAAATACACTGAAACGAAGCTGCATCTTTGTAGTGAGTAAAATGGTTTTGTCTATATGATAAAATTATAATAAAGGAATAATTATCGCTCTACTATCGGTATCGAGCCCTCTTTTGGATTAATACTGTGAACGTTGGAATCTATATATTACTTTCGTGCCCATCGCATCGGATATATATATATGCCTATTTGTAAGCGCACATATCGGGTGACCTAGGATTACAGAAAATGAAACTTAGGTCAAGAAAGTGAGTAAATGGTCAGAAAAACTCGTGGGTGCGGAATTCTGATAGTGATTATTGCCTTTGTCCAAGTTTTGGATATAAAATCAAAACGGTGCGAAGTCGACAGAAAATCGCAAGAATTTTGAAGCGTTGATATGCTTTCCGTTCATAGATTTCTTAGAAAGACTAGTCCGATGCTAAAACAATGAATGGGCATACGTTCCGCCGGAAAATCTTCCTCCCGCTACCGCCTAGAATTGATGATACCACGTCTGTCCCTCTCATATAATAAATCGAATAAGAAAAAGAAACTCTTTCGTTGATACGACAGTCTATGAAGTGGTCTTGAGATCTGAAATGCTGAAGTCATGTGTTTGCGTGTGTTTTTATCGGAATTGCCTCTGATGAATGTATATATTTATTGTGTAGGCCTATTGTCACCTAAATGTATATGGTGTTTTCATAAGTGTTCACATCCGTTCTTTTCTTTTTTTTCCGATATTAGCACGTTACACATGACAAAACAATCTACAACCGTATGTGAAAACGTTCTGAATGCAAACACACGAAATAGCATTTGTTCTGAAGAAATTGTTATGGTTTTTTACTGAAACTATACTTTACTATTATTTTTCAGTGGGTGATAATGCATTTATGGGATTTTTCTGTTTACAAATTCCTAGAGAGGTCTTTCTGTTAATGATGAAAAATAATTTATTTTACACAGTAAATATCTATTTTCAAAATATATTTTGTTACTTGTGAATGGACTTAGTTCAGTGATTAATACTAATCACATACTGCTATAGAGTGAAAATTATAGTTAAAAATTCAGCTAAGTACATACCAGACTGATCTGCCTCCATAGTTGTTATTTACTCAATTTAGCTTTGTTTTGGAACCAAAACACGAGTAAAGATGGAACTCTCTGTACTCAGACTCACATCTCGTACTTTTTTTTTCCAAAAAATAATTATAGATTTAAAAGATGCGTTGATATTTTTAATGATAGGACCTACTCTCGGTTGCCAGTACGATACTCTAACAGCTCGATTAAATCCGAAAGTAATAACCTGCTAGGTGTTGAAATGAGGCATGAAGCAAAGGTCATATTTTTTTCAATGGAATTTTTAATTACTGACTTAAATATTTGCACATAAAGGCGTTGATGATGAATTTAGTTAGTCAAAATCTATCATAATGATTTTGAAAATGTTTTTCTTCTTTTTCAATTTATCGACAATTCTCGTTAGAAACGATGATTTTTTTTGTTTTTTTGTTTTAAAGAAACTAATTAGCGAAATTAGTGTATTGAAAATCATGAGCTAATTGACATCGCTACAATCTGTAATATTGATATTGGCTGCGAGGATCGTATCTGTGACTCTAATAAAACATTTCCTGTCTGCATGGTAATGAATGACCGACAAGTTGTTCTGATATTTTAATCATGTTTATTTTATAGGATGCCGTAAAGGATTTGATTGCTTTTCAACTTTTCTTTTTCAAATATTTGTTAAAACATTTAACAACTTAAAGACAGCAAAATTAATCTCGTTAATTTTGACAGTTACTAAAGTTGCGTCTAAGACGAAGACAGAAGAGTGTGACAACAGGATAGTTCGACTAATAAAATGTTTCTGAGACTTGTCAGCTAAACCCCGGTCCTATTTCTGATGATCTATAAAGTAGTATAAGGATAAAGAATAGTGAAGCCAGGTTAATCAATGATTGAATATTCTCTGATAGCTCAACTGTATTCCGCTTAAGGAATTATTATTACTAATAATAATAACTAGAAATATTTTTTTAAGTGTTTCACCCCAAGCAAGGCGGGAGGCCACAAGCACGCAAAGGGTTACAGAGAGGTGGAGCGAGAGCAAAGACGAGTGATAGAGGAAAGGATGAAGAGAAGGATAAGGGATAGATCAAGGAGATGTCGATTGACATTACATTTGAATATTAATGCGGAAACAGGAAAAGGGGAGGGAGTTCCAAAGGCGAGAAATGCGAGACATAAAGCTATTGTAGTAGAAGAGACGGCTACATTTAACCATTTTGACAGTGAAAGGGTGAGAGCGAGATGCCAGATTCGTAGGAAGCTTGAATTCGCGAAGTCTTGGAACTAGCGAAAGCAGTTCATCGGAGCAATTACCGTGAAAGTATTTGTAAAAAAGACAGAGGGAGGCGACGGCACGTGTGTGAGAGAGCGACTGCAGACGAGATGCCATATCAGGGCCAATTATATTACATATCTGTCTCTGGATAAGGGGCTCCAGACCATATATGGCAGCAATACTCCATACAAGGGAGAATGGTTGGTTTGTAGATTTGAAAGATCGATTGCGGTGAGAAAAATTTCCTGGCGCGGCACAGGGAACCAACTTTCCTTGCGGTGGACGAAGCTATTGATTCAATGTATTTGTCCCATCTCAGTTCAGCAGAGAATGTGAGACTGAGCAGTCGCAAAGAGGTGCTCTCGTGGAGTTGAGCGTCAGACATTCTAATGGGAGGCAGGGGTGGTCCTTTCTGGTGAGTAATAGAGAGCAGTTTTGTTTTTGCGGCATTAAAGTTAGCCAGCCAATTCGTGCCCCAGTCCATAACCGATTGGAGGTTCTTTTCGAGACAAACGGCCAGGTTAATTTTGTCAGCGACACTAGATTTGTTTTGAGGCAGGAGTAAATCGTAGTGTCGTCCGCGTAGATGCCTACTTGGGAATCAATGGCCTCAGGAAGATCATTGATGAAGATAAAGAACAGATGTGAAAAATTTCACAGTTTTCCTATTCGAATTTTCCGAATAATCTTAAGTTAATGATTGACTAGACACCTTGCGAGTTCCACGCCTAGAAAGTAGAGGATACAAAAGGAAAAGATGAAAAAATGACAAGGTTTTTATTTCACTAAAGCAGACGTTAAATGCATGAGAGTGTTATCGATTCGTCTATCTTCTCGTTCTTTCTTCCTTTGTCCCCCTAAAGCTAAACAGCGCTTTTTATGTATCTTTTTCTTCTGTTTTGTGGGCAAGGGACAGGCAGGTTATTTTATGTCTATCCTCGCAGTCAAACAAGAATGACTTCTTGTTTATGCGGAGTAAGAGCAAGCCGTAATATAGGGGGTAACAAAGACGTGATATGGGGCAACAAAGGCATAATATAGAGAGTAACAAAGCTGTAATATAGCGGGTAACAAAGCCATAATATAAGAAGTAACAAAGACGTAATACAGGAGGAAATAAAGACGTAATATAGAGGGTAACAAAGACGTAATACAGGGGGAAACAAAGACGTAATATAGAGGGTAACAAAGACAGAATATAGGAGGCAACAAAGGCATAACACAGACAGTAACAAAGACGTAATATAGAGTAACAAAGTTGAACAAAGCCATAATGTAGATGGTAACTAAGCCATAATATAGAGGGTAATATAAGAGGTAACAAAGGCGTAATATAGGGGGCAACAAAGGCGTAATATAGGGGATAAGAAAGGTATGATATAGGGGGTAATCAATGCGTACTATAAAGGGCCACATGCGTAATATATGTGGTAACAGAAGTTTAATATACCGGGTAACCACCGTATGACAAATGCGCAATATAGGAGGTAAAAAATGCGTAATATAGGGGAGTAATAAAGGCACGAAAGAACAAGCAGAATTATAAAAGAAAATGACAATTTTTTTATTTGATTTCGGTCCTTTTACTCCGATATCCATCGGTAAAAATATATAATTCATCACCTGTGAGCAAGACGGATATCCTCAGTAGGGAGTTCAAACGAGACGGTAACTACAGCTAGCTTCGACCGTCTATAAGCTAAATCCTTGCACAGGACTGAACTATTGGCAGCAGGCACAGGGTTATGATGATACGGCATCGCTGGTCGGTGATGATACGGCCAGGGCGTGGCGCACTTCCAATGGAATCATGGGTCACGTGTCCGTAACCAAGACTATCCTTGAAGTCGGAGGACATCGGCCGTGGTCTGACATAGAGAGAGTGATGCCCCTCCGTCAGGTTTACTTGCCAACCTTCAAGCGAGTGATGATGATGATGATGATGATGATGATGATGATGATGATGATGATGATGTAGAGATAGATGATGATGATGATGATGATGATGATGATGATGATGAATCTGGAAGAAGACGACTAACGAATAATCCAAATATCCTGGCAACTAATCTCTCTTCTGATTTAGCTCTAACAATTCAATGGACATTCAATACCTCCAAAACCAAACTATTAATCTCATCACCGAGCAACACTGAATTTTACGCAATTATGACAAACCGTTTGTATACTCAATGAGGCCTCTTACCTTGAACAGCATTAGAAATTACCCCAGACTGCAGATGAAACTGATATATACGATCCATCGATAAAGATTCTGAAAAAATTGTCGGTTTCTTGCATTACGCCAGAAAATACCCCACTCCACTTGACATGCTCTATTTTTATATGATCAAACCAATAATGTGCATCATTACTGTTGTGACCTAGAGAACGTTACTGAATAGAATACTCAAACGGAGGTTGGTAATGAACGATAATACTTCGGACAAGAACAACACATATAAGATTTACCAGTGCCGCAAAGAAGTAGTCAAGTGCTAGGAGTTAAGTGAATTCTACAATGAATCTCTAATTATAGGATATCTACCAACCGCCCCATGCGGAAATATGTGGCACAAGGCCGAATTTAATGTGGGTTATCCGAGCCAATAGAAATTCCCCGTAGACCCCGTATAAAACGGGATCGGATAGCTGTTTCCCAAGACGAAATTCTGCCCTTCGACATAGCTTCATCTGAGGATCCTCTCTGACCAGAGGCAGAGAGTTTGACTAGCATAGCACTAGGATATATACCAACTGCCCCATGCGGTCATATGTGGCACAAGTCAGAATTTAATGCGGGGTATCCGAGCGCGTAGGTTCTGCTAAAAATTCCTCATAGACACCGTATAAAACGGGTTTGGGTAGCTGTTTCCCGAGACGAGACTCTGCCCTTCGACAGTCTCTGGGTCCACTCTGCTCGGAGGCAGAGAGTTTGACCAGCACAGCTGGAGACGAATTTCTAACTCTAGACCAACATACAGTATTTCCTACTGTATTTATATGAATGGGGACTGACCCATTATCGTCCGTAAGTATTCTACAACAATTAGATCAAGAGGATGCTTCCTTGATCACTATAATATAAACTGCTTCATGTCTAGGGTCAACTGTTGTCTATCCTACATATGGCCACAAGAACTATTTCTTACTTCCTCCTTTTAACTCCTTACAACCTCATTCATTAACCGGCTACCCTTGTATAGACTGAAAGTTTCATTAGAAAAATCTTTGATACTTCTCTGCTCTCAGAATAAGTTGTTTTTTCTGTTGTTGTTTTTTTTTTTGGGGGGGGGGGTTCAGTTCTTGTAATAAGTCCATTTCGGTCATTCGGTCAAACAAGCAAATACACACACACACACACGTATACGCAGACACGCCCAC
This sequence comes from Acanthosepion lycidas, assembly GCA_963932145.1. Classification (NCBI taxonomy): domain Eukaryota; kingdom Metazoa; phylum Mollusca; class Cephalopoda; order Sepiida; family Sepiidae; genus Acanthosepion; species Acanthosepion lycidas. Next base: position 6,037,070 of record OZ010573.1, read on the forward strand.
ATAGGAGATCTGTCAGGAAATGAACCAGTCATTTTAGTATAACAAAAATAACCTACCCATTGCAATGGCGCCTTAGTCCTACTCATCAAATCTGTCTACACGTTTCCCTTTCAAGATCATCATCAACTGCTTTATTCCGTTCTCCTCGGTCTCGTCAACGACCTGAAATAGACTCCCTTTCAACAGGAATTTTTGCTTTGAGGAAATTCAGAAGTTGTAGATGCCAAATCTGGACTGTAGTTGAATGGAGAGGTAGTAATGACAGACGAAATTGCTAAAAAAAAAAAGATAATCGTGCGCAAAATGTCATATTGAATGCGATGCACACACAGTAAATAATCTCACTCAATGGTCTCTCGTTGTCAAACTGAGTAAACCAGCGGAAGAATATTTCTTCATGAACTTGTAGCAACGTCTCTTTGTTTCGCTGCACGACCCGTTCTCGAGATATACAAAATGGCAGAACATCCGGATAGACATCATTTTATCATACACATATGCACAAGTGCACCTGTACGCATATGCACAATACAAGTGCATATATACACATATGTATAATACAAGTGCATATGCACCCACATGCACAATACAAGTGCACATGTACACATATGCACAATCTAATACATTTTCATGCCTCCAGACACACATGTATACACACAATGACTTTAAGAGATATTCCATTTCATGAAATAATCAACTCTATTCCTCTTGCAACTTGAAAAGAAATGTCGAATGTTTTCAACAAGGATATTGTTAAGTCGTGCCATTCTTTTGTGTTCTCTGGTAACAATTCGAAAATTCATCTTCGAGGCTACATAAAGAAAGAAAAGATATATCTTCTTAGTCTGATTCTATGCAAATTAGTTGAGTAAAGCAAATTCGTCATCATATTGCATTTTTTCCGACTGATAAATTCTTTCGACGTAGACGCGCTGAAAACTTTTCGTTGCAAATTCCTTACCTAAAATCTTCACTAAACAATCAAATGGATTTATTTTCTTTTTTAAATTCTTTCTGGTAATGCTGAGAACTTTCAGTATCCTCTCCACACAAGGTTTTTATTTCTGAATGTTTCTTCTTTACGTTTATCGCATTTGTCTTAGTCCGAAAATAAAAAAAAATAACTGTTTTTTATTTACTTGGAATAACCAGAACTTTTATAAAAAAAAATAAAAAGGAAAAAATTGTTTTTGAAAAAATGCCATTCAAGGGATACAAGCACAAAACAAAACAAAACAAACAAACAAAGAAGGCGACAGTAATTAAAAGAAGTTGAGAAAACTTTAAGAAAAATGCTCATGGAACAGTGGATAAAAGCGTTGGTTAGATCCAGTGACAGGACCCAAAGTGTGTAAGTTCAATACCCAGTTAACGCAGTGGAGAACATGGAGAGGTGAATTAACAGGAGATAACTGATAACTGACACCCATTAAACAGGGTACGTGGAACTAGAACAGTCTACCATAGTGAGCGAAATAAAGGATTCGATTCAACATTCCAAATACATGAAGAAGGCCGGAGCTTGCAACAGCCGAAACGTTGTAATAAATATGGCGACAAAGTTGAAGACAATAGTCAGCATAATATAAGTAGTGTACAAAATAGCTCACCTCAGAAATATAGACAGATACTGAAAGGCCGAAACGTTGTAATAAATATAGCGACAAAGATGAGGACAATAGTCCTAATTATGTAAATAGTGTACATAATACCTCGTCTCAGAAATATAGACTGATACTGAAAGGCCGAAACGTTGTAATAAATATGGCGACAATAATCCGAATAATATAAATAATGTACATAGTACCTCATCGCAGAAATATAGAGAGATATTTAAGGAAAATGTTGTATTAATAACAACAAAGATGAAGACATAAGTATAATATGAGAAATAATGAAAAGACTTCATCTGAGAAGATGAAAAACATTTAGAGAAACGATGTGTTAATAACAACAAAGATGAAGACAATAGTCCGAATAATATGAGGAATAATGAAAAGGCTTCATCTGAGAAGATGAGAAAACATTTAGAGAAACGTTGTGTTAATAACAACAAAGATGAAGACAATAGTCCGAATAATATGAGGAATAATGAAAAGGCTTCATCTGAGAAGATGAGAAAACATTTAGAGAAACGTTGTGTTAATAACAACAAAGATGAAGACAATAGTCCGAATAATATGAGGAATAATGAAAAGGCTTCATCTGAGAAGATGAGAAAACATTTAGAGAAACGTTGTGTTAATAACAACAAAGATGAAGACAATAGTCCGAATAATATGAGGAATAATGAAAAGGCTTCATCTGAGAAGATGAGAAAACATTTAGAGAAACGTTGTGTTAATAACAACAAAGATGAAGACAATAGTCCGAATAATATGAGGAATAATGAAAAGGCTTCATCTGAGAAGATGTGAAAACATTTAGAGAAACGTTGTGTTAATAACAACAAAGATGAAGACAATAGTCCGAATAATATGAGGAATAATGAAAAGGCTTCATCTGAGAAGATGAGAAAACATTTAGAGAAACGTTGTGTTAATAACAACAAAGATGAAGACAATAGTCCGAATAATATGAGGAATAATGAAAAGGCTTCATCTGAGAAGATGAGAAAACATTTAGAGAAACGTTGTGTTAATAACAACAAAGATGAAGACAATAGTCCGAATAATATGAGGAATAATGAAAAGGCTTCATCTGAGAAGATGAGAAAACATTTAGAGAAACGTTGTGTTAATAACAACAAAGATGAAGACAATAGTCCGAATAATATGAGGAATAATGAAAAGGCTTCATCTGAGAAGATGAGAAAACATTTAGAGAAACGTTGTGTTAATAACAACAAAGATGAAGACAATAGTCCGAATAATATGAGGAATAATGAAAAGGCTTCATCTGAGAAGATGAGAAAACATTTAGAGAAACGTTGTGTTAATAACAACAAAGATGAAGACAATAGTCCGAATAATATGAGGAATAATGAAAAGGCTTCATCTGAGAAGATGAGAAAACATTTAGAGAAACGTTGTGTTAATAACAACAAAGATGAAGACAATAGTCCGAATAATATGAGGAATAATGAAAAGGCTTCATCTGAGAAGATGAGAAAACATTTAGAGAAACGTTGTGTTAATAACAACAAAGATGAAGACAATAGTCCGAATAATATGAGGAATAATGAAAAGGCTTCATCTGAGAAGATGAGAAAACATTTAGAGAAACGTTGTGTTAATAACAACAAAGATGAAGACAATAGTCCGAATAATATGAGGAATAATGAAAAGGCTTCATCTGAGAAGATGAGAAAACATTTAGAGAAACGTTGTGTTAATAACAACAAAGATGAAGACAATAGTCCGAATAATATGAGGAATAATGAAAAGGCTTCATCTGAGAAGATGAGAAAACATTTAGAGAAACGTTGTGTAAATAACAACAAAGATGAAGACAATAGTCCCAATAATATGTGGAATGATGAAAAGACTTCATCTGAGAAGATGAGAAAACATTTAGAGAAAAGTTACGTTATTAACAACAAAGATGAAGACAATAGTCCGAATAACATGTGGAATAATGAAAAGACTTCATCTGAGAAGATGAGAAAATATTTAGAGAAACGTTGTGTTAATAACAACAAAGATGAAGACAATAGTCCGAATAATATGTGGAATAATGAAAAGGCTTCATCTGAGAAGATGAGAAAACATTTGGAGAAACGTTGTGTTAATAACAACAAAGATGAAGACAATCGTCCAAATATAATATGTGGAATAATCAAAAGACTTCATCTAAGAAGATGAGAAAACATTTAGAGAAACGTTGTGTTAATAACAACAAAGATGAAGACAATCGTCCGAATAATATGTGGAATAATGAAAAGACTTCATCTAAGAAGATGAGAAAACATTTAGAGAAACGATATGTTAATAACAACAAAGATGAAGACAATAGTCCAAATGATATGTGGAATAATGAAAAGACTTCATCTGAGAAGATGAGAAAACATTTAGAGAAACGTTGTGTAAATAACAACAAAGATGAAGACAATAGTCCCAATAATATGTGGAATGATGAAAAGACTTCATCTGAGAAGATGAGAAAACATTTGGAGAAAAGTTACGTTATTAACAACAAAGATGAAGACAATAGTCCGAATAACATGTGGAATAATGAAAAGACTTCATCTGAGAAGATGAGAAAGCATTTAGAGAAACGTTGTGTAAATAACAACAAAGATGAAGACAATAGTCCCAATAATATGTGGAATGATGAAAAGACTTCATCTGAGAAGATGAGAAAACATTTGGAGAAACGTTGTGTTAATAACAACAAAGATGAAGACAATCGTCCGAATAATATGTGGAATGATGAAAAGACTACGTCTTAGAAGATGAGAAAACATTTGGAGAAAAGTTACGTTATTAACAACAAAGATGAAGACAATAGTCCGAATAATATGTGGAATAATGAAAAGACTTCATCTGAGAAGATGAGAAAACATTTAGAGAAACGTTGTGTAAATAACAACAAAGATGAAGACAATAGTCCCAATAATATGTGGAATGATGAAAAGACTTCATCTGAGAAGATGAGAAAACATTTGGAGAAAAGTTACGTTATTAACAACAAAGATGAAGACAATAGTCCGAATAATATGTGGAATAATGAAAAGACTTCATCTGAGAAGATGAGAAAACATTTAGAGAAACGTTGTGTTAATAACAACAAAGATGAAGACAATCATCCGAATAATATGTGGAATAATCAAAAGACTTCATCTGAGAAGATGAGAAAACATTTAGAGAAACGTTGTGTTAATAACAACAAAGATGAAGACAATAGTCCGAATAATATGTGGAATAATGAAAAGACTTCATCTGAGAAGATGAGAAAATATTTAGAGAAACGTTGTGTTAATAACAACAAAGATGAAGACAATAGTCCGAATAATATGTGTAATAATGAAAAGACTTCATCTGAGAAGATCAGGAAAATATTTAGTGAAATGTTGTCTTTATAATTCCAACGGTGAACAACTTAATTCGAAAATATATGACATTTCCCAAAATAACAAAACAAGTTAATGTCATCTACACTTGGAGGGACATACACTAAAGTGAAGAATCTTAACTAAATATCTTTTTGAAATTTATTTTTTTAAAAAAACCTTCCTCTGGTTTTCAAAGGTTTTCGGTGTTTTTCTTTTCTTTTTTCTCTCTCTCCTTTTTCGACAAGAGATCTACAATCAAATATAAAAACCAGACCGAATATCAAAGACTCGTTTCTGATGTATTAACGTGAACACAAGCGAGATCAACTTTGTCTTTATCAAGTGAATTACATTTTCAATGCCCTTTTGTAAATAATTCAAGCATTTGTGGAATGATGAAAAGACATTTTTCGTCTTTTTTTTTCTTTTAATTTATTTATTTGCCTAAAGATTCTCTTTTGCTTCCATTTTTAAAAAATATTTTTCTTTTTATTTCCTTATTTTTTGGCACAAACCTATTTTATATAATCTTATATATTTTAATTGGAACTTATAAGGATTTTATATGGATTCTATATGGATTGATACGGACGTCTAAAAATACACAAGTCGTATTTATATGGTTTCTGCTTTTTTAATATATAAAAAACATTTATCATATGTCTCCAGATTTTTTAGATGCACTGTTTGTCATCTCATAATCTATTTTTTTTTTGTTTTTTTTTTATTCGCTTATTTTTCTCGCTTCAACAATACCCTGAACGATAGCATCTTGACTCATATATAGTCATTTATATATTTATATATTTTTATATTTTTCTCATCAATCATAATCTATTCTGCATAGTCTCTTATCTAAAGCTTCTTCACTAAGAAGGGCCAGTTGTTGAGAACTATTTGAAAATGAAATCTTTCTTTTTTCCTGTTTTTCTTTCTATAAAATTAAAAAAAAATAGAAAGAAGAGATCACTAATTACCGATTCATTGTTCGTTGCTTTTCTTTACTTTCCTTTTATGAAATAGTGGATCAATTGAACGTCCAAATATTCGCCATGATTGTTTTGCGTGGGTGAATAACAGAATCCATTTAAACGTTTCGCTTCTGGAGATCTAAACCTGCTAATATTAATAAGATTTCCGCTTAAATATTCCGCTCAATTAGAACACGAATCCTTTAACTTCTTCTATGTCCCGCGTTCCTTCAGGCGATCATGGCTCTCCAAAACTTCCTATCCCTCGTGTCCCTTAAGAGTTTTCACCCTTTACTAAGCACATCCCGTTTCGTCATCCTTGTATTAGGTTGGTGCAAAAATAATGACGGTTTTTGACGTATTTTTAACGTCAAAAACTGTCATTATTTTTGCACCAACCTAATATAAATACAGCAAATTTTAAACAATATTATTATTATTATTATAGATAGATAGATAGATAGATAGATAGATAGATAGATATATGCGAATAGACTGCGATAGATACAATTAGATTTAGATAGATACAATTAGATTTAGATAGATAGATAGATAGATAGATAGATAGATAGATAGATAGATAGATAGATATTATTACTGCAAGTGTCATTTTTAGTAGGTACAAGTGTTTGAGTTTTTTCAATTCTTAAATTAGTGAAATTAATAAGCCGCCTAGAACGAGGTGCCAAATCAAATGACTTCTTGATCTAGGCCGGTCGTTATTAATTGTAGCACTACTCATCAAATAACTTTTATAATAAGAAGAAATAATGTCTGATTAAAATATTAATTTAAACATGAACTATAGATAGATATGCCATTTAAGATAGACGTGTTTTTAAATTCATGCAATCCGGCAAAACTTTTTTTTTTAAATGTTTGCAACGAGTTTCACTTAAAAGTAAAAACCTTATTTAATCCTTCCCTTTTTTCGCCCCTTCTAACAACTTTTGAATATTTGAAAGGATGTTTCTCATTTAGAAGCGACTGTTTAAAAGATTATCTATTGTAGTTTTAGCTTTAATTGGATTTTCTTTCTTCATGAGTATTTTTGTAATTATTTGATGCTTGTCGCCGCTTTATCGTTCGAGCCTTGATACATGTCGACATTAACAGGCGAAGTCGGACACACACGAGGTGAAGCGAAGAGATGTGAACGGGTCACACGAGAAAAAAAAATTAACATGTGGAGAAATAAGTCCTAAACAATTTCACATAAAAGAAGAACAAGTTTCTTAGATTGCAATAACAATTGTTAAAAGGGGGACTGTCTTGTTATCAGCAAGAGGAACATTCCAATATGCGAACTACGAAATGGACTCGCCAAAATCAAGCACGAAAATTTGACACAATTTACATTATTCAAACTATTGTCCACAGCTTTGTCGCCATATTTATTACAACGTTTCGGCCTTTCAGTATATGTCTACATTTCTCAGACGAGGTATTATGTACACTATTTACGTTATTCGGACTATTATCCTCATCCTTGTCGCCATATTTATTACAACGTTTCGGCCTTTCAGTATCTGTTTATATTTCTAAAATGAGGTATTATGTACACTATTTACATTATTCGGACTATTATCCTCATCTTTGTCGCCATATTTATTACAACATTTCGGCATTTCAGTATCTGTCTATATTTCTGAGATGAGGTATTATGTTCACTATTTACATTATTCGGACTATTGTCCTCATCTTTGTCGCCATATTTATTACAACGTTTCGGCCTTTCAGTATCTGTCTATATTTCTGAGATGAAGTATTATGTACACTATTTACATTATTCGGACTATTGTCCTCATCTTTGTCGCCATATTTATTACAACGTTTCGGCCCTTGTACGCTCTGGCCTTCTTCAGATGGTTGGAATGTCGAACTGAACCCTTTATTTCGCTCAAGGCCACATGGCACAATGGATGAATGCGTTAGGTAGATCCAGTGACAGGAGCCAAATATTGTGAGCTCAATCCAGTTAAGGCAGTGGAGAACTTGGAGATGGGAATTAACAGGAGATAACTGATAACTGACATCCATTAAACATGGCACGTGGAACTAGAACAGTCTACCTCAGTGAACGAAATAAAGGGTTCAGTTCGACATTCGAACCACCTGAAGAATACTTTCATGTTAACTTAAGTGCATTTGTGCGAAAGTGAATGATGGAGGCTACTCTGAAAATTGAACACTAAGAAAAGGAAACACTTGTTCGAACACAAGAAAAATTAAATATAAATCTTAATCGCATTCTGTCGTCTCTAATGAAACATGTATAAAATAGGGATTGCTACCTAAATGCACATTACACATATATATTTTACGACATTTTTCATGTTTATACGTTCTTTTTATAGATACAAATATTTAAGTAAATGCTCTGTTTATAATAAACAGTATTAACGACATTTACCGGCCTGAATGTCTGAGAAATTTTCCTAGAAAATATGTGTCCTCCGACAGGAATCGAACCTGTATCCTATACGGAACCGTCATATAGCCTGACGTGCCTTAGAATTGGAGAATTTTGTCTAAAAAAAGTAAATCGAACTTGCTGACCGAACGCTCCTATTGTGGCCCAATTGGTTAAGGCACGTCAGGCTGATTTGCAGGCTGATTTGCTTTCATCATGAATCTGTGTGACTAAATGGACAATAAGCAAATTTAATTATTTCGGTTGAAAATCTTGAACTTCCTTCTGATTGGATCTTCCAAGATAATGATCCTAAGCGCAATGGAAAATCTACGAAGAAATGGCTTGCTAAAAATAATGTAAATATCCTGAAATGGCCAAGTCAGTTCCCAGATTTAAACCCAATTGAGAATCTGTGGTGTTATTTGAAAATTCAACTCCAATCGAGAGCTCCAACAAACATCCCGGATCTGAAGACCATTATGCAAAGAAGAATGGAAGAAAATACCAACTAAAATTTGCAAGTCATTAACTGACAACTGCAAGAAGAGGTTGGTTGCTGTAGAAATGAATAATGGTTATTCTACAAAATATTAAATGAAGATTATATCTTCATTTTTGTATTGTACGAATACTATTTTCACCCATTAAAATGACTAATTGGGATTTATTTATATTAAATATTTTTTATGCATATTTAGTTGTTATTCATCTGTGCACAGTTAATTATATGAAAAGTATGTTTATTCATTAGTTGGGAATTCAATAAATTAAAAATATGTGTGTATGAATATTTGTTTCCCCACACTTTGTATATTAATTGTTTCACTACAATCAAGATATTAAAGTCACTAAGACGCAAGGGTTTACAGAATGATAGAGAATATGAGGAAAAATTTACTATTAAGGCGAGAGAGAAGCATAAAAGAACATAAATTAACACGATAATGATTAACATATTGCAAAATTCATCAACATTGTTGGTTAATACCAATTTTACAGTAAAATATTGACTGACATAATTAAATTTGATACTAGATAGATAGATAGATAGATAGATAGATAGATAGGAACAGAATGAGATAGATAGATAGATAGATAGATAGATAGATAGATAGATAGATAGATAGATAGATAGATATGAACACAATGAGATAGATAGATAGATAGATAGATAGATAGATAGATAGATAGACAGACTATTGTAATTATTTTCCATAACGTTATTTCGTTTAGAAAACGAATTTGTTATTATTAAATTTACCGGCTGAAAATTGCTAGCTTCTCACATATTAGCAACGTTTATCGATGCCACAAAGATTTTTTATCAATTTCAGATTGAAAGAACACACCAGACACTTTCTAAGTCGGTCATTTGGTAACCCTAATACATTAAACTTTGGCCACAGCCGCGCCTGTTCTGTTCTATTTTCCGATATAAGGACCGATTCCCTTTTGAATCCTCATGTCTATAGTTTGAACCACGCCTGAATCTCGGTCCATCTAATCAGAGTAATTTATTTTGCTTCCTTCAGGAATTCTCCAATGAACAGCCAATGATTATTGCCCTTAACAAATTTTCTTTGTCCTTTGCTAAACATCTCTCAAACGATGAGGTCTATAAAGCTGTATTTTCGCTGTAGCCATCCAAACTCTGAAGAAAATAAATACGTTTTAATTAATCAGTTTTTATATTAATGTATGAATTCAGTTTTGTATTATAAAAGTGAAATTTTGTGTTTATGACGCATGTGAATTAAATGGACGTTTCACCAAAAGCTGACCCGACTCTAGGGTCAATAATTGTCATACAAATATTTTATTTATTTGCATATAAATCACATTATGCTTACACAGACACACACACACACACACACATATATATATATATATATATATATATATATATATATATTAACTAAAAGAAGGCAATAAAGCCAATAAGACGCAAAGCCAGAGTGAAAAAGCTGATGAAACATTATTGAGTAGAAAGCACAAAAGAACAGGGACAAAAAAAAATTGTTAATTGTTTGATGTTGCCTTAAATTTTTTGAAGATCGTTGTTAACATAAAGCAAGAGGCCGGAACACACGCACATATATGTGTGTGTGTGTGTTTGTATATTCGTATGTGTGGGTGTGTGAATGTGTGTGTGTGAGTGTGCATATGTGTATGAGTGTGTGTATGAGTGTACATGTGCGTGTGAGTCTGTGTGTGATTGTGCGTTTGAATGTGTGTGTTCGTGTGCGTATGAGTGTGTGTGTGAGCGCGTGTGAGTGTACATGTGCGTGTTCGTATGTGTGTGTTAGTGTGTGTGTGTTCGTGTGCGTGTGAGTGTGTGTGTGTGTTCGTGTACGTGTATGTATGAGTGTGTGCATGTGTGTGAGCGTGCATGTTCGTTTAGGATGTAAAATAGTATCCCAGACAAACATGAAGATAATGAGAAAAAGAATGGAAATTTTTTTCATCAAAGACGCATTTCGCCGGAGAAAACTTATATTGTCTTTCGTTTGAATAAAAGAAAGACAAAATTATTCGTTTAGGAAACAGTCATGGGATCTCTGAAGATAAGATGGTTGTCATTAATCACGTTAATTAATCTAGCTTATTACTTCCTGGCTTAAGGTTTAAAAGTATAGCCGAAAGCGCTTGGAACGATACATAAAACATTTGAAAAATTTTATATAATTTGTCCTGAAAAGAAAAAATATATATAAGAAAACATGAAAACTTGTTTTAAATACTTAACCACATCACCTTGTCTGTCGACTTTAAAGAAACTTGCATAAAACAGAGATTGCTGCCCAAATACACAATATATATATATATATATATATATATATATATATATATGAAAAGTGTGTGTATATAAATATAAATATATATATATATATATATATATATATATATATATATATATATATATATATATATATATATATAATTATTTATATATTATATGCGCGGTACTTATTAGAAAGCGCTCAATATCAGAGATAGAGCTAACATATTTATATATTTATATATGAGATAGAGCTAACATATATATATATATATATATATATATATATATATATATATATATATATATATATATATATATATATATACATATATACATACAGTGGTGGGAAATAAATATTCGTACACATGAAAACTTGTATTTTTATAAAAGCCTTAAATAAAACAAATTTTGATACATTTTATGTGTAAAGAAACATTTTATTAAAAAATAGTAATGAATTTAATTAATTCTTATTCTAACAGAAATTAATGCATTTTTTAATTCTAACTGGTGAAAAAAGTATTCGTACAAATCAATTATTAGAATAAAATAATCAATTAATTATGAAAAAAGTATATTCTAGAATGTTCCAGTAATGTTATCAGTAATTATAGTTAACGCTATTATCAATTATCAGAGCATTCCGCAATTTCTAGTCTTACGAGAAGGTTCTAATAATGCCTAAAGGTAAAGAATTGACTATTTCACAAAAACAAGACATTTTGTCTCTTTGGAAAGATGGGCACAGTTACAGAACGATTTCTAACAACCTGAATATTCCTTTTACTACAATTGCTTCGTTCATTGCAATGTTTAAAACTCGTAACAGCGTCGAAAACCAAAGACGAACAGGTGCTCCGAGGATGATTTCTCTAAGATCAGCAAGGATATTAGGACGCCAGATTCGACAAAATCCACAGGTTACGTGAGAAGAGCTGCAGGAACATCTGCGTGCATTAGGGATTAAAGTAACCAAGCGTACAATAAGTAATTAACTACAAAAAAACAGTCTGAAATTACGCATCCCAAGGAAGACTCCACTCCTCTTGAAACGACACAGAGATGCTAGGCTAAAATTCGTTAGTGAGCATAAGGATAAAGAATATAAAAAATACTATGGACAGATGAAACTAAAATCGAGTTGTTTGGTCATAATTATCGAAATCATGTGTGGAGGAAGGACGGTGAAGCCTACTTACCAAAGAACACGTTGCTAACTGTAAAGTTTGGTGGTGGCAGTATCATGATCGGGGGCTGTTTTTCTGCAAAAGGTGTTGGCAGAATATCAATAATAGATGGTAAGAAGAATACCGAAAGATACCAGCAAAATCCTGCAAAATTTAATGCGTTCGGTTGAGAGATTTTGGCTACCTCCTGATTGGGTTTTCCAACTGGATAATGATCCTAAACATACCGCTAGATCTACAAGGAAATGGTTAGCTGAAAGTAACGCTGATGTCTTGCAATGGCCAAGTCAGTCCCCAGACTTGAATCCAATCGAGAATTTATGGCGATATTTGAAAATTCAAATTGGGAAAAGAGCACCAACAAATATCAAGAATTTGAAGACAATATGCCAAGAAGAATGGGACAAAATACCACTCAATGTGTGCAAATCATTAGTTGAGACGTACAGGAATAGACTGGTAGCTGTTGAACTCAATAAAGGATATTCCACAAAGTATTAAATTAAGTTAATATGCCTTTTTTGTTTTATACGAATACTTTTTTCATCAGTTAAAATGAAAAAAAATGCATTAATTTCTGTTAGAATAAGAATTAATTAAGTTTATTACTATTTTTTAATAAAATGTATCTTTACACATAAAATGTATCAAAATTTGTTTTAGTTAAGGCTTTTACATTCATAAAAACACAATTTTTCATGTGTACGAATATTTATTTCCTCCAATGTGTGTGTGTATATATATATATATATATATATATATATATATATATATATATATATATGAAATTTTCTCAGAGTTAACCTGTAGAAAAGACAATATTTATAAATATAAATGACAATAGGAAAACTGTAAAAGTTGCCGACGCGTTTCGTCCGATGTAGAATTTCTCAATGCAAAATTGAATGAATTTATTAAACGAAGTAACTAGTAATAACAAAGCAAAATGTCCTTAGCAACTGGAAGAATTTAGAGAACGCTATTTCCAGTGATTGTCGTAATGTTCAGTTAACATTATGAAAATATCGTTCTCTGAATTGTTCCAGTTGCTAAGGACATTTTATTTTGTTATTATTAGTTATTTTGTTTAATAAATTCATTTCGTTTCGCCTTGAGAAAGTCCACATTGGACGAAACGCGTCGGCTACCATTACAGTTTTCCTATTGTCTTTTACATATATATATATATATAATATATATATATATATATATATATATATATATATATATATATATATAGGGAGAGAAAGAGATAGGATGAGTTGGATCAAATATAGATGGTTTCTGACAGAATAAGATAAAGAACAAATAGGAAACGTTTATCTAAAATGTTCCACTTTGATGTTCCATCAAAGACTGTGAAATGGAGAAAAAGAAGAAAGAAATTCTGGTATTTTTACTTTTTGTTTGTTTGATTTTCATTGCTTAATCATATTTCGCATGCATTCTATTTTTAAACCAACGTTAGTAAAATTTGTGTCGTTCTGAATTCAAGAAGAGACGACGCGTCCGTTCGAAGTTCCAAGATATTAACGAATTCGAAACCTAACTTAAAAACATAAAATATCGCTTTCTCTGTGTAAATGTATAATTATTCTGTGTGTGCATATGAGTGTGTGTTTAGTAGACATTACGTTTGCTGTTTCTTTCTCGCATGTTGATTTGGGAATGTTTTTACGTACATACATTGTATTTTAGATAAACATTAGTTAGATTCTTTAAGAATGGATTCAATAAAAGTTGATGAGGTAATATGATGTTGTTGACTTGTGTTTATAGTTTGCAATATAAAATATAAATAGATAGCTAGATATGAACATAGATAGATAGATAGATAGATAGATAGATATATAGATAGATAGATAGATAGATAGATAGATAGATAGATAGATAGATAGAAACACACTAGTATATAAAAACACACTAATATATATATATATACATATATATATATATATATACACAGATAGATAGATAGATAGATAGATAGAAACACAGTAGTAGATAGAAACACACTAATATATATATATATATAGATAGATAGAAAGATAGATAGATAGTAAGTAACATACTAATAGATAGATAGATAGTAAGTAACATACTAATAGATAGATAGATAGATAGATAGATAGATAGATAGATAGATAGATAGATAAAAACACACTGGTAAATAGATAGATAGATAGAAACACACTAGTATATAAAAACACACTAATATATATATATATATATATATATATATATATATATATACACAGATAGATAGATAGAAACACAGTAGTAGATAGAAACACACTAATATATATATATATATATATATATATAGATAGATAGATAGATAGATAGATAGATAGTAACATACTAATAGATAGATAGATAGATAGATATTAGGTTGGTGCAAAAATAATGTCGTTTTCTCACATATGTTACTTTGTGAGAAAACGACATTACTTTTGCAACAACCTAATAGATAGATAGATTAATAAATTTTAAATTCACAATTTGTTTTTCATTCTGCCAGCTAAAGATTCGCTAGCCAATCGATTAGAAAGTAAACCAATTCTTTTCAGGGAACTGGAGTTGTTTTCGTTTGCCAAAACACGAAAAAGAAGCACGCCGGAATGGTAAGCGCATGCCTATCGATTGACATGTGTCAAGAAAAGCTAGCGATGGAAGCAAATATCGCAGTTAGTTGGGGGGTAGTGATGCCTTCGCTAATGATTAAAGTAAAAAAATAACAAAAATGGTAACCTGTGGAACAAAAAAAAGATTATTTTATGCGATCGGTATATGATAAATTGCCAGTAAAAAGAGAATATCTTGAAGCGAATCATTGGAAATAACTGAAAAATAACGATTCAAACAAATGAGATCTAAAACGCAAATTGTAAATAACTCGTCGCTGCTTCCAGTATTTCAAGAGCGAACTTGCAGAAAGCTCTGCCAAAACACATCTTCGGATTTCCTAAACTGTCTTGAAATAGGCAAACCAATTCATAGATTTGTTTTCTGTTTAATTTTTACCGTTGACTCTTCGTGGATTATTTAACGCTGGAATATATTTTGGATTGAAAGTATTATTCTATTTTTTGCGAGCGAATAGTGTATCAACAATCTTTTCAAGAATAACAATGATTTTTCCCCATATAAGTTTTACAATTTAACCCATAGCTCGGGAGAAGAGATTGATCTATACCTGGTCTTCAATGTCAAACATCATATCTTATGTTTCTTTGAATTTTGTCATTTTATTATCTTCTCCGTTTTTGGCCTTATTTTCATTATTCGGACTACTATCCTCATCTTCATTGCCATATTCTCAAAGTTTCGGCCGTTGTACGCTCCGTCCTTCCTCAGGGGATTGGAATTTAGAACCGAACCATTTATTTCGCCCACCGGGGTAGATTGTTCTTGTTCCATGTGCCATGCCTCTTCCGGATGTCTCAGTTATTTCCTTTTGACTCAACTCTCCAAATTTTTTGCTTCACCCCTACTGCGGCCTGGTATTGAGCTCACAAATGTGTCATGTGTCCTTAAGGACACGTGGCACACAAGAGACATGGCTCGGAAGAATCATGGCACGTGGAACAAGAACGATCTACCCGGTAGATGAAATAAAGAGTTCGGTTCGAAATTCCAGTCACCAGAAGAGGTTCTGAGCGTACAACGGTCGAAACGTGAACATGGCAATGAAGATGAGGATAACAGTCTGGATAATGTAAATAATGCAAGTAATCATAATAACTCATCTCAGAGATATAGAGGCCGAAACGTTGTGAATATGGCAATGAAGATGAGGCTGACAGTCCGAATAATGCAAGTAATCTTAATGCCTCATCTCAGGGATATAGAGGCCGAAACGTTGTGAATATGGCAATGAAGATGAGGATAACAGTCCTAATAATATAAATAATGCAACTAATTATAATACCTCATCTCAGAGATATAGATGCCGAAACGTTGTGGATATGGCAATGAAAATGAGGATAACAGTCCGAATAATGTGAATAATGCAAGTAATTATAATACCTCAACTCAGAGTTATAGACAGATATTCTCTGTTTCTTTCATTCACAACCTCTTGCATTCTAGGGTTTTATTAACTTTCTTGGGGTGAAATGGTTAAAAAAAAGACTTCGCCTTCGTGTACAGCATTTTGGCAGTTATTAATATTATTAGATATACGAGAGATTTAGATAGATAGATCTATAGATAGATTGATCCCAGGTCTATTGAAGGTACCAGCTGAATGCCCTGTTTTCAAGAAAGCGGATGAGCGCTCAACTCTTTTGCAATATCGCCTTATCGGCCTCCTTAATATTATTAACTAACTTCTTGATAATAATCAATAATCATCGCCTGAAGCGAAAAAAAAACACTTCTGAACAACAAGTAGCATGGATTTCACTCTTCGAGATCCCCTGCTGATATCCAAAATGCTATTACACACAAAATGAGTGGGTCGGTCGATAATAAATTTATCACGATAGAGATCACCTTAGATACCTCAAAGGCCTTAGTCAAGTTGAAAGATTGAAGTTGCTAGAAGGACTCTCCAGCTGTGGTAGCGTCTTCGCAATTTTCAAGTCTTTCCATGCCAATCGTCTTTAATACCCTATTTTTTGGAACCCATGAGATCCCCAAGACAGTCTCCTTCATCTTACAATCTTTTTACTTTATATTAGCCATATGCCCAAGAACAATGCCAGATAGATAGTAAATATTTATGTGCGTTAATGGAATATAAAATCCAGCCAAAAGTAGAGAAATGAGACAGTGGAAAACCTTTTTATTGATAATGCGTTTCGCCTTCGTCATATATATATATATATATATATATATATATATATATATATTATATCGGTAATCGATCCGTTGGTATATAATTTGGGTGGATCCTAGTAATATTAATTATTAAAACTGATTCATACAGAGCTCAATGTATTTATTTTAACAGAACATATGTATTTTTACAGCAAAAAAACAAGTTACCTCAGCATAGAGATAGTCTATCTCAAGCCGTTCTGTACACAGCTATCATCAGTCCTTAATAGTGTGTCTCAGAGCATTGTTTTAAATTTTTATTCACTGTCAGTCCTCCTCTAGTAGACGCCTTGCTAATAAGCATGGGTTTGTGTTAGTGACTGGTGGGGACGTAGATTATCTCTCTCTCTCTCTCTCTATATATATATATATATATATATATATATATATATATATATAGATAGATAGATAGATAGATAGATAGATAGATAGTAGACGATTATTTTCGGCTGTCGTAATGTTCTTTTTTCTTTCTTTTTTTATACCTTTTTCCCTTTGGTATTTGTTTGATTATTCGCAAATCAAGACACCGAAGGTTTTCCGGACGAATATAATTTCTTATACTTATACCATTATTATTAATATATATATATATATATATATATATATATATATATATATAAACGATACTACTGTTTATGGAATGACCTCCAAAAATCTAGATTATCAGATACTGGCAATGATCGAAATCTAGCAGTTCAATGTAGAAAAACTGACTTGTAACATTCAATACCTCTTTAACCAAATACTATTCCATTGTTGTTGAAGATATTCTGAGTTTCTTTCCAGTCATTATAAGCGCTTGTACTCTCAAGAAGTAAAACCGCCTTGAACATCAGCTGAGACTAAGTTTCACCCCAAATCCAAAGTGAAATTCCTATATATGCTCAATCGGTTAATATGCTGGGAAAAAAAAGCAACTGTTCTTTGTGCTTTTCGAAAAGTACCCGACTACTACTACCATAATTTATCTTTATAAGAACCAGATCAAAAAAAAACTGGAGTATCTCTAACTTTTCTGGACTGGAGCTACACAATCTTCACTTTCAACCACAAAGTTCAAATGTATTTTTAATTTGGCTTACGGGTGGTTAAATATTTTCAACCCTACAACTACTTTTTACTGCAGACGAAATGCTACTTCTCTATCGCTATTTCCATGGCAAATGTTTAGATGAGCTACATTCCTTAGTTCCACCAATTCAGACCTTTACAGCTAAGCCTCTCTCTACTCTAACGCTATTTCCAGTGCAAATGTTCAGACAAGGCCTATTCCTTACTTCCACCAGTTCAGACCTTTACATCTAAATCTCTTGCTAATCTATCGCTATTTCTATGGCAAATGTTCAAACAAGCTTCATTTTTTAGTTCCACCAGTTTAGACCTTTACAATTAAGACACGTCACGATGAACACAGAGTCGAAAAATACTTATTCCCTTAGTATTCTCATTTGTAAGATGGAAGCTGCATTCAGACAACTTATTCCTGAGAATTACTACATACAGATCGGGTCCTATAGCCTTGACTGGCAACCGATCTAGGAGAAAGACAACTCTGAATTCAAAAACTCCGACTATTTATCTTCACAAATCTGCAACTGGGTAAAAGTGGTAAGTATAGATACACCTCTGAAGATATGATCAATCAAAAAGGGGTTCCTCTAAGGAGTGAGAGAGACCTTAATCTGAATATGTTACTATGAGTTTAAATACCGTGTACCCTTGGTATTCCATTTGTAAAGAGGAAGTTCCACAGTATTTTTCGCGAGAACTGTTGCTTTGTGGAATAGATTTCCGAGGGAGACAATTTTACACATTTTTTATTTCGAATGATATTACAATTACTATTTACCAATTAAAAAGAAACAAAATATTCTTGCAGGTCGGATATGACCCTAGCTGATTAGAAACCCATGATCTAAATTAATGAAACTACTGACCTAATGCTTCTAAATATATCTTGAAAGGTGCAATTTGGATTAATGACAAGTATGTCTAAAGATCGAATCAGCTGCAAATCATCTGAATTGTTTATGGTTAAAAAGTGTTCGGCTTTTTTGTACGGATAAACATAAAAGTACTTCTAAATCTTTTACTAAATTTAATTATTTTTAGTTATTTTTGTCTAAGTTTCACTAGATAGTCTCCGCGAACTTCTCTCGACCTTCCATACTTCATTTTGATGAGAATGTTTCACTAATTATACACTCTTAAAATTCCTGACGTCGCTCGCCAAATGAATTACACTGAAAATCCAGTCTTATCAATTTTTAAAGATAGCATCTCGATAAATCATTTTTGACATATCTTATTTACGGAAGCACAGAAGAAGCACTATTGGATATAGTAAATAAATTTATGATTAATTTAATCCAACATTATGTTATACAGCGTGCCCCAAAATAAATGTAACACAAAAATATGAACATTTATTTTCTGTTTCGAAACTATGTACAAAGCATATCTTTCTGAAAATTAGAGAAGTTAGCAAATTCACTGCTATAAACAACATGTCACTAGTTCTACAGGCAAAGATTGTATCGCCATTTATAGAATATGCTCCATATGTGCTCCGTTCTGATGAATTCTACGAGCGAAGTTGTTGATGACTTTGATGCACTCTTCTTTTGGTATAGACCCTGATTTCTTAAGTGATTGCTGCCTTTAACTCTGGCGGTTGTTCTTGTAGACTCGACACTTCAAATACCTCCACAGATAAAAATATGTTAGGTTGAGGTCGGGGGAATGCGGAGACCACTCAGGTTCGCGTTTACATATATATATATATATATATATATATATTGATATGTACCGGAAAGGGATATATTTGTTCGAAGCGGTTATTGACTACTCTAACCGGATAGGACAATCTAGCAGGTAACCGTAATGGACTGGTCCTCGTCGTAGTGGTAGGCAGTAGGCGGTAGGCGTAGGCAATAGGCGAAGACTATAGGCGTAGGCAATAGGCGAAGCCAATAGGCGAAGCCAATAGGCGTCGTCCCTGTACCTCCACATCAGTCTGTATTTATGGCAGACACCAGCCATTCATATTACTGTGAGGGGGAACCCAGGTGTATGCATATTCATTACATCATATATATATATATATATATATATATATATATATATATGTGTGTGTGTGTGTGTGTGTGTGTGTGTGTGTGTGTGTGTGTGTGTGGATAGATAGATAGATAGATAGATAACTTTGGTTGATTGATTCGTTTTTCTACAGCTTATCAACCCTTTGCACGTTATTTAAAGCCAGAAAATATTTTAGATTGTAAGAATTTGCTTTTGTGGGGACGGAAGATAATAATGATTAGTGATTCAAGTTTTACTAATTAAGACCTAGCTGGGGAGAGAATGTGGATTCATAACATTTGCAAGGATATTTTGGCATTAATGAATATAATGAAACCAACGTGAATTAGATCTCGGATATCCGATTAACAATTTCGAACCATTATCCATTACACCACCCGCACATCCAAGCTTTCAGCGGTAGCAGATCTAGGTACTGACTAGGCTCTACGTTGCTTAACTTCGGTCATCATACTGGAAACGGTGTTTTAACGTGAAGTAAGATACACTTGAAATTCTTTCTTTCGGTTCAAATATAACATGATTTGGATTATTCATATTTAAAAAGTATCAAAAGTTAATATGAAAATTTGAATGTCATTTTCTCAAAGATGTTTTTAGATTAGCTACCGAAACGTTGTTGTAGCTGTCAATATTAGTTTTACACCTTCACATTTTCTTTTCTTTTTATGTGCAGCGACCCTTCAGGATGTAAGCGATCATGGCTCTCTACTTCTCCCTATCCCTTGTAACTCAAATAATTTTTGTCCCTTTGCTACTTCCCCCAGGTCCTGTTCTAACATCCACTTGCTTATCCTGCTAGGTATGTCACGCGTTGATTTCCCTTGTCGCTCCTTCTCTCTGTTCGACCTGTGAGTATCAGGTTCTCCAAGCCCTCCTTTCTCATTACGTGTCCCAGACATCTGAGCTGCCACTTCCTGATGTTAAGTATCAGCTTCTTCCTGGTTTGTATCCTCTCCAAAACCTGATCGTTGGTCACACGCTCGGTGCATGTTATTCTTACCATCCTTGTCTCTTTTTTGTCTTTGAGGAAACCGTCCAACATTCGCTGCCGTAAAGGAGGAGAGGTGTCACATAGCAGCTCAGTACTCTTTTCTTTGTTACCAAAGAAATCATCCTGTCTCGTAATACTCTGCCTAGCTTTTGAAATGCGTTTTTGGCCGTCCCAATGTGTCTTTGGATCTCAGCGTCGCACTTGTAACCCTTGCTTTACTTTCGTGTAAGAAACTACGTGAATTTTAGTTCCTGTCGCCCGTCTCACTCATATGTCTGTCTTTAAATTTCATTCTAAATCATATATCATGGCGTTCACATTAAAGTAATCAAAACAGAAAACTACATCACGGGGAAACTATAAATATGAAACCATTTATGCCTATGGAAGAAGTGTTATTTGGGAATATCAGACAATATTAAAATTCTTCTCCTCCTAAAATGCTACCCCACTTTAGAACGTAAACGATCATGGATCTCCACAACCTCCTTTCTTGACTTTGGTATTTACGGGAATGGGGTGAAAATTCGCGCCTCGAATATGAAGCTTTTCCACACAAAAGTGAGATGTTTGGGGAGATTTCAGCAAATCCTAGGATTATTATTTATAATTAATTTAGATTAATTAATTTAAACTGAAATTCTTCCTCAGTTTCTATAACTGGTGAGAATCTACCGATGAAAAGTTGCCGAAAAGTTCTGAAACCGACCAAGATGTCCTTTCAAAAATAATGTTTGTTTATTCGGTCAGTTTTGAGAAGTGGGACGGCTGAGTACTTTTCAACGCCTTCCCGTACTGTATTTTTATGTTTCTATATTCAGCAAGAACTTTCTGGAAGAACCAATTCACTTCATTTTGCTAAGATCTCAAAGACAGGAATTTGCTAAAATTTTGTCATATATGTATCCTTGGCGTTATCCATAAATTATTTTTGTTTAGTAACGATAGATTTTTATGGAGTTTATCTTAAGAAATGTTTATACTGAATTATTTATCAAATGACAAATGTTCTTTTAAAGAAATCTTTCTGTTCGATCATTGCAAATTATTTTTCTATTACCTGTGTATTTGGTGCAAATAGCAAAATTGAGCATTAAACTGTCACAGGTTAATCAATAAAATCTGTGGAATCTTTTACATACCTAGGAAACGTGCCGCTTTGAATAAAATGGATGCAAACGGGAAATCTTATCTACTAGACAACCTCAAGCGTAGATTCTTTCAAGCCACTGTAGAGGTGTTGTTAATGTGTGGTGTCACTGCTTGGGCAATAACTAAAACCAATGAGTCTAAGGTTGATGCAACCTACACTGGGAAATTGGGCGCCATAGTTAACATCTCTTGGGGACAATATCCAACTGAATTTCAACTCTATGGGCCCATCCTGATATTTCTACAATCTTATGTGAGCGCAGAATGGCGAGCAGAACAAAAACTTAAGAGTGGTCTACTGCTCTGGACACCTAGCTATGGCATGAAGAGGGTTGGTCACCCAGAAACCACCTACGTTGACCAACTATGTTATGACACATAATACCAGCCAATAACCTGCCGACCTTGATGCTGGACCGTGAAGCTTGACGTGAATGTCCGAACTACCTCGACCGAATAAGGATAAAAATGAATTGTATTTTTTATAGTCAACGTCTAACCGCTGACTTCTTGGGTGATGACATTTCTACTTCCATTTACCAATAACTTACTCTGTAAAACTTTAGAGCATGAGTACTATGTAAATACTTACATACCATTCCTTTATCGACGAGGAATAGATTGAACTGTTCTATTACATTCCAATATGTATGAACTCATTCTGAGTTATATTCGTGGATTTTATATTTCAAACTTTGTTGGGTTATTGGATGTCAAAATCAGCTTTTTATTATACTCGAGGCTATATGTAAATATTAATCTTTGTTTATATTTCAAGCTGTAGGTAATTATGGGTTGTTTGTAATTTAATCGATAGATTTATTTTAGTCGTTTATAATTTTGCCTGTATGTATTTATTTGTTAATTGACTGCATTTGTGGGATCTTATCCCTCTGCAGGGGTACTCTGTCGAAAGGGCAAATACAATTATGGATCTCAAGAAATCTCTATTGACATATATATATATATATATATATATATATATATATATATATATATATATATATATATATATATATATATATATATATATATATATATTGATCTCATCTTTTCTTTGCAAAAAGTTCATGTTGAGAAAAATGTCACTAAATTTCAACGCTAATTGTTATCCTAACATTCTTTTTTTAATTTATTTTATTTATTAAATTTTCATAGTATTTCAGCAGGTTTATTCACCGGATTTCTTCAAGTTAAAATATTTTGTCCGGTACCGAGTCTGTTGTTGGTTCGTAGACTGCTTTTTCATGCGTGACAAACACCCGTTCAGTCATGCATTTATGAGTTGAGTTCGTTTGGTTGGGTTTCGTTTTACGGCATATCAACCTCAACCGGTTATTTAATACCGACAACATTTTTTATTGTTCGTATTTTTTTTTCCTTCACAAATCTATTTCTGGTAATATTTTTCCTTCAAAAAATCTATTTCATTTTAATATTTTTCATTCAAAAATATATCGCTGGTAATATTTCTTTCAAAAATGTATTGCTGGTAATTTTTTTTGTACAAAAATTTATAGCAGGTAAGTTTTTTCCAAAAATTTACAGCTGGTAATATTTTTATTTTTATTTTTTCAAAAATGTATTGCTGGTAATAATGAATGCTAGTAATAATTTTTCTTTGCTGGTAATAATTTTTGGTATTTCCGTTATTCAAACCTAATTTTACACTTTCATAGCGTTTTGAGCCCAGTTTTGGGGGTTAACTATTTACCCGCAGCAGGGACCCTAACAGGTGCTACTACCCCAAGTCATGGTGGACCTGGGAACACCAGCACACTCCTCAAAATCTCCTGAACAGAGGCCTTGCTGTTGGACTTAGTTTATCGTCTTACCCTGAACGCGGATGTAGTTTATCGTCTTACCCAGGATGCGGACGTAGTTTTTATGAGTTGGGTGCCGAATAGTTCACGATCAGATTTTTTTTCCAAAGCTAAATATTAGATTTATTTATTTAATGGTGAAGATTTCTTGGAAAAGTTTATAACATTAATCCTGCTATATGGAAGTGTATACTGGACATTTTCCTCAGAGATAAAGAGAAGACATGATATTTGATGGTTCTACAAAATTATTCACAGGATACCATGTGCGGGACATACAAGCAGGAAGGAAGATGGAACAAAAATGACGAACAAAAATGGCGAACAAAAATGACGAGCAAAAATGGCGAACAAAAATAGCGACACTTTGGAGTTAATTTTATTTTCTCGTAAATTGCTGCTTTGTTTTTGTTTCCAAACGATCTTGTACAAATGGAATTGTTAATGACTTTGACAAATGACTGCTTGTTATTTATTAATTGTCTAGGAATTTATTTTCTTCGGAAATGATCACAACCATTTTTGTTTTTATAGTAATGTTTTTTAAACAAGGAATGACAAAAAATAATGTATTTTAAATAAGAAAACCTAGTTGTGATATTTTCGCTTCAGGGGGAGGAAGATTTTTTTTCTTTCTTTCCCTCTGTCATACGACTGATCTTGCTAAAATGAATGCCTTACTCTAATTTAATCTTGTGAATCTTCCGACAAGATTAGGAATCACTCAAAAACAATTTTCCAATCATTTTTCAATACTGACATATTATTATTATTATTATTATTATTATTATTATTATATACACATTTCCTTCTGAATCTCAACCAGAGACCTAAGGTCAGAAATGGCTTCATATTTTTCACTGGCCATTTTTTTTTTTTTTTGTAAAAAAAAAAGAAGAAAAAACACAAATAAAACAAACCCTAAGATCACACACATTTTACATAGATAAAGCTCTTCTTAATGTGTGGGCTGTACTTATGAATACAAATTGTTGCACTTCTTAAAGGCATCAGCTACCAGGAATCCCTTCACTGATTCTATCGGGACCCTTTCCAATCAATCCAAGGAACTGGAATTATTGATATTCTCATGTTCCACATTGTTTTAGACTTCCATTTCAAGATTCTTGTATTTTGATAGATTTTAAAAATCTTCAAAGATATTTTACAATCTGCAGGGACTGCTATGTCAATAAGAAAGAAAATTCTAATTGAACCTTTTTCTGTCTGTGTGCATTGTAAAGTCCCATAAAAATTTTATAGGTCCTAACCGGGGTGATGTTCAAACCAGTTTCTTGTCGTTTCCTTCTCGTAAAAGTGGCATACCGTATATCAGAAGACATGTCTTTTCAACATGATTTTTTCACAATTACGCCCAGCCGATTTGCCTAGATTTCCTTATCAGTGTGGACGCTGAAATTACAGAGGATATTATTGTCATGCGTTTCCATTTTCACACCAGAAGCCTAAAAGTGATTGACAGCGGATGAGTGCCGGCAAATTTCCACAAATCTTCAACATCCTTTTCAATATCCTTGCAAACATCAGCAACGGATTTCTCCTTCATCTAATCTTGATATAAATGTTTTATTTTCACTTTCCCTAATGCCTCTAATATTACTGGCCACAATATTAAACTTCAGACGAAACATTTTTCACAGCTCCGATGGAAGGTCCTGTTATATTTTCAATTTCCTACTTTCTTTGTAATTGCAGGGAACATTACAGTTTCATTCTTGGAGTGAGTGTTTGTTTTGGATGTAATGCCTCGGAGTAATCTGACTTTTATTCGATTCAGTTATGATAAACGTTTGTATTAGCAACAAGGCACTTTTCTTTGAACATCTATTTGGATAA
>OZ010573.1:6065670-6108170 GCA_963932145.1 Acanthosepion lycidas
GTGTGTGTGTGTGTGTGTGTGTGTGTGTGTGTGTGTGTGTCTGTCTATATATAAATATTAAAACGAGAAAAATGAAAGATTAGCACAAACAAATTCATCTACACGCCAAGTACTTTATTGAAAGACGCATAATAGTCATGATGTAATGGTTTTCTCTGCAACCGCGTAGAAAATTGTAAATATATTTGCTTTACACGTCAATCTGTCTACAACTGAGACTGTTCGTATTTCTTCTCTTCTTCTTCTTTTACGGCCGTACAGCTCGGCTTCGCGTGTGGCCCTGCCGATTCTTCCTATCAATCTTCAAAGAAAACGCAGTCAAATTCAGAAACGTTTCCTAAAATAAGAAGTCCGACCTAATGATTTTCTTTATCTACTTTCCAGCGGTTTTAAATAAAAAGTGATTTAACGCTTTTTCATAAAATGTATTTATATAAAGGCCACTAAGGTTGCCTTAGCGTAGAGCACTGCTCGGGAAATTTATCTGTCAAAATATTATTGTAAATGTCGTTGATATGATACTAAAAGATCGCAAATTCATATTTCTTAAAGAAAATTGAAAAAGGTCTCACATCATATATTTTTTGTCTAATACGATATTTAAAAACGTGAAACCTAACAGTCGGAATATTTTTTCTATCCTTCTTCTCGAGATCAGAAAGGTTTACGGTCGTCAGTGAGTTGTGCCATACGTAATACACGTTTAGGCGATCATGTATTTTTTGATATATGACTGACGAGACAGATTTTTCCCCGTAGAAGGTTGCCATTTCTTTTGGCGGTAGACCAGTTGCCATCCGAGGCTATAGAACCCGATCTGTTCTGCTATTTACCCATAGCTGGGGGAGGAGAAAAAGAGGATTCATACCTTTCCCAAGGGTAATAATACGTAAGTGAATGCAATGGATTCGACAGGAATTCCCCGATTCACCAGTCCAAGCACATTACTCCACCGTGCCTCTTATAATACCGTCATATCGATTTAAAATGCCGCTTCTCATACGATCACCGAAGATAAGCAATATCGAGACTGGTCAGTAGCTATATGGGCGACCGCTTTGGAATACAAGGTGCTGTAAGCATGTATGTGCGAGTTGTGTATATGGATGACGATTCGGAGAGCAATATTTATTCCGCTTATATACAGAAATGTGGCACAAGGCCAAAAGAGGGAATGCAGAAAAGGACTGTCTTCATCTGTCATAATATTGAACTTAACTAGCCACAAAACACTGACCCAAATATACCACAATATTCTGTACACCAAAACAACGCATTCTTACCATTCGTACTACAGACATTCAGCCATAATGACTCAATGTCTGAATGAAAATCTTAACTAGCCCCCATATGTACAATTTATGTCTACGGTGGGTGGTGAGGTTAATAAAATAACAATTAACAAAAATCTAAACATCAATGAATATTTACAAATGTGAAACAAAACTAATTACAAGGTTGTATATGTGAGTTGTGTATATAGGTAACGAGCAAATCCTCATGGGGAAAGGCATGAATCCACCACTTTTATCTCAGCTATGGGTTAAATAGTAGGGTTTGTATTTTAAAACCATTATTATCTGCCTTTAAATAAACTGGAAGTGGTTGATAAACCGTAAAAACACAATCAATCAATCAACATGGAGATTTCTGATTCCAGACTAACTGATTTTGAAATAAGCAATCTGTACGCTTATTTCAAAAAGCATATGTCAACTTTCGCCCTTTAGAATCGAACAGAGACTGTCTCTTCATACTATTGAAAAGCTTTTTTTACCATAACCAATTTTATTTAGACACATCTAATAACAGCCTTTTTTTATTAAGATATGCTGACATGTCAAAAGTTTTGATTTTATAGTAAGCAAATGTCTTTGGCGTCATAGAAACGCTCTGTTGAATTCAGATGTGCAGGGAGTCAGTGCGACCACCCGTAAGTTGACTCATTGAAAAGCGATGTGAATTATTCTTTTTACTAAATGTTCACCCAATAGAAAAACCAAGAGGCACTCAAGTTAGGGATTTATTGAATGATGTTGTTAGAGGGACATAAAAGGAGGAGGTGAATGCAGATTATGAGGATCTGTTGAACGCAGTGATCCAACTTTCCTTGCTGTAGATGCAGCTATTGATTCAATGGTGTCGCTCCTTTTGATTTCCTTTTACTTCTGCAAATAATGACCTCCCGTCATTTACATGTAAATATTTTAGTGACTACTGTCTTTAGTTAAACTAGAACAGTATTGGCAACACTATTATGAATAGATTTTGCAGATAGAAATTCTTAATCATTTCGTGATTTAAAGGCATCAGTTGATCAGGCCGAGCATATGCCGTATATCGAACAGAAAATAACTTTTACCATTATATTTTAAAGTGTACTAACAGCCACACCCAGCTAGTCGATTAGAAAAAAGCGTTCAATTAAAATTGAGCAAAAACAGCATCATGTTTAGATATAACAGAGTCTATCTTCCTCAATTACTTTAAAGTACTTTCATTAAAAAAAAATTGAATTTTGCAGTTACTGTTATAACAGAAGTAGTTTGCATTTATTCAATCGAAGTTAGCTGAGTACATGAAGGGGTAAAACAGGCAAAATGAAGACCCACTTCAGACCACAATTATTTTGGAGTTTTTGAAATTTGTCAGTGTGCTACCAGGGATGTAAAAGAGGATACATTTATGAAGCAATTGTTAAGTTTGATGAAAATTGGTTGAAAGATCAACGAAAAATAAGAAACCAGTAAAAATCGCCATTTTTTACTATTTACGCGGGTTTGCACTACATGGGGTGACTCAATTATCAAGTTAAATGACGATTAAATGATCAACTTATTGTTGGCTTCAATTGGGTGAAGTTTCTATTACATTACTTGAAAATTGAGGGAGGTTTTAGTTTAAAATTTGTGTTGAAATCGATTTTTCATTTTCGCGGTTTTTCGCTAAACGTAGTGGCGTAGAAATAAAAATGAGGTATCGTTGAGCTCGTCATGATATAAGTAATCTATATACCGAGTTTGTACGAAATCGGGGGCAAAATTGAATTTAACGATTTTTGATCGGCTTTATCGATTATTAATTTTTTAAAACTTATCGATTTGTTTTGCTAAGAACCTATCTCCTACAATACACAATGTATATAGCAATTTTGGTCAAAATCAGTTAGATGGATCTCGAGTGAAAAGTTATCACACAGACAGACACACAGACATTCTTTGTTTTATATATATATATATATAGAGAGAGAGAGAGAGAAAGAGAGAAAGAGAGAGAGAGAGATTACTCTTTCTTTCATTTTCTTCTATAGAGGTACGAGGGTGAGATGCTTCTAGTTGCAAGTTCTGCATGAAAGCAATTTTCAACCGTTTCTGAAACAATTTTTCTCTTCAGAAATTATTAATCAATGGCGTAACACCAACACTAGCAGGTTTTCAAGACTTCAAACGCTGAATTCATCAGACAAATGATTCAACAGACGGCTGCATTGAACAGAAGTGATTTTATGCTTACAACATCAGTTTCGTTTGAAGAAATGATTTTCATGACGACTGATAAGAATTTAGCGGTTAACGAGAGCAGAAATATATCGTTTGATTGCTGGCAACAATATTTTTTTAATAAGTAAACTTATCCACAAAACACAGGAAATTACTGAGTCAGTCAGAATTGGATTATTGCATGGATAAAGGCACGATATCAAGAAATTGGAGCTGACTCGTAGACATTTGCAACGATTATATATGCATACAGATGTATTACACAAGTGTATCTATATACCGCAAACTCACATACATAATACACTATATATATATATATATATATATATATATATATATAGAGAGAGAGAGAGAGAGAGAGAGAGAGGGTGTATCAAAATACTTTTACAAACTTTGGCGTCGGTTTCCTCACAGCAAAATATTAACAACAGTCCATATAAACACAGGTTCGCAAATCTTTCGTTTTTGAGTTAAGTATGAAAGACAACTACGCTAGATGGTGCTATATTGCCATATAAACTAAGTTACATTTGCGATGTGTGTGCATTTGAAGCTAGTCTATTTACTTTAAATTTAATAACTCAAAAACGAAGGATATGTCTATGTCGACCAATCACACACACACACACACACACACACACACACACATATATATATATATATATATATATATATATATATATGAAAAAATATAGTCTTAAGGTGTGATAAATTTATGAGATAAAGTGCTCAGTATCAGATTTAGAGCGTGTGTAAATATAAAAGTGAACATTGAAGTCAACACATAGAGGCGACGGGCTGTTTCATGCTAGACGCAATCGTCAGGCCACGTTTCCTCACACCAAAACGACAACAAAATTCCATATAAACATGTTAGCAAATCCTTCGTTTTAGAGTTATTTAGTTTTACGAAAGTTTACACTAGATGGCGCTGTATTGCCATGTAGACTAGGTTATATTTCTCATTCGTGTACATTGGTAGCTAGTCTGTTTTCAACGTTTAACGTTTGTAGTTGTTAGTTAACTGAGAAGTGTTCCGTTTCATAATGACAGGATATTCACAGCATGATCTGACAGATATGGTTTATGCATACAGCCGCCCGAATGGTAATTAACACGAGGCTGCACGGCTGTGTCAGATTGTGTTTCCAGACCAAAGTCAGCTGATTCATCCAAACTTATCTGTTTATCGTCGCGTTGCTGTGACAGGATCCATGGCACCGCAACCCCTATGGTAATAAGTATTTTGGGATTGTATCTTGGATTTTACATTTAACAGCTTCTACCGTAAACTTTAAATCTAATATAGTATATGGATTTTTATCCTTGTTTTGGCGTGAGGAACCCGCCCAAAAAGGTTGTAAAAGTATACACTCACCCTATATATATATATATATATATATATGTGTGTGTGTGTGTGTGTGTGTGTGTGTGTGTGTGTGTGTGTGTGTGTGTGTGTGATTTTCATCCTTTCTGGATATTAGCAATGTTTGTGTTATGGTCCGGTTCCTTGTACCACGGTGGTAGTCCAAGGTAGAAGCAATAAAGAAGAACTCGAACACAGGTATGGAATAACACAGATATATTACAAACAGGAATATATACAGAGAAGTAGAAAGTGTTAGTACTAACAATCAGGTTTAGTAGGGAGAACAATGTAGTCTGTGCCAGTATCACTATTTCAATGTCTTGCAGTAATTGTCTGAACGCGACTCTTGACTCGACTTGAACTACTGACTCCGAACTACTGACGATATTCAGTTACCCACGCACGAGGGTGTCATGTGGCACAAGGCCTTTTTAACGTGGGAACTCCGAGCCCGTGGGCTCGTCCAAAAATACGCCCATTGAACCCGTACAAACGGGCTCAGGGCAAGTCTACCTCCACGAAAGAGACTCCGCCCTTCGGCGGAGCCTCCTTCGGGTTCCTCCCGTACGTAGGAAGAGTGTATAACCCAACAGTCGCTGAGAAAGTACTGGGTAGACTGACTCAAAGTGAGCGACTGACAATATGCAGTCTCCCACACACGAGGGTGTCATGTGGCACAAGGTCTTTTTAACGTGGGCACTCCGAGCCCGTGGACTCGGCCCAAAACATGCCCGTTGAACCCGTATAAACGGGTTTAGGGCCGGTCTGCCTCGCCGATTCATCCCGTCCGTAGGATGAGAGTATAACCGAGCAGTTGCTCAGAAAGTACTGGGTTGACTGACGATATTCAGTCACCCCCACCTCACGAGGGTGTCATGTGGCACAAAGCATTTTTAACGTGGGCACACCGAGCCCGTGGGCACACCGAGCCCGTAGGCACACCGAACCGGTGGGCTCGGCCAAAAATATGCCCATTAAACCCGTATAAACGGGTTCAGGGCCGGTCTACCTCCACGAAGGAGACTCCGCCCTTCGGCATAGCCTCCCTTGGGTTCCACCCGTTCGCAGGAAGAGAGTACAACAGAACAGTCGGTAGTGAACTACTGACGATATTCCGTCACGCCCCCCACAAGGGTGTCATGTGGCACAAGGCCTTTATCACGTGGGCTTTCCGAGCCCGTGGGCTCGGCCAACAATATGCCCATTGAACCCGTATGAACGTGTTCCGGGCCGGTCTACCTCAGCGAATGAGACTCCGCCATTCGGCGTAGCCTCCTTCAGGTTCCTCCCGTCCGTAGGATGAGAGTATAACTGACCAGTCGTTCAAAACTTGAACTACTGGCGTCATGTGGCACAAGGCCTTTTTAACGTGGTCTCTCCGGGCCCATGGGCTTGGCCAAAAATATGCCCATTGAACCCGTATAAACGGGTTCAGGGTCAGTTTACCTCCCTGAAAGAGAGTCCGCCCTTCGGCGTAGCCTCCTTCGGGTTCCTCCCCGCCCGAGGGTAGAGAGTTCAACCGATTAGCCGATCGACTTGAACGACTGTCGATATTCAGTCACCCCCCACGAGGGTGTCATGTGGCACAAGGCCTTTTTTAACGTGGGCATTCCGAGCCCGTGGGCTCGGCCAAAAATATACCCATTGAACCCGTATAAACGGTTTCAGGGCCGGTCTACCTCCCCGAAGGAGACTCCGCCCTTTGGCGTAGCCTCCTTCGGATTCCTCCCGTCCGTAGGAAGAGAGTTCAACCGAACAGCCGGTCAAGACGCGAACGACTGGCTCCTTGCCTACTCCTGATGCTCAGTATTTATTAAGTATGGAATAGTCCATTATTATTATGGGTAAGATCCCATAACAGTGTGTCTTTTTATTATCCCTCCAACTGGTTATAGATATGCGTTGGTTTGATAAGTTATGATTCGGAATGACAAATTGGAAAGCCGTGTTCGAATTCAAGTTAAGTTCGTTACACTCTGTCGCGCAAATACCGTTAGGAAAGGTATGAACCCATTTTTCTCGTCCCTCACCCCCATCTATATGTTAAATAGTAGGACAGTGTTCTATAGCCTTGGTTGGCAGCCAGTCTATGGATGATGAGTCGATAAAAGAACGCATCTCCCAGAAAGCCCGGGCCACCCGTGGGGATGCATCGACCCACGAGAACACTCAACTGGAATTCTTCAGTCGTTTGTGTTGTGTATTCTGCTGGAGGGGGAGAAAAAGTTTAACTTTTTTTATTCCCCCCTCCCTTTTCTATCACGCATTTACACAATCTTGTTAGGTAGGTTACTTTCTGTTTCTCTCTGCCTCTCTTGCCTTCCATATATCTTGTTAGTATTAAATTCTCTAAACCCTCTTTCCTCATTATATGTCCCGGAAAGTTCAACTCACTTTCTGATTTTTAGTTATAAATGTTCCTTTTGTTTTGATTTTAATTAAAAATTTTCTTGTTGCCCTTATGTTCCGTCGATTTTACTCGAGGTATTCTTAAGTAGAATCAAATATCTTTTGCCTGAAACCTGTGGGGAAATTATCCAGCAGTTACTGTTGTATAGGAAGATTGATATTATATCGCAGTTCAGAAATCTTTTCACCGTATATAATGAGATTTCTTTCTCTTCTGGAAGGCATCTTTCGGTATTTTTTTATTTCTGTGTCACAATATATATTGTCTGGCAATATATGTTGTCTGGTAATATACCTAGTCTGGCAATATACATTGTCTGGCAATATACATTGTCTGGCAATATTTGTTTTCTGGCAATATATGTTGTCTAGAAATATGTTATCTGGCAATATATGTTGTCTGGCAATATTTGTTCTCTGGCAATATATGTTGTCTGGCAATATACATTTTCTGTTAATATATGTTGTCTGGCAATATACGTTGTCTGGCAATATATATTGTCTGGCAATATACATTGTCTGGCAATATATGCTGTCTGGCAATATTTGTTGTCTGGAAATGCCCTTTCATAACGTCTGGTTCACACTCCTCCCCGGTCTTTTGAATAAGAGTAAAGCATTACTCCTTGTTCCCAGTTTATGATTACGTTTCTGGTCTTTTCATTCTATTTCACGTCCAGCCTCCCCTTTTGTCTCAGTGGCATTGTTACCTTGCTTAGAGTAAAGTCATTGAAAAAGTTAAATTTCTGTATTTTTACATTTTTCACATCTCACATTCATAGCTTGCATCTTGGGTGGTGTTATTTGCTGACAAACCTCTCTTTTCTCATTCCAAAGGTTGCGGACATGAGAGGAGTACAAATGATGATGAATTCTATTTCTATCGCCATTTTGTCACAATTATTAAAACAAGCGAACAAACAGCAGCGTTCACAGCAGTGTAAATAAATACTACAATGGATTTTCTAAAATCATTTCTCTCATTATCTAAATAATCAATAATAAACGCCAGTCGTTTATCGCTACAAAATAATCTTTGAACTTTTCTCTTCAAACTTCATAAGAAAAAGAAATAATGGCAGATTTGAAACGCTCTTCAGCCTGACAATTACACTATAGCCTCTGGGTTTTCCTCTCTTCACTTAATAGCAATAGTTTACCAAAAGACAGATAACCCTAGCCTCACACAGAATATGTGTCAGCTAATTCATTCTTAAATCATATATATTTATATATATATATGTATATGTGTCTGTGTGCGTGTGTGTGTGTGTGTGTGTGGTGTGTGTGCGCGCACGCGCGTATAAAGGTAAAAGACATCAGGAAAACTGTATTATTAACCGAGGCGTTTTGTCCAGTTTGGACATTTCAAGGCAAAAATAAAATGAATTTATTAAAAACAAAGTAACTATTAACAACAAACAAAATGTCCTTGGTAAATTAGAAGAAATTTAGAAAACGCTAGTGTATTCATATTTTTAACTGAAAATTGCGTCAATATGAATACAATAGCGTTTTCTAAATTTATTCTAATTACCAACGACATTTTGTTTGTTGTTAATAGTTACTTTGTTTTTAATAAATTCATTTCATCTTTGGCTTGAAAAAGTTCATACTGGACGAAATGCATCGGCTAATAAAACATTTTTCCTATTGTCTTTTACTTTTATACATATTGTTTTTTTCTACAAGTTAACTCTGAGAAATTTTTCATATATATATATATATATATATATATATATATATATTAATGTATATGTGGGAAACAGCCTTATTACAGTTAAGAAAAATGTTAATTTTTTATTTAGTTCTTCCAGAGTTCTTACATTATTCCGTTTCTAGGATTTATTTTTGTAGGCTGATGATATTTTCCTTATTATCCCTATTTTGGATGTAACTTGGTTTTGATATTGATATTTAATATTTATATCCTTTTTGTTGTTTTGCGTGCGTTGTTTTCCCGTTAGCCGCCTCCTTCAGTTATTCCTATGTATATTTTCTTTGTTATCTGCTGATCTTACAGTGGTTTTGTATATTATATTGTTTTTCAAGCAAATGCCATTTAACGGGCATTCGTTCTTTATTCTGCAGTTACATTTGGGTTTGTTTTTTGAGGATGGTTTATTGTTATATATAAAAACTTAAAGATATTCTGCGACGTGTTGCCAGGAGGCTCCGACTCGACCAGCCAACGCGGCTGGTCGAGTCGGAGCCTCTTGGCCACCTACGCTACTCTATGACTCCTGCTTACGACTCTTCACGAGTCGGCTGGGCTTTCATAGCCATCTCCGCCACCAGTCGGAGTAAGAAAATAAGGAGAGAAGCTGACGATCCCGTTGCTCGAATGCGTGTAGGTGCCAACGGCGATAGGAAAGAAGCATTTTAAATATGTTGACTAAAAATGGTGGGAAAACTGACAAGCCGAAGTGCAGTAAAACTAAACATATCTTTTTCAATACTCAATTTCGAAATATTTCGTACAATGATAGTCATTAATAAATTCGATCAATTTGTAAAATCTAGATCTTGTCGTAAGCGACCATTTCCTCTTGTCCTTTCCGGCAAAGAGTGAGATGATTTTATTTCGATCCAGCGTCTTGATGCGAGTAACCGGAGGGAAGTCACACACAAAGCATCTCCCATTCGGGTTAAACAAATATTTTGTAATAAAGCCAGCAGTTATCGGGAAAATTATGGCCGCAAGGCTGACTACATCAAAATGGAATGCCTCGTGTTAAGTAAGTTAAAAAAAATATTTCATTTAGATTTATAGTTTTTCATGTAACCTTGTCAATAAAATGAACCTTCAAATGATTCGTTCATTAATAATACACTTAGTCAGGGTCAAAATTGTTATTTATTGTAAAAAGATATATCAAATTTCCCAGGGGAAATAAAAATTGCTTGGCGCTTTTATTTAGTAAACCGGTGTAACGCCAAGTAAATATCCAATAAACGCTCTTCCTGGGGAAATTTTGCGAGCCATTTCGCAGCAGAACTGAATGAAAACATTAAAGCATACTCGATAATATCCAATATTAAATGTAAAAATAAAAAAAATATCGTATTAATTATAAGTTTCTAAAAAAAAATGTCCGGTACTGAATCATCATCATCAGCAGCATCTTCTTCATCGTAGGCCGTTGTAGATCAGTAGGTTCACATATCGGGGTTGAAAGCCAGAAATGTATTCTTTAATAAGAAGGCCTGGCTGGAGCCATCCTTCTCCAGATCAAACCGCAACCGATATCTTTCATCTTGAAGGCTTGCTTTGTTTGGCTAGTTGGTTGGATTGCTTCTTTAACAACATCAAATCCGCATGGCTCATTTAACGACGAAATTTAATTTTCTTGTGGGCTTTGGTAATTTCTTTTTCTTTTACTAGTAAAATTTATTTCAGGAAATCTTTTACCATAAAATTGTATTTTTATACTTTCATAGTGTTTTGACCCCACTTTGCAGGTTCATTATTTGCCCGCATCTAGGACCCCTCCTCCAACTCTAACAGGTGCTACTACACCAGGTCAGGATGGACCTGGGAACAACAGCAACTAAAAAATGGTTCCACGCTCTTCAAAAGCCCTCAATCTGTTTTGCTGCTGGATGTAGTTTATCGTCATACCCAGGACGGGCTCGCATTGGTCATGGTCATGGTCAGGTTCCGTTGCTTTCATCAAATAGATTGTAATGAGACACTTATCAAAATTTGAGTCATATATCTCTTGAGAGGTAACGAAAAGTTAAGGTAGATCACGAGTGTAATTGAGAATCTTTTAATTTCATATTCTAGCAGCGAGAATATACATATGAATTTTTTTTCATTAAAGTTTTTTTGCATATTTGTTAGGTGTCAAACTCAATTTTTTTTCGTATATTTTATGGTTTTAAACATCGATGGTTTTGAATAATTCCCACTGATTCTAATTTATTTGAATTCTTGTCCGAAAAGCCCCAATTGGGAGTTATTAATTAAGATTGAAAGACCATCATCCATCAGAAACATTAGCACCTAATACCACGGTTACATAGAAAGAAATAACAGGAAGACAAAACGATGGCAAAGGTAAGTGGAGCGGCAGTAAAGGAAGCCAATCACCATAGCAAGGCTACATCAGTAGCAGAGAAGGCAAGAAGAATATTAAAGTACTGCCTCTAGGTTTGACCCACAGAGTAGAAGATTAAAGCGTCGGTTAATGAATTCAGTGATATTGTGGGTAAATAGGTTGTTGTTGTTGTTGTTACAATTTTTGGATACATTATGTACTAGTGAGCCAGTCCAAATGACTTGACTCATTTTATATTCCACCAATAGAAGGTTAACCAATCAGAAGACGTAGAATATACAATCCGTCGTGTATAATGGCGGCCATTTCTCTCTATTCCACTACACACACACGCGATACTCGCCTGACCTTGCACCAGTCAATTGTTACCCTTTTTTCGTCTCTGCAACACGTTTTGATGGAGAAAAACTTTCTCTAATGCAGACCAGATTCAAGAGTTCGTTAAAGACTCTTTCAAATCAAGACATTTAGGTCAAAAGGGACCGAAGAACTCTCTGGCTTAGTTTGATTTGTTTACTTTTACGGCATATCAACCACAATAGGTTATTTAATGCCGACAATTTTTTTATCGCTGGTAATATAATATAAATAATAAAATATTTAATATTTAAAAAAATATATATTACTGGTAATATTTCATTCCAAAAATCTGTTGCTGGTATTTTTTTCTATAAATGAAATGCTGGTAATACTTTTTCCTTGAAAAATATATTGCTGGCAATTTTTTTTTTTTTCAAAAATGTATCGCTGGTAATATTTTTCTTTTTCAAAAATGTACTATTGGTAATATTTTTCCAAAACTCTATTGCTGGTATTAAAACCTATTTTATACTTTCATAGCGTTTTGCCGACTTTGTCAGGGTTAATTATTTGCCCATAGCCGGGACCCTGTCAGGTGCTACCACCCGGGTCAGGTTGGCTCTAGGAACACCATCAATTATGAGGTGGTTCCACGTTCCTCAAAATCTTCTTATCAAATGCCTTGCTGTGGGATTTAGTTTATCTCTTACTGGGGTCGCGAATGTGGTTTATCGTCTTACCGAGGTCGCGGATGTAGTTTATCGCCTTACCCAGCACGCGGATGTAGTTTATCATCATACCCAGGTCGAAAGAACTCTCTGATAAACGCCAACAGCTTGTTGCAAATAACGGTGAATATATCACTGAATAAAATATAATTGTTTTTTTGCTGTTTTTAAAGAATAAATTTGATAAAAGTAACCGGAAAATATTTATGTCACCACGTGTATTAGTTTTGGTTGAACACACTACACTATCGAGATCCCTTTTGTAAAGCATAATCCGACGACCAGGTCCCTTGTGTAGGCATTTACTCAACTTCTTCTGGAATGAGGCCAACATACGATCATTAAAAACTGAAACGCTTACACAAACGAATTGCTTTCTAGAAGTCACAAATATGAACATTGGATTGAGTTGACTACTATAACTAATTAGACAATAAAAGCAGGGTGGAGGTATCTTTGAAAACAACAAAAGGTCGTGTATATTCTCGTATATAGCAAGATGACGGGCTTCAGTGAAAAGGTGCCAGAATAAATCCTAAAACTTTAGATACTTCAGAAACTTACGAGTAAACAGGCCACGTGACCCTAAGGCAAGGTGGTTGGAGATCAAAAAGTCTGGCCGACAACTGAAACCATGTGAAAGCTTCTCTTGCGTCTAACCATTGACTTTTCATCCGTTTTACACAACAACGTGAAAATAAGCGGTAAGAATATTTCGATTTCACATAAAAATTACTCATATCCTTTTTCTAGGAACACATTGAATACGAAACTGTTCGAAAAAAGTACAACTATAAAAATCAAGATATAAACTTTTTCTGTATGTAATCCAAATAAAATATCTAGTATTGCCTTCATTAACACTCATTCGTTTTGGAAGCTACACGGTAGCCTTCACCCATAAAACTACTATGCGTTTTGGGTATGACGATAAACTACATCCGCTTCCTGGGTATGACGATAAACTACGCGCAACAGCAAGGCCTCTGATCAAGAGGTTTTGAGGAGCGTGGAACCACCTATTAATTGCTGACCCGGGGTGATAGTACCAGATAGGGTCCCAGAACCAAAACTGGGGTTTAAACACTATGAAAGTATAAAAATCGGTTTTAATAACAGCAACAATTTTTTTTAAGGAAAAATTTTGACCGGCAATCCATTACTACCAGCAAATATATTTTTGAATAAAATAAATATTATCAGCAATAATTTTTTTGAAAAAAATATTAACAGAAATACATTTTTGGAAAAATATTAGCAGCAATAAAAATTTTATCGCCATTAAATGACCCATTGAAGTTGATAAGACGTAAAACAAACCAAGCCAACGTAAAACAAACCAAGCCAACATAAAACTGCTATATGGGTTTTGTGAATCTCGTGCTTAAAGAGATGGCGCTAAAGTTTTTATCGTTTTTGCATGCTGCGTTTGTTATTAATTAACCAACCTTATGATCCACCCGTTGTCCTTACCTCTTGCTACCTGTTCCACTATACGGCCACATATATAATATCTTTTATATTTGTTTATTTTCGGATCCATTTGGACCTCTTTCTATCGCTTAGTGTCTTCCGCTTGAGATTTGTGTTTCTGAGCTTGTTTTCTTCAGTCATTTTATTAACGTCTGTATTTCGCGCACACGTGTACATGATAGACTTTCCTGTCGAGAGAAGTAACACAGATGATTTGATTAGAGTGAAGGCCTGGGGAGAAACATCCACACTTTTAGGAAGGAAACAGACAAATTGTGCAAACTGTGCTACGAAATCTCCGAAAGTTTTACTGTCGCAAAGTTTAACTTTTCCTGAAGGATGTTTGAATTCTGAGATATCCTCCCCATATAATGGTTGTCAGCATGTCTACCTTATATATATAAATATATATATATATATATATATATATATATATATATATATATATATATATATATGGGGGGTATTTATATATATATATATATATATATATATATATATATATATATATATATACATATATATATATATATTAAATAAGTCAGTTAATGTAATTTGAAGGATATGTTTGAATTCTGAGATATCCTTCCCATATAATGGTTGTCGCCCAGTTTACCTTATATATATATGTGTGTGTGTGTGTGTGCGTACCTGTGTGCGTATTTATATATATATATATATATATATATATACATACGCACATATACATATGTGTGTGTATATATATATATATATATATATATATATATATATATATATATATATATATATATATTAAATAGGTCAGTTAATGTAATTCGAAGGATAAAAATTATCCACATGATAAATGTCTGAATTCTGAGATATCCTTCCCATATAATTGTTGTCGCCAAGTCTATATATATATATATATATATATATATATATATATATATATATATATATATATATATATATATATATATATATATATAAATAAGCCAGTTAATGTAATTTGGAGGATAAAAAGCCAACAACACAATCCCAATATTTTCAATAAAATTGATTTTAATTACATATTAACCTTACCTTTTCACCAAAAGAACGCATCCGATATTATCTGCGTTATGATATGGAAGGTTGAAGTGTTTTACAAGTGGCAATTGTTATTTTTCCTGATGATTTTCTTTTCGTTGTTAAATCGGAATTCTGTACATGTTTCTCCCACAAAGTTACCGTGTTGGCACTTGTGGCAGAAAAGCAAATATACGATATTTGAATTATCACAATTTAAAGCCAGTGGTTTGAATCCTACGTGAGTACCGTTGTCTGGAACGAAAGACTAAATCCCACTTCTTTATTTATTCCTCGCAAGTGTAAGTTTGTCTGACGGTATAAGTGTAATTTTTCTGGCGGCGCACGCGGTAGATTTGAAAAGCGTTAAGAACACCCCCCCACCCGCTCCATTTCGAAAGGAACAACGCTACATATAATAAAAACTACGGTCCCGACCCTGAAATAGAATTACACATGGATATGCCCGAACGCATCGATGTGGACCTAAGTCTAGACTATAATTACTTATATTGATGTATTGGTGTCAACTAAAATGCGTGCACCTGTATGTATGTGCGTCTGTGCGTAGTTGTGCATCACAAACAAACACAGAAGTAAATTCCCCCTCCTTCCACTACTAAACATAGTCAAACAGGCATAAATAGATCAAATTTTTAAAAAATAAACCAGTTTGTCTGATGATCGCAAAAGTGTGAAACCCAGGGTCACAAACTCATATCCATACAACTGAATATATATATATATATATATATATATATATATATATATATATATATATGGGAAAACTATATATATTTTTTTTATTTTTATATACCATTTTCCTGTAACGCGTTTCGGCATTTAGGACTTCATCAGACTAATGCGACGTTTATCTTCATGAAATTACACATGCATATGTAGGAGAGTGGACGATGAAAATTTTAAATTTAAATTAAAAAATTTTTCACAAATCTTGAAATTCTCAGCGTCCCTTCTTCCACACGTGACATTTTACACTTTGTCATAGATTTTCATCTTTGTCATGGATTATCACCTTTGTCATAGATTTTCCTTATTACTATAAACGTTATAGTTAATCAATACACGTGTTTGCGTAGACATATTTAAACAGTTAACGCCAAGCGTCCTGGAATTTTGATAGAAATTAATCATGAAAATTTACCATTCGTTTTAATTGCCCTTCTGAAGAAAAGCACATCTCTCTTTGGGATCTCTCGAAGCCCTTTCTGGTAAATATAAAAAGACAATTAGGAAAGCTTCTATTTTTAATATGTTTTGCTGAATAATCAACTTCAACAGCGAAATAGATTTTATTTCAACTAAATGAACATTCGTGAGACAAAACAAGAATCCCATTAAGCATATAACTGCTTGATTTCTACTTTAACTGCATCGTTTTATAAATTGGATTTTAGCTAAGATTAACTCAATTCCTATGTTTATTTATATATTCATTTGTTTTACCGCAATGCTGTGGTTATGTAAATGGAAACCTCAAAAAGCAGTATTTTATCATCCAGCCACAATCATGGCCCAAAATAATTAATGTTTTCGTATCGCACACTGCCTCCGTAGTAAATGACTACGAAGACAGTGTGAACGGGCAATAAACTGAAATCGCCCGCTCGTATATTGCTCTTGGGTGATTCATTGACCATGGCGCAAGATTTGTATGTTTCCTTTAGGAAATAATGTCTTTTCCTCTTTTACGGGTTGAACAAAATGGCAAAAGCTGGAAAACAATTTGTACGAAAGTTTGTGTTCTCAACATCAAGTACACGAATAAAGGCTTCATTTGTGGGAAGGGAATCTTAAAGACATATGCACAGGCGTTCCAAATCATGGGGTTGGCTTATTTTTGTTGATTTTTTTAGCGGTATATCGACCTCTATGAGTTATTTAATGTTAAGATATAAGTAATTTGAACGCAATTGTATGCCTTCAGGTACAGATATGTGTTGTCAGTAATTATTCTATCAATATGGGTTGTTAATTTTTTTTATATAAAAATGAATTGCTGATATTTTTATCATAAAAAAATGTATCTTTATACATTCATAATGCTTTGATTTTGCTTGGGAGTTAACAATTTGCCTACAGCTGGGAACGCAACAAGTAGTACCACCAATGAGTTAAAATGAACCTGGGAACAACAGCCATTGAGGCCTTGCTGCCGGATGTGGTTTATCGTCATACCCAGGATACTGAAAACA
The DNA here is from genome assembly GCA_963932145.1 of Acanthosepion lycidas. Classification (NCBI taxonomy): domain Eukaryota; kingdom Metazoa; phylum Mollusca; class Cephalopoda; order Sepiida; family Sepiidae; genus Acanthosepion; species Acanthosepion lycidas. The sequence goes on from OZ010573.1 coordinate 6,082,762, forward strand.
TGGGGTAGCAGTATGTAAAGGGAGAGGCACTAATGCACTTGAAATGTTCAGCCCTATATAAACGGTGTTCTGATACGTAATGAGTCTGTGTAAACATCTCTTTGGCTGCTCATCATGAGTCAACGTGAATGGTTGGGGCATGATGCTGGGTGATAGACATCTAAAAAAATATATTCTGAAATTGTGAGGATATTTGACATCCCATTATCTAGTTCCGCCGTGTATACCGGAACACGAAACTAAGAGGAAAGGTCAACATCTGTCTATATCTCTGAAATGAGGTATTATGATTTTCGAGCCAAGGACACATTGACCAGTGGATAAAAACGTTGGTTAGATCCAGTGACTAGACCCAAAGAGTTGTGAGTTCAATACCAGGCCACAGCAATGGGGAACCAAACACTTGGAGAGTTGAGTTAAAGGGAAATAACTAAAACATCCGAAAGATGCATGACACGTGGAACTAGAACAATCTACCTCGGTGAACGAAATAGAGGGTTCGATTTGAAATTCCAATCGCGTGAAGAAGGTCGGAGCATACAACGATTTAAAAGCTGTGAATATGGCAATGAAGATGAGAATAACAGTCCGAATAATGTAAAAAATGTAAGTAAATGTCAAAATATTTTCAAAACAGTCTTAAACGTTATTATTTAGTTCCAGTGAAATCGATGAATAGTGATATAGTTAAGTCAGTAAATCATCAGAATACTAGAGTGACTCCTAAAATTTGTTTGGTTAATGAAGTAAAAATAGCCGACAGTTTCATTTTTCCTTGTCATTAACTTTATTTAACAATGTACCGTATATAATAATATATAACCTTTTGGGGGAAAAATATGACTCAAACATGGCGTTTGAGATTTATGCGCGAATTTGAGTTATTGTATATCCTGACACCATGAAATCCCTTATATATTGGTTGGGCCCGAATACAGTGTTCCTGTAGAGGCTAAAAATTCCCTAAAATGAGATAGCTATCAAGTAAATACTTACAGAATCAAATGTGAACGACCTATATTTACGTTTAGAATCTAGTATAATTGAGAAAAATTTAACCACAGATTCAGTTACAAAGACGACCAATTTTCACTGTTAAGTGTGAGTGTAAATGACCTTTACTTTTCCATACACTCAAGTGTCAGTCACATGCTTACCTAAAAACTTAAATATAAACCCGACCAATGTTTACCTATAGAAAACCAACCAATTTAATATTATCAAGCTGTTATATTAACTTTAATGGAGAAATATTTTGTCTGGGATCAGCTATTTACCTATTTTCTCTTATAACCTTCTGACACATTCCAAGCAACTTTGTCTTTCTATCCCCCCTCCGCGAATGTTTCTCTTTTCAGCAAAGCATTGAGAGTCTCTTCTTTTCTTCTATAGGAATGTTTATTCTTTTATTAAGGGATTTCTTTAAAGAGCAGAACAAATGATAATCCGTTAGCGTCATAGTTGGTAAATATGGCGTTTGAATAAAAACCTTTGTTTTGTCATTGAATAAATATAATTCGCCTTTTCTTGTTAACTAATTCCAGAGATTTTTCATCAGTTAATTTCCTTCTAAACAGTACACTACTTGTTTGAATCAATCTTTCTAATTCAACGAGATATACATCATAGATATAAATAATAGATTTTCAATAATAATTTTCGTGAGGTTAGTAATGGGTTATTTCGCTTGATCATTACATCTTAATTTTTTCAGCCTAATTTAATACGTTTGACAGCATATAAGATGGACATTCGTTTAAAAAAATTGACAGAAAAAAAACATCATGAAACTTAAATACGCATTTGAAGTCTCTTTTCGGTGAAGATTATCACCAACTTTAACCGCTGTAGGCTACAATTTTACCTCAGACGATCACCCCTAACGACTCAATAATAATATCATTTAGTGAAATGTCTTTATTATTGTGCTTTTTCCGGTCGCACTTATTGGTTGCTCATGAGAAATTTATTTTCAGATCACCTTTGCGACAAGAATATCAACCGGTAATTTGTAAACCGCTGTTCTGAGCAGGAATTTTTTAAATGGCTCTATTTTAAAATTAGAATCAAATGTCTGCAAGGCTTTTCTTTTTCAACGTTCCAATGCTCTCATCATCAACGTCCTTTGTTTGGCCTTCCAGAACTTTCACAGTTTCATACTTTATTTTGTAAGTTGTCTATCTTCTCGTTTTCTTTGCTAAGGTAGACACTACTATAATTTTTGTTGTTATTATTATTATTATTTCCTTTTATTTCTGGTGTGTACACATTTCTTTCCGGGTCCCGATCAGAGACCCAAGGTTAGAAATGGCATCATGACACTTTCCACTAACTAAAAAAAAAAAGAAAATTTACATAGATAAAGCCCTTTGTAAATTGTGTGCTGTAGTTGTGAGAACAATTTTTTGTATTTCTTTGAGACATGGACTTCCAGGAATCCCTTCAATTAGTCTAGTGCAATCTTTTCCAACCAATCGCATGTGGTTGGCTTTGATTGTTCTGTCAGTGTGTATTGTGTAGTCCCATAGAATTGTAACAGGTCCAAACTCCGTAACCTGGTCTGGGTGGTGTTCATACCAGTTTCTTTCCCGTAGAAGTTGGATATTTTCCAGTGCAGATATTGGATCACTCTGTCATGCCGGGTTTTATATTGTGGGTGCCAATACCGTGAAACCTGATACAAGATGATCAATTGTTTCTGGATATTTATCACAGAATCTGCATTTTGGGCTAATATAATATTTTAGTATATGTGCTTGATAATGCCTAGTTAACAAGCACTGATCCTGTGCAGAAAGGATAAAGCCTTCAGTTTCAGCTTTCAACCCCGCACTATGTAGCCACTGATAGGTACGGGTTTTGTCTACGTCAGCTTGTTTGGTACTGGTAGAGTATTCGCCACGAAGTAGTCTATCTTGCCATTGTTTCTGTATCTGGTCGGTTGCATTTGTTTTTGCTTTCTTTTTTATGTATTTTGCAGCTTCAGCCGGTGTATTGTGCTTTACTTGTATTTCTGCGACCATTTGAAACTCCATTTTGAATTTGTTGGCTTCTTTTATTACGGAGTAAAGACACTTATTACTTTCATGTTCTTTTATTATTATTATTATTATTATTATTATTATTATTATTATTATTATTATTTCTTTTAATTTCTGCTGTGTACTAATTTCATTCCGGATCCCAACCAGAGACCTAAGTTGAGAAATACAATAATGACATTTTTCACTGAATATTAGCTATCAGGGATCCTTTTAATGAGTCCACCAGAACCTTTTCCAATCAAACCGAGGGTTTCTACCACAACTGGAATTAATCTCTTCATATGCCACATTTTTTAGATTTCCACTTTTTTGTTTAAATATCTTAAAAGATATATCAGAGTCTGCAGAAAGAACCATATCAATAAGAAAACACATTTATTTTCATGTTCTTTGATCACGATGTCTATGCGATTAGTTTTGATTGTTCCGCCTGTGGGTGTTGTAAAATCCCATAAAATTGTTAAAGATTCCATGTCTACAACTGGATTATTATTATTTCCTTTAATTTCTGTCTTTATATAAATTTCCTTTCGGTTACCAACCAGAGACTTTTGATCAGATTACACACATTTTGCATACATAAAGCTCTTCGTAACGTGTGAGGTGTAATTGTGAGGACAACTTTGTATTTCTTTAAGGCATAGACCGCCAGGGATCCCCTGTATGAGTCTAGCGGAACCTTTGCCAATCAATCCGAGCGCTCCAACTACAACATGAATTACTGATTTCCTAATGTGCCACACTTTTTGAGATCCTTCAAGATCCTTGTATTTTGGTAGATTTTAAAGATCTTCAAAAATACATTACAATTTACATAAACTGCCATTTAAATAAGAAAGCAGATTCTGTTCTTGTGGTCTCTAATCACGATGTCTGGATGATTAGCATTGATTGTTCTGTCTGTGTCTATTGTAAAATCCCATAATATTTTTAGAGGTCCTAACTCTGTAACCGGGTCTGGGTGATGTTCATACCAGTGTCTTGTAGGTTCCTTCTCGTAAATGTTGTATATATTCCAGTGCAGATAATGGCTCAATGTATCATGCCGAATTTTATATTCACTTGGTGCTAGCACCGTGTAATCTGATACAAGACGGTCAATTTTTCCTAGATACATATTACAGAATCTGCATTTGGTGTCAACAATGTGAGTATGTGTGATTGGTAATTTCTAGTAAGCAAGCATTGGTCCTGTGCAGCAAGGATAAAACCTTCGGTTTCAGCTTTTACTCCTGCACTACGTAGCCACTGACGGGCATCGTGTTTTCTATATCAGCTTATTTGGTACGGATAGAGTATTAACCGTGAAGCAGTTTATTTTGCCATCTTTTCAGTATTTGGTCGATTGTATTTGCTTTTGCTTTCTTTTTTATTATTATTATTATTTTTACATTTATTATTATTATTTTATTTCCTTTGATTTCTGGTATGTGCACATTTCTTTCCGGATCTCGCCCAGAGACCCAAGTTTAGAAATGACATTATGACATTTTTCACTGCAAAAGAGAAAAAAATATTTTACATAGATAAAGCCCTTCGTAAGGTGTGGGCTGTGAGAACAATTTTTATATTTCTTTAAGGTATGGACTTCCAGGAATCTCTTCAATTAGTCTACTGGAATATTTTCCAATCAATCCGAGGGCTCCAACTACAACAGGGATTGTTGATGTTCCCATGTACCACATTTTTGAGATCTCGATTTCAAGGTCCTTGTATTTTGACAGCTTTTTGAATATCTTCAAAGATACATTGCAGTCAGCAGGGACTGCCATATCAATAAAGAGGCACTTTTTGTTTGCGGTCTTTAATAACAATGTCTGGGCGTTTAGTTTAATTGTTCTGTCAGTGTGAATTGTGTAGTTCCATAGAATTGTAACAGGTCTTATCTCCGTAACCGGCTCTGGGTGGTGTTCATACCAGTTTCTTTCAGTTTCCTTCCCGTAGAAGTGGCAGATTTTCCAGTGCAGATATTGGCCCACTCTGTCATGCCGGGTTTTATACTCAGTGGGTGCCAATATCGTGTAGCCTGATACAAGATGATCGATTGTTTCTGTCTAATTATTATCATCATTATTATTAATATTATTATCATTATTCTTATAATTATTATTATTATTATTATTATTATTATTATTATTATCATCATTATTATCATTATCATTATTATCATTATTATTATTATTATTAGTAGTAGTAGTAGTAGTAGTAGTAGTAGTAGTAGTAGTATTAACGGTATTATAAAAGGACTTATTTGAACCAAGTACCAAGTAAGTTTATCGCTACCAGGTGATTCATCTTACCTAAATATATCTCACGTTCCAATCATTAGCAGCTGCAAACTAAAGAAATAAAATATGTCACTGGAAAGTAAATAACAATAATTATAAATCACTGAACTGGTAAACCTAATATTAAGGACGCAGGGAAATATGTGTGTCGCGTGAAACAACCAATGAGAAATAGCCTGTGATTAGAGTGGATGTCTTTATGTATGTTCATTGAATTCTGTAGTGTTTACTTAGTAGCAGCATATAGAACACACTCGGTACACAGAATTTCATCCTCAACAATATTTTTAACTATAATGGCAGCTTACTTTTAATAAAATGTTTTCTCATGTTCTCTTCCAATGTTTTATTATTGTAAGCATTTCGGGTATTTTTTATTGTAATTTTTTTTACTTCATATTCCTCTCTACCGTTAGCTTGATTTATATATACAGTAATACTTCCTGCTGTAGCTAACTCGTTTTGGAATGTATTGTACTCTGCTGATAGCTTGCTTTAAGCTGTAAATACTTAAATACATTAAAATAAATTTCAAAATATACTCTGTTGAAATGGGTGTGCATCTGTGTCCGCATGTCTTTCACGATCTTAAATACAGTAGATATTATCCAGAGGCTTCATTGGCTTTTGTGGAAACTACACATCAAATTGACTAACATAAACATGGTGTAAAGCGTGTTTCAAAGTTTGCTTTAAATATTTTGATTATATTGATTATCTTTCGTGTCACATAACGTTGATTAGTCTCAAGCAATGTCTTGATTTTCAACTCCAACTCGGCTCCCGTTCGACAAGGAATATCCAACGCGAAACTTCGTAACCCACTTTTGACACGTTCGAGTAATTTCAATACCTTATTCATAAACTTCATAAATCTTTTATTGTAATTAAATTATATAACCTTCAAACAAAATTTATTCATAATATGATATGCCAAAAAGGTGCTTTAGAATAAATAAACATAGACCAATTTTTACTAATTTTCCCAAAAGACTGCACAGTAATAATTGTTTCAAAACTATTGGAAGTAAGCTTCTTTAATGTAATTAAAACTAAACGTTCCTAACGTCATCTGACAAGGAAAGCGAACGAAGTCTTGACCAAATAATTTTTGAGAAATCTGTTCACATTTACAATAGAAAATCTCAATTTTAAGCCTCCCGACGTCATGTTTTTTTTATGTTCTTTTGATAGACTATCCACCATACATCGTCTTTAAAATTCTGTCATTTTAGATAAATTTCTGGTTTTATTCTTCTTTTCTAAGCTTGACGATTTCCGTTCTGGTTTGATTAACATATTGTTATTTTTTGACTTCCATTTGCAAAAAAAAGAAAAAAGAAAACATAAAATTAACTTCTTAATATTTTATTGCTCCACCAAAATATATTTATAAGAATAGAAATGTTTTAATTCACGAATAGCACTGCCTTGTCAGTCACTTCAATGAAACCTGTATAAAAGACGGGTTGTTGCCCACATACACATTTTTAAATGTAATAGAAGACACTGATATATTTATAGAGATATTAAATGCAAGCTAACAGAGATATCTAGTTATTTCATATTTTTATAAGTAGAGGTATATCGTGAATGCGAGGGGATAGAAAGATCAAGTTTCCACATTTACACACACACACACATATATATATATATATATATATATATATATATATATATATATATATATATATATATACTGACGGCAAACACTTGAGAAAAACGGAAAGATACTCTATCTTTTGGTCAAAGAAATTGAAGATGTTTTTTGTGCAGTTTCTAAGAGATGAATTATCAAAGAATTTTCGCATTGATACTTTTCCAATAATGTCTTGTTTGCATGATACTATCTTGGACTTATCAGCTAACCTCATTGGCAAACAATTCATCTCCTCAATTAACCGGAAGTAACTTGATCTGCCTATTCTCTAAGCAAGCATTCCAACTATGGTAATGATTATTCTCCCCAGACAAAAGTTCAATTATGCGCAAACACGTTCTACTTCGATCATAAAGAAAATGTTTTGCTAGTAAGAAATTTGTTTGATAATGCATATCCATGTGACTGCATCAAAAGCAGTTTCTTTTTTGGAAATCACGAAGGAAGAAATTGATAAATTTTACAGAACACTAGATAGGTCAAGTTTCAAAGAAAATCGCAAGGAATTACCATCATTATACGAGACCTAAATACTAAAGCAGAAAAAGACTGAAGTCATGAAACAGTTGGCTAGTACTGACTAGAAACCCGTAACGAGCTCAGAAAAAATCGATCCAGCGATGTTCAAAAAACTACGAACACGAGATTTTAAGAATAATCCAGACACTTGTCGATATAAAGAAGCCCAGGAGGAAACATGGAGTCCAGGTCGACTATGTAACAATCAACAAATGATCCACGAATGAAGTTTTACTCTGTAAAAACGTATCCAAGAGCCAAATGTGGAATCAATCACCTTCCAGTCATAAGTAAACAAAAATGGCGGAAATTAATGAAAACTAAAGCAACTCCAAAGCTACAACAAACTCTGCTGAATAATCCAACTTGTATAGAGATGCAGGCTGAATGTAAAATGAGAATATAATAATTTAGCTGAAGAAATTTGGTGATTTTGACCTTAAAGACAAAAGAAATCTTTTGAATGATGTCAAAAATGAAAATTGGTTACTTTTTGAAGTAAAATTCAATGTAACAAAACAATACTCTTTCCGAATTTAAATTTAAGATCAGATAACATTATTAAATTTAAATTTAAATTATTAAATTTAAATTATTAAATTTAAATTATTAAATTTAAAAATCAGATACCATTATTTACAATCAGAATAATGATTGAGTTTTTGATATCACAGTAGAATCCCTGACAACCGGACTAAGAAGGCCTTTTTCGACATGAGGAATTGTTTACATGTGATGGGTTATATATAGATTAAAATAAAAGAACGGAAATCACGTTTAACATTTATTTTCAACATTTGATATTAAACAAAATAAACTAATGATGAGTGAAATATAACGGAATTGCATACGTGGCATAACTAATTTAATGAATTTTCATTAACATTATATAATTTATTTCTTTTTCCTTAAAATAGGAAAAATAAATAAATTATGTAATGTTAATGAAAATTCATTAAATTAATCATGCCACGTATGCAAAATAAATAATGTAACGAGGATTTTTTAATCGTTGTTGCATGATTCTTTCTCTTCTAATGTCATTGTCAACTTTTCCGCATTTCGTTTTGCTTTTGTTCTTGTTTTTTTTTTTTCGAAAGACACTTTTCAACTCTACGTGCGTTATTGCAATCATCATAGCTGAATGCTGGCTTTCTTTCCATAAAACTGACAACCTTTTCAATAGCTTTTTCAATTTCAGTCCAGGTTTCATCAAAATCATTTTTTTCGTCGCTATTTTGTTGCAGATGAGCCTCGTTGTCATCCTTTCCTCTTTTCCTCATCATCTTTTGCACAATACAAGCCATTTAGAGTGAAATAAGCATAAGCAATTATCCAAAGTAAATTTCCTGAAAAACAAATTTCAAATCAGTTACATACCACCGAAATAGTTTAAATATACACATCAAAATCAGTTCCGGATATGCGGGATTCCGGATATGCGGGATTCTACTCTATTACAACAATTGAAGGTTACAACAGTCAGCTCCAGATTACCTTTCAGTAAGGTTCGAACTCACTTCCTGCTTTCTATCTCTCACATACCGCGATTTCTTAAGTACTGTTTTGCTAGTCTTTTTCCAAATAAGTCTTGTACCATACTTCCCGACACAAGGTTTGAACTCAAAAACATCACACTATCAAATTCAAAGGTTTAATCATCTATGCTAATGTTCGGCGGAATCCCGGCTCATGAACTTGAAGGCATAAAATTGAATGTTCTTATTACTGCTCTGCTGCTGTTGCTTTTCTGTTGCAGTTTACTTACTCCGCCGTTACTGATACTGTTGAAAATTTGGTGTCAAACCTGTCTGTGTCTGCTGTCGTTACTTTTTGTTTTGTTTTTTTTTTCTTTTTTACTCTGAGCTCGCAGAAAAATTCAAAATGAAATGTATCAGTTCATTTGAATAATGGATTAAAAAAGAAAAAACAGTTTTTTTCTGATCAAGCTACTAAGTCGGTGATGCTAATGCTTACATCGTGTTGCAAACGATATTAAAAGATGAATTGGATGTAATTATAGATACGTCATATAACTCAGACAATAATTTTTATCTATCAACAAGACATACAATGTCTGATTGACAGACTATATCAAGACTTCCTCGAAGAATTCTAAAAGAACTAAACTGGAATGGTTGTTTTGTGAAAGAATATGCAATATAAGAACTGAAATGACAGAGAAAAAACTTTGAAAGCCAAATGAATTTAACTGCTGGAAACTTTTGTAATACCATATTACATTTCGGTGTCTTTCCAGAAGACATCCCATTTTGTTTAAACTTTAAAAAATATCCAGTTCAGAAATTCTCCATTTTTCTCTTTTTTCGCCAGGTTCTCCTCTCTCAATTCATCTCTTTCTACTTCATTTCTCTCACTCCATCTCTTTTTTCCTCTCTTTCTACTTCATCTCTCTCAATTCATCTCTCTTTTTCCTCTCTTTCTACTTCATCTCTCTCACTCCATCTCTCTTTTTCCTCTATTTCTACTTCATCTCTCTCATTTCATCTCTTTTTCCTCTCTTTCTACTTCATCTCTCTCACTTCATCTCTCTTTTTCCTCTCTTTCTACTTCATCTCTCTCACTCCATCTCTTTTTTCTTTTCTTTTTACTTCATCTCTCTCACTTCATCTCTCTTTTTCCTCTCTTTCTACTTTATCTCTCTCACTTCATCTCTTTTTTCCTCTCTTTCTACTTCATCTCTCTCACTTCATCTCTTTCTTTCCTCTCTTTCTACTTCATCTCTCTCACTTCATCTCTCTTTTTCCTCTCTTTCTGCTTCATCTCTCTCACTTCATCTCTTTTTTCCTCTCTTTCTACTTCATCTCTCTCACTCCATCTCTTTTTTCCTCTCTTTCTACTTCATTTCTCTCACTTCATGTCTCTTTTTCCTCTTTCTACTTCATCTCTCTCACTTCATCTCTTTTTTCCTCTCTTTCTACTTCATCTCACTCACTTCATCTCTTTTTTCTTTTCTTTTTACTTCATCTCTCTCACTTCATCTCTCTTTTTCCTCTCTTTCTACTTTATCTCTCTCACTTCATCTCTTTTTTCCTCTCTTTCTACTTCATCTCTCTCACTTCATCTCTTTCTTTCCTCTCTTTCTACTTCATCTCTCACTTCATCTCTCTTTTTCCTCTCTTTCTGCTTCATCTCTCTCACTTCATCTCTTTTTTTCCTCTCTTTCTACTTCATCTCTCTCACTCCATCTCTTTTTTCCTCTCTTTCTACTTCATTTCTCTCACTTCATGTCTCTTTTTCCTCTTTCTACTTCATCTCTCTCACTTCATCTCTCTTTTTCCTCTCTTTCTGCTTCATCTCTCTCACTTCATCTCTCTTTTTCTTCTCTTTCTACTTCATCTCTCTCACTCCATCTCTTTTTTCCTCTCTTTCTACTTCATTTCTCTCACTTCATGTCTCTTTTTCCTCTTTCTACTTCATCTCTCTCACTTCATCTCTCTTTTTCTTCTCTTTCTACTTCATCTCTCTCACTTCATCTCTTTTTTCCTCTCTTTCTACTTCTCCCCTTTTCTATCTCCATTTCTATCTCTCTCAATCTTTTTTAATTTTTCCCTAATTCTCTTTCTCTTTCCAGCTGTTTTTTGTTTCTCTCTTTCACCTTTTCTGTAACTCTCTTTTTCACTCTCTTTTCTCTTTCACTCTTCTATCATCTTCTTACCGTCTCTCTTTATTTTCCTATTTTCCCAAACGCCTACTAGTGTCCACTAACCTTTGAGATGTTCAATCAATGTCAACTCTGCAACTATTTAATCATATCAGATCGAACTTCCGGTAAAGAAAAGCTGTAGATCCGGAATTAGGTTGGTCAGTTATTGATGTTCAGTGATCAGAATAAATAAACTGTAAATTTAGCTGCAGATCAACCGTGGAGAGTCGGAAATTCCTGATCCTAAAAAGATATCCATCATCTAGCAATATATATCACCTAGCACAATGTCACATTCGTCCATGCATTGAATACTGTTGCCATATATGGTCTGGTGCACCAGCTGTTCATCTCGAGGTCCTCGACAAAATCCACAGACGGATATGCAGTGTGATAGGTCCTGATCTGGCATCTCGTCTACAGTCACTTTCTCACAGACGTACTGTGGCTTTCCTCTTTCTTTTCTACAGATATTTTCATGGTAACTGCTACCCCAACTGCATGAAATTTAAGCGTGCTACTAGGTTGGCATCTCGGTCCCAACCTTTCACTGTCGAAACGGTTAAATATAACCGTTTCTTCTACTCCAACAGCTTCTTATCTTGCACTTCCAGACTGTGGAACTCCTTTCCTTCTGATAGCTATAATCTTCAAATATTTAAATGTGATGTCAATCGACATCTTCTTAGGCCTTGATCTTGATCCCCGTCTTTCTCTTTATCCTTTACTCAAACACTTCTCTTTACTCTTGCTCTCATTCTCTGTAATCCCTTGCTCGCTAGTGCCACTCCTGCCTTGCTTGGGATGAAATGCTTAAAAAAAAAACAATTTTTAATTTTTGTTTCTTTTTATGCAGTCACTTATTCAAATACAGGCGCCACCGTCTGACCGAGTGGGTAAGACGATAAACTACCTCCGCGTCCTGGGTAAGACAACAAACTACATCCAACAACAAGGCCTTTGATCAGAAGGTTTTGAGGAGTGTGGAACCACCTCTTAATTGCTGGTGTTCCCAGGGCCTTCCTGATTCGGGGTGGTAGCACTTGCTAGGGTCCCAGCTATGGGCAAATAGTTAACCTACCAAAAAAGGGTCAAAAAGTGTATGAAAGTGTAAAAATAGGTTTTAATACCAGCAATAACTTTTTGGAAAAAATTTAACAGCAATACATTTTTGAAAAATATACTAGCAATACATTTTTGAAAAAAAATTTTTACTAGCAATATATTTTGGAAAAAATATATTACCAGCAATACATTTTTTAAATAAAAATTAAAAAAAAAAAAAAAAAAAAAAAACAATAATATATTTTTGTAAAAAAATATATTACAAGCAATAAAAATCTTGTCGGCATTAAATAACGGATTGAGGTGTTGATATGCTGTAAAACAAACCAAACCAACCCAAAACATTCATTCTTTATTCTTTGAACTTTGAAGGTCTTCATTTCTTCCTCCAAATTTATTCTTTCATTTCTTTTTATGATAAAAAGTTTATAATTAATTATCTTGCCTCAGCTTTCGTTTCTCATTAGGCTTAATTCAGAAAAAGAGCAGAATAGCTTAATGTGGACACTGGCAATGTGATTAACCGTTTTATGAAATTTCTAAGGTTGAATCTTCTTTAGGAAATATCTCTTGTCCTCTTGGGATATTTATTATTCCTGTTTTATTTCCATTTGCTACTTTAGAATCTAACTCATATATTCTAAGATATTCTTAAAGCCAAATTGGGTTTGCATATTTCATAGTTAAATTCTTTCTATTTAATCAGGTTTCGCTTTAGGCATTACAAGAGTCCGAATAATGTAAATAGTGATCAGCAATATATTTTTGGAAAATAAAAAATTGTTACCTGCAATAAAAATCTTGTCGGTATTAAATAACCCATTGAGGTTGATATACCGTAAAATAAACCAAACGAAACTGAGTCACAGTCTGGTGTAATTATTAGAGAGGCTAGCCTAGGTGATTATTATTTCTGGGTAATGTGTTTGATCTTTATTTTTTGCCTCATTTAAGGAGGAAAGGATGGCTTGGAGAATTTGACACACAGGATACAACAAATGCAAATCTCAAAGGTACAGGGTAAGGCAGCGGACCACTGCCTGACGAGCGGAAAGAGGGCGTGAGGTTTGCAAACGTTCTACAAAGGATAGGAGGTTGTGGAGAGCAATGATAATCTACGTCGTGAAGGGACACGGCACATCCATGCAGAAATAATCATTCAAATTCAATGCAATGTTTGACACTGCTTAACATCGATCATCAGATGCAAACCGGTGCTTTTAAAGTGAAAATAAAATAATATTATTTATTAAGATAATCAGTTAAATACGGGCGATTTTATAAGCATATAAGTGTAGGGAAATCTGTATGATACTTTAAACGCAAGTCTTCTCAGACTGTCTTTTAACCTAACGGGCTAACCCAATGCGTTTTCTGAGGCGGGGGATGTGACACGCTTAGGCGATTGTCTCTTTTCGTGTCTTGATTGACTTAGTAGAAGGAATTCTGCTGTAGGATGCCGTTATTTTCTTCGGTAGACTGGTTATCAAGCAAGGTTATAGAACCCAGTCTGTTCTGCTGTTTAATCCGGAGTTATATTTTCAGATTTTTTTTATAATTTGTAGATCTGATGAATTGGATCGTGATTACGATTCCAGTGTAATAAATTATAACCATGGAATATTAGTATTTGAGCCTTTTATATTATATTTACCAGTTGACTAGCGTCCGGATCCAAACGTTAAGAAGCCCTCCCTATGTAGTCGGGTCCACAACTACATTCATATTTATAAATAACAGAGTTAACATTATGTGTGTGTGGGTGGGGGACATCCTTACGAATTGATTAACTTACACGTTAATTCTTTTCTTTCCCAGAATAAAACTTGATAAGCCTGGGACGAAACCGGTTGTTTTTAGTTACTAAATTTACACTGATATTCCTTGCTATATAAATATATACGCAACCGTCATGACGTGCCTTGACTGGTTGTTGGATTTTGTCCATTTCATAATGTATGACGTCATTTATTTACATTTGAATACTCATTGAGCAGTTATGAATGAATGAGAGAAAATCATGGAGAAATTTGTTTAAAAACAGTAAAATCGACCTTGCTAACCGATCGCTTATCTGTGGCTCAATCGGTTATGGCACGTCAGGCTATATGAAGGTTCCGTAAAGGATACAGGTTCGATTCCTGTCGGAGAACGAATATATATATATTAGGTTGGTGCAAAAATAATGTACTTTTTAACGTCAAAAAACGACATTATTTTTGCACCAGCCTAATATATATATATATATATATATATATATATATTCGTCCAAATTGTTTTTCAAATGATATATATTTGTATGTGTGATAAAGTAAACGGCGAAAGGACTCGAAACCGAGAATGTCATTCTACTAAGGCGGCGAGATAATCCCCCCCCTGTTTTGTGTTCGTTCAACCTTTCATTAATACTGCAACTGTGCTCTGTGTGAAAACGCCTTATCTAGCGTGATCAACAGTCTGACCAAGGCTAGACATCAAGAAGTCACTTTTCTGACTAATGGACCATAGTGAGATTCGAAACCCGGTCAGAAAGCGAACGATTTACCACTCGGCCACAGGCCGATAATGTGTTCATATATGTGTGGCACCATTTAACGAGGCAGAAAGGGAAAAGAAAGAAAAGAGGAAAAGGAGGGGCTAAGGACCGAATCGTGGGGGTGACACACACACGGCTAAGAGACAATGGATAAAAGGATGTTTTGATAAGTAACAAATGGCGAAAGAGTGTCATTACAATGACAGGGAAATTCTGAGTAAAAAGAAAGGGAAAGAAAGAGAGAATCAGATATGTTTTGGCATCGGCTGTGTTATCTAAGGATATGAAAACAAACTATTGGTACGGGAAGACATCTTATTATCAACTACAGACCGGCTGGCCAAAGAAAAAAAATTCAAATGAAAATGTTATTTCGATAAGTGACGAAAAACAGGCAACTAAAGGGACTTTGGACAGATATGAAAAATTAAGGACCACCTACGAGTTTCCGTTGACCGATTTTCCTTCGACGGAACATCCTTGGCCTGCGATAATAAAATTATGTTATCAGAAATATGTACCGAAGGAAAATGAATGGGAACCTAGAAGTGTTTTTTTCTTTCTTCGAGACGACAGACTGACTGAAACTTTGGAGATGTTTCTTTTTGAGACCGTGTTAGGAAGACCACCCATTCTGATAATTAGCGATAAAATACCTGACGTAAACCACGTGTAGAACAAGAGTTATGACCGCCATTGTCATATTGTCCCGTTCGCGGCCAGAGAAATGATAACGGCGATTAAGAGGAAGAAAAGGGAAAGAGAAGAGATAATTTTTTTTTTTAGTTAAGCAAGATATTTTTTTTTCTTCTTCCTGAAACAAAGCCGCGGATTCGTCCACGCCCGACTAAGACATCATTGGTCGAGTGGTGATCACGTGACGCACGAGGGAGGCTGTTGCAGCCCATCTGGAGGATGAGTAAGAGAGGTTGCTACGAAGACGTGGGGAGAGCAGTTCACGCCCCTCTGAAGTATGATGAGAAGGTGGGAGTGAGGAAAGGTTCCCAAAAATGGAAAAAGGTGGGAATTCCTAACCAGAGAGGTGGATATGTATTTAGAATTATCGAGGAACCCCCCGGCGCCGACAAACTCAACCCGGTTTTGGTCGGCGCCCATATAAACGAAGCCACAACGAGCAGAGTTGAGTTGAGTCCCAGCAGTTCCCAGAGTCAGTCTTCAGTTGAAGCAAGCCTCGCAGATAGCTGACCAAGATTCACGCACATTCCGGACACCCCTTCAACCCAAGAACAATTATTTTGAAGGGCGACTTAGATCCAGATCACCGAAATAAGTTTTTTTGACTTTCGTCCAAAGACCCACCGAAACACCAATTTCTTAGAGAGCAGACAACTTGAAGTGTTAAAACTTGCATAGGGGAAAACGACGTGTCACAATCCATAGAACGGGTCGGGAGATAGATGCAGTCCTATGTATCGAACAACTAGACATAAAGTTTGTTACCTTTTTCTTTGATACTTTGAACTTTTGAGTTTTCATTTTATTGTCTTTTATTCATATTTGTGTGGTATCACCCCCGTTGAACTCGGTTTGCAGTACGGCCCCAACCACTGTTTGATCTCGTCTGCCTAAGATCAATTCACAACGTGGGTAGACGGACTGGGGGATCAGTGCAATTACCTTGGTAACCAGGCGTTGGAAGCGAGTTGGGAACGACGAGGCTGATATCAAATCTAACCAGATTCCCACCCGAATCACCAAAAGGTTAGAACGTCACATTTGGAGCAGCGACACCCGAACAGAGCAGCGAGGAGCGAACGGCTGGCGCCGCGGCGAGGACGTCACAATTGGTGCTGTTTAGGGACGTCAAAGTTGGTGCCGTGGTAGACTAGGATAGAACGTCACGGTTGGCGCTGCGACCAGGGGACGACGTCACATATGCATATAATAATAATAATAATAAGAAGAAATAATAGCTAGCCACTCATATTCGAGGATACCCGTTTACTAGGGTGGCTAGCCAATCCCTAATGCAGACGCTCGCTCAAGCACAACACCCACAGTACCATCTTGGGGTTTATTCTGCTACTATGTTGAGCAGACCTTGGTTACAGTTACTGGGAGAGAGCGTGTTATCTAGCATATATGAACAACGCCAGCGCACTCAAACCCTCGGTCACGATGACTTATGACTTCGTACTTGCACAATTATCGTCGGCCCCCAAGTGTTCCGTCTACCCACTTTCACTCACAAGGCTTGGATCAACCCGTTTGTTTTCGGGCACTTTCCAGACCTGTCGCAAATTCGAATCGTCCCCGTCCATACTGATAACTTCAGGAAATCTCCTTCCTGACAAATCAACCATGGTGAGATTCGAAACCCGGTCTTCATGATTAGAAGGTGATCGTTCTAACCATTCGCACATGTTTATATATGCATTTATTCATTTATGTATTACGTGATTTGGACAGTATTTTTTTTTTTTTTATTTATGAACGTTGAATTAAAAACAAACAATAAAAACAACTTTGATTAAAAACGAACAAAATATCTTCAGGAAACCGATGAGGCGAATCAATTTGCGTAACCACTTGGAGAATATCTCTCTAATATTAATAATTTAAACAACATTGAATACAAAACCACGACATTATCTTCACGATTAGCCTGCCATTTATCTGGTAATAGTTCAATTGTGTCATATATCGCCAAACGACACAATAATAAAACACAAAAATCAAATATCTATGCAAATATCACAAAATACAATAGGATGAAAACTGTCAAAAATGAATAGAAATATTCAATACATTAAGCTTAGAAAAACAAAGAAACCAACGTAAGTAAATTGTTATCAAGTTTAGGAACAACACTATAACAACAACATACTGTTTCATAAATTGCAAAAAATTCTGACGACAAGGCGAACTGTCACGTAAAGACACGATACTGAAAAAATGACACAGGGAGAGATAATATTTGTAAAATGATGAAACTGATATAACACAAAAGGCAAAACTGTAATAATGGTTGAAGAAAGCCGAAATTACTTAAACATTAGACAATTCAGATTTACATAAGTACAGGAAACAAGAAAAATACCAATTTATAAACTAAAAGACATTCAAGTGTACTAGAATGCAACAGCTAGTCGGCCACCTGTCTTTTAGTCTGCCAACTAGTATCTACTTTCATTTATATTTTTGTCAGCCTATGAAACTTACGGCCGACACTCGTGTGTATATATATATATATATATATATATATATATATATATATATATATATATACGAGCACAATTAGGTGTCGTTTAAATACACCTACCAGAATACATCCGCAACATACTTGTTGATAATACAAACATAATAGCCTTATCCACATCTAAAAAAGGATAAAAATAATGAAAGCATTATTAATAAATACGAAAAAGCCAACACTCAATAATATCAACTATGAACACAGCCACAATGTGCTGACCGTGTTTAGGAAATAAAACCTTCTTATAACTCTAGATACATGAATAAAAGAATCCTTACATCCAGTTAAATAAAATTAAAATCATCCTTGATAATGGCTAAAAAGAATAGACGAAAGTGCTCGGACATACACAACATTCAGACAAATTCTACATAATTTATGTTCAGAAAAGAAGAAAATATTTAAAAAAAAAAAACGGAATTCTTATGAGCTCAATATTTAGAATATAATAAAGCGGAATATTTTTTTTTAATTTACAGTAAATTTTTCAATTTAGAATATATATATATATATATATATATATATATATATATATATATATATATATGTATATATTTCTGGGACGAGGTATTATGTACATTATTTACATTATTCGGACTATTGTCCTCATCTTTGTTCGACATTCCAACCACATGAAGTAGGCCGGAGCGTAACAACGGCAGAAACGTTGTGATAAATATGGCAACAAAGATGAGGACAATAGTCCGAATAATGTAAATAGTGTATATATATATATATATATATATATATATATATATATATATATATATATTAAACGTTATTTTTGGTGGATACCCATATGTTACCAGACGAATTTATTCAATTCCGATTCAAGATATTTTACTATTCCATCAATGTCATTAATATTGGATTTGGAGCATTGACAAAAGAGGAGACAGTTAAACACCATTTTTCCCTTATTAGGCTATAAACTTACAGATGCACCTCAGCATGTGGTGTGGGTAATGGTAGGAGACTGATGATTATATAAGGACATTGCTGGGGACTTTTACCCCAATTAGAAAAGGATTTGGAGTTCTCTTGAAGTTTAGAATTTATGACTTTCAATATATACAGGGAGGTATGTGTCTGTACAAAGTGTTAAACTTTGCTGCAGTCTACTCAGGAAGCACAGGAATCTGACTGGTGGAATTTAATGTATCGTCGCCATTTTTGTCTCGTCATGGTACAATTCTAGTAATAAAAATTTTGAGATTCTTAGAATAATATGGTTCCCGTCAGTAATGGCAGTTATTGTAGATGTAAACATATATATGTTTCCAGACATGTTGCAGTCGAGCAGTTATAGATTTTTTTTTTGCCGTAAATGGGTTTACCTTGTTTTGATAAACTCTCTGGCCAGTCGTTCTGTGTATTAGAACCAGATTTGCTGTTTGCGCATGCGTGTTTATAATTAACTTTGTATCGTTCATTATTTTGATGCTTTTCTCCTATATGACTCTTACTTATCTTTGCAGTACTTTGGCCAAGCGCCCGAAAACGAATGATTTTCCGAATGCCAGAATGATTAGCCGGCCGCATGACCCACAACCAATTAATTTCTGACAAGTTCTGAGGCAAGAGTTTTACATGATTAATGACGTGTACGCTGTGACGGACTTCTTTATAACTAACTCAAAGCAAGTGTGTTTTACATGTTTTTTGCTGTTTGTTTTTGTTTTGTTTTTTCTTTTTTTTTGGGGGGGGGGTGCCTTTTACTCAGCCATGAGTCAGGTAGTGTATTTCAAATCATATTTTTTTTTATAGTAAAATGAAGGAATCGGATTTGTTGCCGTAGGGGGTGTTATAAA
Source organism: Acanthosepion lycidas (assembly GCA_963932145.1). Taxonomy (NCBI): domain Eukaryota; kingdom Metazoa; phylum Mollusca; class Cephalopoda; order Sepiida; family Sepiidae; genus Acanthosepion; species Acanthosepion lycidas. The sequence continues at coordinate 6,102,569 of OZ010573.1, forward strand.
TGGTGGGATCATTATCATTGGTAATATTTCAATTTGATTTTATAAGTTACTACAAGGTTGAAATATAAATAATTTTCCTTTTTCTTTACTAGAAAATTGTTGCAACACGCTGAAATCCTAGTAGTATGTAGTATTGTTGAAGTTATCGCAAACATTTTTGCCAGGATTTACAAACGCTGCTCTCCCTGCTGTGTTTATATTTACAGTGGCTATTATTACTAAGCTTTATATTTTACCAGAATGAAATATATATAATGACTGAAATAAAAGATATGCTAAAAACAATATTTCATTTTTATTAAATAAGTATTTGTAATTTTAATCATTAATTTGTATTTTAAATAGTGAGAGTATTTCGTATGTTAAATAATAAAACATTTAATTTTTCCAAAGAAATGAATGAAAATTGTATTGTACTAAGTTACGCGTCTATTGTAATTTGTACCCCTTACCTGTTTGCACTTCTCTACAAAATTTGGTTTCGATCCGTCAATGTATGGCTGTTTTAGAGTGTGTGAGAGACGGACTAATGGAAGTTACTGAACTTTATATATAGATTTAATTTATTCTTCAAAAAGTAGGGTGATATTACCTTTTTTTATTCAGTTTTATATTCACAATTATTTGATACTAATATCGTGAGTAAGAGATCGCAGGGTTTTTTTATGTGAAAAAAAAAAAAAAAAAAAAACGACTTTCAAAATGTATTTTATTCTTACTTTATTCTTCCTTTTCTTTTCCTGACAGGCTATATTTTCTCTTTCGACCAAAATATTATAGACATGTTGCAACTGTTGGGCGTATTAGTACGCATTTAGTGTTTCGTTGTTTTCATCTTCCTTTTTACATGCCGTATACCCCCCAGGACGTAGGCGATCATAGCTCTCCACAACTTTCTATCTCTTGTAGATAAACTTTGTCTTTTTGTTATTTCTCCTAAACCCTATCCATTTACTCAAGTTCATTATGTATGTAATACGTTGTTCTCTTGACTTCAATCTGTCCTGTGAGTATCAGATTTTCCAAGCCCTCTTTCCCTAGAAACATCAGCTGTCTCTTCCTGTTGTTAAGTATAAGTTTCCTTTTTGTTTCCATTTTCTCTAAAACATTGTCGTTGCTCACATGTTCGGTCCATGGTGTCCTCAGTATCCTTCTGTAGAACAACATTTCTGGTATTTAAGTCTCTTCTTCATCTTTGAGGAGATTTCCAGCACTCACCGCCATATTTGAGGTGATTGTTCAACACTCACTGCCATAGAGGAGGACAGATATCCCGTAACAGTTATGTACTCTTTTCATTCTAGCGAAGTTTTTTTTCTATTTCTTAATACCTTGCTTAGCTTTTGAAAGGCATCTTTGGCTATGCCAATACGTCTTCGAATTCCAGTATCACACTTTCCGTCTTCTGCTAAAACTCTTCCCAGATATTTAAATTTCCTCACTTGTTTGATTTTGGTATCTCCGATTTGCAATTCACACTTTGGGTTCATCCTTTTGTTAACAACCATAGTTAATAATACCACAAGGATGCCGCTTATGAATATTAAAAAAAACATTCTCTTCTTTTGTGTATGTGAAATTTTAATAGGTCAGGTTACGTTTGTGTTTAAATCGTATATATTTATGTATCAGTAGTAAGTTAACAGTAGTAACAGTAATACAACAACAGGTAAATTCGCCATAAAAAGAATGAAATTGTGTAATTATTTTTAAACAACGTTGACAATAAAAAGAAAGGTAATAATTTATATTTATATAGATAGTACTCAGTATCTACTGACTTTATCCTCAAGGACACATGGCACAGTGGATAAAAGCGTTGGTTAGATCCAGTGACAGTATCCAAAAAGTGAGTTCAATACCCAGTTAAGGCAGTGGAGAACTTGGAGAGGGGAATTAACAGGAGATAACTGATAAGTAACATCCATTAAACATGGCACGTGGAACTAGAACAGTCAATCCCAGTGAGTGAAATAAAGGGTTCAGTTCGACATTCCAACCACCTGAAGAAGGCTGGAGCATACAACGGCCAAAACTTTGCAATAAATATGGCGACAAAGATGAGGAAAATAGTCCGAATAATGTAAATAGTGTACATAATACCTCATCTCAGAAATATAGACAGATACTGAACGGCCGAAACGTTGTGATAAATATGGCGACAAAGATAGGGAGTAGCCCGAGTAATGTAAATAGTGTACATAGTACTTAGTGTTGAACAATGTCAAAAGTGAGCTATCGGTAAAGTGCGAAACGTAGGGACTTTTTTAACGAAGACTGGATAACTCCGATAAGTTATCGATATTTATAGAAAATGATAGGCTCCAAACCAGGCTTGTGAATGAAGAATTCCAATTGGCATCTATTGTTGTTCTAAACAACATTTCTCCCACTCTCTCTCTCTCTCTCACTCTCTCTCTTTATCTCTCTCTCTCTCTCTTTATCTCTATCTCTCTCTCTTCTAACACATATAACTGTTTCTCCCGATTTCTCTTGTTCATTACCACCTCTGGGTGTTAACTTCTCTAAGCCTTCTTCCCTCATTATGTGTCCCAGAGGTTTCAACTTCCTCTTTCAGATTCCAAGTATAAGTGCTTTTGTTTGTTGCCATTCCTTTAAAACATCCCCATTGCTTACATGCTCCGCCCATGGTATTCTCATTATCCTTCACCTGTACTACTAAATCTGAATTCGAAATGACAAAATAAAAATCAATTCGAAATGTAATAAATCTTGTCCAGTTCGTTACGCGTAACCAAATCTGACAACCTCGTTGCAAATGTCAGCTGTCGCTGTTACGTTTGATATCTTTCTGATCTAAAGACTTTTAAAAATATTACAGTTCAGTTTATATTGAGAACAAGCTGTTAAAAGACAAGTAGAGAGTGACTCTATCCTTTGAGTCAACATCTCAAGATTTGTCTAGATTATTCCAGACAAGTTTAAAGAAAAAAACAACTGCCTTCAGAATTCGCTGAAGGTGACCGAATGTGACAAACACATGAGGAAGATTGGAAAATACAACTGCCGAAGCTCTCATTGTAGACTTTTATGAAACAGCTCAAAATTACTAACAAGTTACAAAGTTTTGCTTTTAATGACGGTTTGTTAAGTATAATGTATACTAATCTGGAAGATGATTGATAGGTTTATTCTTATTAAAAATGGTTTTAAACATAGAATAATATTATTCTAATTTAGTTTTATGATAATTCTTATTTTATTTTACACAGTATTGTTAGGTACAAGTGATTGTATTTGACATACTTATGGGGTCGCAATCGCTGAATGTTAGTGTCAAATTGTCGTATGTTTGGGGTGAGTAGTCATCATTTCGCAACTGAAATGAACCAATGAAATGGCAATTTTTTAAAGATTTTTGTAGCTGTGCATAATACGCACTCTGATATTGCTTATTATTTTTTAGAAAAATGCGTATTATATATGGGAATAATAAAACATAAATAATAAACAAATTAGGAAACTGCGAATTCTCTTATAATTACAAGTAAATACAGTTAAGTGTAAAATTGCGGTAGATGGCGCTGTGTTGCAATGGAGACTAGGTTACATTTGTTATTCGTGTATATTTGTGTCTAGTCTGTCTTCAACGTTTAATGCATGTAGTAGTGAGTTAAAAGAGAAATGTTCCGTTTTACAATGGCAGGATATTCATATCGTGAACATGCAGATATGATTTTTACATACGGCCGCGCAAATGGTAATAGGCGCGAGGCTGCAGCGCTATATGAGGTCTATATCAGATTGCGTGTCCAGGTCAATGGCAGCCGAGTCTTCCCACATTTGCTGCTGTTTATCATCGCGTTGCTGAGACAGAATCCGGCCCAAAGAGTTTGTAAATGTATTTTTGATACACCATATATACATATATATATATATATATATAATTATTTTTTTAAAGATATTATTCTTCGTTACATAAGTGTTCTCATGTTTCAAAAATAAGAGCCCAAAAATTCAATATAATTATTAAAATTAAATTGAACTAAAGTATCAAGCTCTGTTTCATCATCAAGTGAAATTTTTAGAATGACTAATCTTGTAATTTGCGCAGCTTTATAAGCAAATTCATTCGTAATATTAATTATTATGGAAACGGCTGAATTAATTATTTCAATAAGGGGCGGAAGGATTAACAATTTGTATCAACATATCAATTACTTTCGGAAAGAGGTCAAGTCAAGGTAGGATCGGGGTGTCTATTTTAAAGCGAATGATGACATTCATTATAAGCATATCGTCTAGTCTGTTACAGTGATAGAGAGTTATTGGCATTATTTTTAATAAAAATTATTTTTAATAAAAATTATTTTTTAATAAAATTTTTTCCATAGTAATTAATATTACGAATGAATTTGCTTATAAAGCTGCGTAAATTTCAAGATAAGTTATTTCAAAAATTTCGTTTGAGGATGACACAGAGTTTGATATTTAATTCAATTTAATTTTAATAATTATGTTAAAAATTTTTCTTGTTTTTGAAATATGAGAACTCTTATATAGCGAAGGAATCATATTTTTAAAAACATAATTATAATTTATTCCTACCTCAAAAACAACAAATAATTATAATTTATTCCTGCCTCAAAAACAAATCTAGTCTCACTGACAAAACTCACCTGGCCGTGCGTCTCGAAAAGGACCTCCAATCGATTGTGAACTGGGGCAAGAATTGGCTGGTCAACTTCAACGCTTCTAAGACAAAACTGCTCTCTATTAATCACCACAGGGATCCTTCCCTTCCCTCCATTAGAATGTCTGACGCTCAACTTCTCGAGAGCAACTCTCTGCGGCTTCTCGGTCTCACGTTGACTGCTGACCTGAGATGGAATAAATACATGGAGTCAATTGCTTCGTCCACCGCAAAGAAAAGTTGGCTCCCTGAGCCGCGCCAGGAAGTTTTTCTCCCCGGAATCGATCCTCCAGATCTACAAATTAACAATTCGCCCTTGCATGGAGTATTGCTGCCATATATGGTCTGGTGCCCCTTCTGTTTGCCTTGGGGTTCTTGATAGGCTCCAGAGGCGGATATGCAATGTAGTTAGCCCTGCTCTGTCGTCTCGTCTACAGTCACTTTCTCACAGACGCGCCGTCGCCTCCCTCTGTCTGTTCTACAAATACTTCCATGGAAATTCCTCCGAGGAGCTGCATTCGCTGGTTCCCAGACGTCATGAGTTCAAGCGCCATACGAGGCTGGCATCCCGCTCTCACCCCTTCACTGTCGAAACTCCTAAATGTAGCCGTCTCTTCTACTCCAATAGCTTCATGTCTCGTACCTCTCGCCTGTGGAACTCCCTTCGCTATTCCTGTTTCCCTGTGAGCTATAATCTCCAGCTTTTCAAGTGTAATGTCAATCGATATCTCCAGTTGCCTTGATCTATCCACTACCCTCATCCTTTCTTCTATCACTCCTATCTGATCTTGCTCTAAATTTTCTGTAACCCCTTGCATCCTAGTGGCTTCCCGCCTTGCTTGGGGTGAAATGCTTAAAAAAAAAAAAAGCTCTACTTCTGTATGTTCATTCGCAAAATTAATTACTATGGAAACGGCTGGGGCGACCATTTTGGTAAGAGGCCTAAGA
>OZ010573.1:6110670-6130670 GCA_963932145.1 Acanthosepion lycidas
CCCTACGCCATCAATGTTGTTCGAGGGAACGACAGAGGTCAATAAACTTTGGTACTGGCCTCGTCGCAGAAAAAGAACTCTAAATTCATAGATAGATAGATAGATAGATAGATAGATAGATAGATGGTACATATACCTTACAGATTCAGCATATTTTTACAGCAATTGTTCTTGTAAAATGCCTTATTAAAAAGAACAGACATGTTATAACTATTACTTTTATTGATCATTTTTCTAGTATGCGAATAACGTTTCACAGATGTCTCTGTTGTTGATGTATAAAATAACCAAAATTCATATTGCGCCCAACTGTTCGATTCATATCATCGTCTGGTGCGTGACTAAGAAAAGAACTGAAAAGAAAAACACATATATCTAAAGCAGAGCGTTGTTCTTAAAATTTCGTTATCTTTTTACTTGAAAACTAAATCCAATGCCGTAGGACGCAGTAAGTCATATGTCAGCAACGTGTAATGGCTATGTGTGACTGCGTGTAATATTTTTCATATGCATTTAAGAATACTAGCTTTGAAACTGCAGTTACTTTTATAAGTAGACACGGGACATTTACTTATCATGATGGAGGAGACTGCTTTCCTTGAACGGCTATTGGAAATGTCGCCAGTTGGTGTTGACGTTCTATCTCTGATATTGAGAACTTTTACCTATAAATATAATGTGCATTTGTACAGCAAATTTTATATCGAGAGTACAAAAAATTCCTCGGCGGTACCAACATGTATTATCTTTCTCCTATAATGCGTACAGAAATAGGACGTCCCTTCTAAATAATTTTTAAAAGAAGTTAATAAAACTCCTACAGTAAAATGGAAAATATCAAAAAAAAGAAAACTAAAACTAAAATTTTTAAATGAACCTTGCTTCTTATTTTACATGAAAAATTACAAGAAATGTGTTGACAAAATTTACTATTAAATCAAAGAAGTGAATTAACTGTAAATTGCCGACACAGTTTATCTTTTACCTTAAAATATAGTTGTATTTCTTTTTAAATGACGTATTACAATTTCTTTTAGCCATAATTTATTAGTATATAATGGCCCCCTCTACAGGTTATTACCTTATTTTGTTTATTCAGTTTGAATATTCATATGTATTGCCATCCAGTTAGTATTATTAATATCGTATATAGATGTTCCACATTTTTAATTTTATCTACAGGCCCCTTTAAGAATTTTCTTGAATATAAATTTTTTTCTAATTTTTTCTGTTAACTTTACGTCTGATTAACCCACCCCGCCATGCAACAAATTGAACATATGTCATATTTGTCTACAATCACGATACAATTATCGCTGACATATTTTCCGCAATCGTGAATGATGACATATCTATGTTCCGGTTTATCGTGACATGAAAAAATAACTCACCCATCCCACCCTCTGACCTTACTTTTCTATTTAGTGTAGATGTAACATTTAATTGATTAATCAAGACATACTGACGACACTATTTTTAATTCTGACCTTATGTCTCCCCTTTAACTTTCAAAAAAGAGGAAACACTTTGTGTTTAAATTTCCTTACAAATTATTTAATCCACAGTTTCTTACCATCGGCGTAAGAAATGCATAGTATTGAAACATGAAAGCTTTTGTGTAGCAATTTCAAAATGTTTTATTATAATCTCTTATAATAAAAATATTATAATAATATATTGCTCTACTTTGTATTGAGCACTTTTTAAAAAGTAAATGATACGAACAGAGTGTTTTGCCTCCATCTCTTCTTTCTCTTATTTGCATATATATATATATATATATATATATATATATATATATATATATATATATATTTATATAACGGCCGATTACCCTCGTTTTCCGAAAGATCCCTATGGCAGACGCCTGCTTAGGCATATTTGCTTTTTTTCAGCATCCACAGAGCCAACTTGTGGGGTGTACTGCAACTATGCTAGGCGGACTTTAGTTACAGTTTCTAGAGAGAGAGAGTGAGAGAGTGTGAGAGCATAATTTGGCATTAGCAACAGTTTGAACAACGCCAGTACACTCAAATGCTCGGTCACGACGACTATTTACTTAGTGCTACCATAGACATCGAGAGCTTCGGTACAGTAACCTCTACCCAAATTCACTTACAAGTCTTGGATCAACCCGTGATCTCGTTTCCAAGCACTGTCAAATGTGCCTCACGCCGCGGTCGCCTCCTTAGAGTGATAACATTAAGATAGGTACCTCCACGAGATCGCTAAAAAAAGAGTATAGCATGATGAAAAAGACGCCAAACTTGACGAAAACAAAATTTTATCGTCTAAATGTTTGTTATTATTAAGAGGAAAGATCAAAGTTTTTTTTGGCTATTTTTAAAAATCTAGTTCTTTTTTTTGAGTCAGCAAAATTGACCATTTTTTTCCATTTTAAAAAAAAAACTGGAAATCTCACTTTGAAATTCTGTTAAATATCAATTATAATTTTTTCAAAACTTATTTTAAGAAAATCGGAAATTATAATGTTTATTTAAAATATTTTGAACCAAACTTAACTTAGCTTTTGTGCCAAAAAGATGTAATTTGAAAATAAAACAAAGCAGGTCATAAACTTTCGCGTCTCTTGACAAGTGATGAATGACATATTTACGAATTCCATGAGGCTAATTTGTTCTACGGAAGGAGAAAAGTGAAATAATTTACATTTAAGTGAACAAATTATTTACCTCGTTATTTTTAACAAAAACTTTCAGCGGTCTAATTTTTTTTTTTTTTTTTTTGTACTTAGCTTTCACCTTTACGTTTATGATGCTTTATGGAAAATATATTATAAATAAATTAAAATAAGACTGTTAAGAGTGACATTAAATTTCATATTTCCTAAGAAATGTATCCAATTAATTTATAGGTACCTTTCTTATGAAATTTTATCAGAACTGTACATAAAATACTATAATTTTATGTACATTTATTACATTTTACTGTTATTTGTATTTACATTCATTTTATTATTAATTTTGATATTTCATTTATGGAAAAATGTCATAACTGAGATTAATATAAAAATAAGATCATATAAATTTCATAAGATGACACTGATACTTGTAGGTACCCTTTTCAGTTGAAATTGAAAAATCAAATTAACTTCTCCACACGTGTTTCGCAAAAGTAAAGGCCTTAACAGCGGAGAACAATGCTTAACTCAAATAACGCAACTTAATTATATTCTGGTTGGTCTTCCGTACTTTATAATTACAGCCCGGTTATAAGCACAAAATTACATTTCTTAATTATTGTGGATCTTCTGATTAGTCAAAATGATACAATTTACAACGCACTAAAAAAAGATCTATCTCATAAGGACACTTAGGAAAGCCGATGGGGCTTTTAACTAATTTTATTAATATTTTAACAACTTAAATGTGAAATCTATTATAATTAAAGAAATAACAAATAATTATATTAAAAATTCATTTTTCATCGAAAAAATTTTTTGCTTTCAGAAAATATTGTCCATATTCATAAAAACAACTAAAAGCAAATAAAAGAATTTGAAATTAAATAATATCTTTGTTTTATTGAGTTTTGTATGTTACAATTCAGAGCTGATTTTCAGGTACGTTGGCTCCAATTAAAAACAAAAAAAAAACATGATTTGCATTCCTCAAAGCCCTGTGCTTTTAATTATTGTAATCACTAAACCCGATGCGATCGAATTTCTAGTGTTTTCATAAATTAATTATGGGGGCGGGTAATAAATATTTTAAAGAAATATTTCTACCATGACTTTAATAAAAAAACATATTTATAATATTAGGTTGGTGCAAAAATAATGACGTAATAATGTCGTTTTTTGACGTATTTTTAACGTCAAAAAACGACATTATTACGTCATTATTTTTGCACCAACCTAAGAATTTTGATCATCTGTGAATAGTTCCTGAAAGTTTCATTAACATCCGACAATTATTTCTATTTTTGCACGATTTTTCAAATTAATGTGTCATAGCAAAAAAAACCTGCTAAAAATTGTCTATGTTATTTAATAGTTCCGCTGATACAAATAGAAACAAGGTTTTTTTAATCAAAATTTAGAATGTTCTAAAAAGAAGGAAAATTTTTTTTAAATAATTAAAAAAAACTTTGGTCTTTCCTCTTAATAATAACATAAGCATTTAGACAATAAAATTTTGTTTTCGGCAAGGTTGGTGTCTTTTTCATCAAGCTATGCTCTTTTTTTAGCGATTTCGTGGAGGTACGTACATTAAGAAGTCACCATATATATACAGGAGGATTGAAAACTAATCCCCTATTTTATGTATAATAGACTCTTCCATCTATTATTTTTAAAACCTGAGAATCCATCACACATAAAATAGGAAATAGCTTTCTAATCACCATATATATATATATATATATATATATATATATATATATATATATATATATATATATATATATATATATTACATGAATCATTCATACAAAAAACAGATATAGAAGTTAATGATTTAAATGGTGAGAATACATCTTTGCAAACAAATTTAATAAAGTACATTAACCCCGAACCTGTAGATGAATGTTATGATCCCTGTTTATAAATTCCAGTTGCATAAGGTCTTTTTTTAGATTTTTACAGCATTCATCTGTTCCTACAGACATCATCAGGTATGGAAATAGATTTGTTTTGTTTTTTACTTCTCAGTAATAACAGGAAAACGAAAATATAGATGTATTGGAGCGTGCCTAGGAAATTCTATGAAAGAATTCTCCTATCTATTTCCATACCTGATGATGTCTGTAGGAACAGATGAAAGCTTGTAAAAAACTAAAAAAAGAAGACCTTATGCAACTGGAATTTATAAACAGGGATCATAACATTCATATACAGGTTCGGGGTTAATGTACTTTATTAAATTTGTTTGCGAGGATGTATTCTCGACATTTATATCATTAACTTCTATATCTGTTTTTTATATAAATGATTCATGTAATGTAAATTGAATTGCACCACATACTTGATATATATATATATATATATATATATATATATATATATATATATATATATATCAAGTTTATATATTTTTATATATTCTTTTTATAGATACAAATATTTAAGTAAATGCTCTGTATCTCATGTATCTATAAAAAGAATGCATAAACATAAAAATGTCTTAAAGTAATTGTCGGACTTTGTCCATTTCATAATGTGTGATGTCATTTGTTTACATTTGGATACGCCATGAGCAGATATGAATGTACGTGAGAGGTTCATGGAGGATTGTAGTTTAAAGACAGTAAAATCGACCTTGCTAACCGAACACTCCTCAGTTAAAGGCACGTCAGGCTATATGATAGTTCCATATAGGATAGAGGTTCGATTCCTGTCGGAGGACGAATATTTTCTATGAAAATTTTTCGGACATTCAGGCCGGTAAATGTTGTTTAATATTGTTTATTATAATCAGAGCATTTACTTAAATATTTGTATCTATAAAAAGAATGTATAAACATAAAAATGTCTTATTAAATATATATATATATATATATATATATATATATATATATATATATACCTAAAGATCCAGAATCTATCTACCAGGTTTCACCTACAGGATCATCAGAATTATCCTAGGTAGATAGGTTCTGGCTCTTTAGGTATTTTAATTTTGCTCTGTTTAGTGTATTGAGCACTTTTACGTTCAACTAAGTACTCTGTCGGTGTTTTTTCTTTTGTCTAGACATTGTGGTGCTCGTTAATTTTTTTCAAGCAGTACGGATGTTTTTACACATTACTTTATTATTGAATTTTTTTCCCCAATATCAGTTTGTCTAATACTTATTTGATTTATAAATTTTATAATCTGTTTTTTTTTTTTTTTTTTTTTTTTTACACCGACAGAATTATAGATTTCAAATATAATAGGGTAGAATCTATGATTGATGTCAAGTTAGTCGAGTTTTGACCCGGCTTGAAGCAATCGGATGTCTAGACAAACTGATGAGCTGTATATATATATATATATATATATATATATATATATATATATATATATATATATATATATATATTATATTGCCTTTTTTGTTGAATAACACAATGAATATTTTGTAATTTTTGCAAAATTCTCGTGTACTTTTTAACGCTAAGTATGTTGAAATATTGTGGTTTCATTGTGCCGAACGTTTTGTGCTAATTTTTCGCTATTTTCAATTTTTATTTTTTAATACTCCCAGTAAGCATTCTTTTGCTGCTCTCTTGAGTGAGTGTTGCAGTAATTTAATTCTTAGTGTTTTATTTTTTTTAATAATTACATGTTAAACGCAATCATCAGGCATCATGCGTTGTGTTTTTTTGGTATTTTGCGGGGTTTTTTTCTCGACTCTGGGAGATAACTATATATCTCTAAATAAGCAAAAACATTAAAATAAATTAATCCAAATAAATAAATAAAGTGAATAATAAACAAATTAACAAACCACTCCCGCCAAAATAACCATTAGAATAGATTACGTAAAACTATAGATTACCCACAATGCACTACTGACCCGTATATATAAACAGTCCAGAAAAAACACAACACTTGATGATTTAGCCTCTGAGTGTTGACTTCAATGTTCACTTTTATATTTATATTTACATACGCTCTATCTCTGATATTGAGGACTTTATCCCATAAATATAGTACATCTTAAAACTTTATTTCTTCATATATATATATGTGTGTGTGCGTGTGTGTGTGTGTGTGTGTGTGTGTTTGTGTGTGTGTATACATGAAAGAAAGAGAGGTGTGAGTGGAGGAATTATAAGCTCGGCTTTTCAAAATAAAACCCCATCAGTTATGGTGTTATAATTTTATTTGTCAACTCGAACGACGCTGGTGTGAAAAGGTTTGGCAGTTGGTAAAACCATCAGCTTGTATCGTTTTCGGATCCATCAACTGTTTCGGATTTTTATTTGATTTATTTTTTTTGATTTTTTTCATCACAGGCTACAAATGAGAAAACAAAGATGGCTGGGTAAAGGCGTCGACATGAAAATTTGTCGTTGTTCATCTGCTTCAGTTCTGTCTGTTCGGCCTGTGAAAAGCGCCTGTGAGATTTCTTCTCGAAATCAAATATTGGCGCGCAAACAAAAAGAACTTATTTTCTCCTGAGTTCAAATAAAGAAACATTTCCGAACATAATTTCATACAAAATACGTCTTGACTATAATTACATTCAATTCCGCTGTCTTTACAAGGCTTCAAAATCGACTGCAGAAGCCATGGGCAGATACGGTCAACGAACTCACATTTTGTCTTGGGTTTGCAAAATGTTCACTTCTTCGGGTCTTGATGAGGCCAGGTGCTGTAAAAAGGATCAAAACAAAACACTAATATAATTGTAATATGACATTAGCACTTAAAGATAAATAGATGAATTACTATCTATTTTTATGAACTGAAATAGTTATGAATTGAGATAGATAGATAGATAGATAGATAGATAGATAGATAGATAGATAGATAGATAGATAGATAGATAGATAGATACGAACAGATTGGAAAAGAAAGAAATGAAGAAAGAAAGAATTAGAAATGATAGATAGAGAGACAGATATGAACAGACTGAGATAGATAGATAGATAGATAGATAGATAGATAGATAGATAGATAGATAGATAGATAGATAGATATGGACAGACTGAGATAGATAGATAGATAGATAGATAGATAGATATGAACAGACTGAGATAGATAGATAGATAGATAGATAGATAGATAGATAGATAGATATGGACAGAGTAAGATAGATATGGACAGAGTAAGATAGATAGATAGATAGATAGATAGATAGATAGATAGATAGATAGATAGATAGATAGATAGATGACGAGGCAGAGATAGATAGATAGATAGATAGATAGATAGATAGATAGATAGATAGATAGATAGATAGATGAGGCAGAGATAGATAGATAGATAGATAGATAGATAGATAGATAGATAGATAGATACGAACAGAAGGGAAAAGAGAAGTAGAAAGAAACAGGAATAGATAGATAGAGAGAGAGAGAGAATGAAATAGTAAAACTGAATGACAAATATGAACGAATGATATATCAGGTTGCAGCCAGAGAAAGAACTGTCAAGGAGCCAGAATTAAAAAAATTCTGTCTTTAATCAGAGAAGCCTTCTGACCTCATCTTGTCTTGTCCAAGCATCCAAATCCATGTCTTCTCATTCTTTCTCTTTCTTATGCTGAGTTCGTAAACACACTTCTGAAGCCACCAAAATAATCTGACGCCTTCTCTTTTATGTTTCTCTCACCTTATTTACTTTGTGTAAAATCCTCTGCCTTCAATAAATTCCATTCGTGTATTTCATTTTTCACCTCTTCATATACATTATATATATATATATATATATATATATATATATATATATATATATATACTAGCAGCATGGCCCGGCGTTGCCCGTGCTTGACTCAAAAATCGTACGACTTATACAGCAATCGCTATCACTTGACTTAAAATATTTTTGCCCTTCCTTGCCTTTAAAGAAGTGCCCTTTGCCGTGCTGATGTTGCTACATGCCTTACTTCTTGCCTATCTCACACTGCAAATTTTTTCTAATCTCTATACTAGACATTAAATCTGTTAAGAAAAAAGAACTAAACAAAATGAACACAAAACGATCAGCTTTAAAAAAGGACTCGTAACTAGAAAAACCGAATGAAAAAAGAATGTTAACAATCAAATACTTTTTCACACCCAACCCAGTTCTGCGGAATCAGAATCAACGTTGAGTTTAAGTAAGCGAATTAGCTAATTGGAGTAAAGTGCCATACAGATTTAAATTTTTCCCACTTGTGACGAATGCAACTATCGATTTTTTTTCCATGCTAGCATGCAAGTTAACATTCGCGTCAGTCAGCTGTTGGCTCTCACGCTGACCAATAGAATCTTCCTGCCTATTCGTGGCAGCCAGCTATTGGCTCTCACTCTGGCCAGTAAAAAATATCCTCAAACTACATGAAAACTGCCGTAGAAGCATGAAAAATCGATTATTTCCACTATCGATGGGAGTTGGGAAATGCAAAGTCAGTCTTTGGCCTTCTCGCTAACTTGGAGCATGTGGATGTAAATTTTGGTGCAAATCCGTCGAACATTACGTCCGTGCATTCGTTACACACACACACACACATCATGCCTTATATATATATATATATATATATATATATATATATATATATATACCTGAGATGGAACGAATACATTGAGTCAATAGCTTCGTCCACCGCTAGGAAAGTTGTCTGCCTATGCCGCGCCAGGAAAATTTTCTCGCCGGAGTCGATCCTTCAAATCTACAAATCAACCATCCGTCCTTGCATGGAATATTGCTGTCATATATGGTCCGGAGACCCTTTTGTTTGTCTAAAGACGGATATGCAATGTAACTGGCCCTGACCTGGCATCTCGTCTGCAGTCGCTCTCTCACAGACGTGCCGTGCCTCTGTCTTTTTTTACAAATACTTTCATGGTAACTGCTCCGATGAACTGCTTCCGCTGGTTCACAAACTTCATAAATTTAAGCGCTCAACTACGCTGGCATCTCGCTCACACCTTTTCACTGTCGAAACTGTTAAATGTAGCCGTCTCTTCTACTCCAATAGTTTCATGTCTCGCACTTCTCACCTGTGGAACTCCGTCTCATTTTTTTGCCTTGAAAAAGTCCACATTGGTCGAAACACGTCGGCTACCATTACAGTTTTCCTATTGTCTTTTACATTTATAAATGTGTGTGTGTGTGCGTGTGTTGTGGGGGTGGAGGATCCACAATGGGTTGATAGCAAAAGTATGTTCTGAAAAATAATCAGAACTTTCATCAAACCTGAAAACGAAACTCTTTTGCGGTATATTACAGTATTCCCTTTTTTATATAAGAAAATATGAGAGACTTTAATATATTCAATAAAGTACAATGCCTTAAAAATGCGTACAGATGTGAAAGACGAAAAGGTTGAAATAGCTAGAGATGAGGAGACGAAAAAATAATAATTTTAAAGCAATTATTTATTTAATTCTTAATTCTGTTTCTTTTTGTCTTGCAATATTCATGAAGAATATTGGTTTGCCTTCATTTGCGCTTAACGTCTTGTCTTTACAATGTAGGCAGGTCAATATTGAATAGTGAGAGAAGTTTCACCCATTTCCCTCCATTAATATAACCATTGAAGGCTTCCGAATAGATACATCCACATGATGTTACTAACAAGAATTCTTTCAACCCGTGATATAGATGCCACACTTCTCAGCGACGCTACACGCTGGGGTCGTTCTCCTCGGACGAGATATAAATTACGTTCTTGACTAATCGAAACTGGTGAAATCCAAACGCCGATCTCATGTCTAGAAAGCTAACGCACTAAAAAATACGCCAACACACAGTGTTATTATAATTCTAAATTATTACCTATTATTATAAATTAGCGTGGATACCCGACATTGCTCGGAAGATCTCTGAATAATAGTTTATTATTGAACATTTATAGATATTTTTCAGCCATTTATCTATACATATCTAAAGGGCAATTGCCTCTGCGTGTGTGTTTGTGTGGCCAAAACTAACAAACTACAATAATACGACAAAGTAAATATATATCCACACTCATTATTGCCCACGCCAGCTTTTTGTAAAACAAAATATTGTTCTATGATTTGTATTTATGAAGATATTTTAAAATTAAAATGCATTCGAAATTCTCAGAATTAAAAAGTAAAAACGAACGGTAATAATTTTTATGGTTACCGAAACGCTATACATGTATTTTTTTTAATTTCTATTCTCTTGAATTTATTTTCACATCTACAGTAAATAAAAAAAATGATATTAAAACAACAAAGTAAATTTAAAAGATGAAGAATATTAAATAAAATTATTTCACAAAAGTTTAATATCTATTTGAGTGTGTGTCCGGCTAAAAGTTAAAATTATAATAATTAACATACGTGTGTGTGTGTGTTTGTTTGGGTGTGTGTGTGTGTTATTGACTTATTAATATTTTTCGGCCATCTTTTAGAAAATATTTTTTATTCACTCTTTAAAAAATAAACTTCATTGTTTTTTGGTTTGTAAATAACATAAAAAAGTAAATAAACAAAAACAACGTCCTGATCGACAAATGGTATGGATTTCGCTCTTCTAGGTCCACTGCTGATGTCCTAATTGATTATAACACACAGAATCAATGAGACACTCGTTAATAAATAGATTGCTTTAAATATCTCAAAGGCCATTGAAGAGGTGTAGTATAGGGGTTCGTTAGATAAACACTGCAACTATGGAATCCATGTAAGATTTCTCTCAAACATCAACTCCTTATCAGGTTGGACCCTTAAGGTACGTCGTCACTGACCTCTCCTCCGTCGTTCGGTTTTATAATAACGATCTCTACGCAGAGCGGACTTTTAACAAATATTTTCGCAAACAATAGCCCAATTTTAGATGAATTTCTTTGTGACGTACTAAGCTAAATTATGAATTATCAAGAAACATTTCGGACTCACATAACAAAAAACCCGAATTTTTAATGCTTATTATCTCCATATATATGTTCTATCGACATAGTTTATTGGCGCTGCATGTTCTTCGAAGCCAGAATCGGCGTATTGATCCTAGTAGCATACCAAGTAGTTTTTTTAAAACATTTCGCCCCAAGCATGGCAATAAAGCTACTAAGACAAGGGGTTACTGAGATTATGAGATAATAAGAAAAAAAAAACAATACTAAGAAGAAAGAACAAAGAAGAGGAATTAAGAAGACAGAAGATAACGATTGACATTGCATTAAATTTTTGAAGATCAATGTTGACTGGAATGTAAGAAGCTGGAAGAGAGTTCCACAAGCGAGAAGTGCGAGAGAAGAAACTGTTAATTAAACTTACGATTACATCTAACCATTTCAATTACAAAATGAGGAGACTTTGCCTCTAACCTGGTATTGTGCTTACATTCATAAATTTTAGCTACTATAGAGGAAAGTTCATCAGAACAATTACCATGAAAGTATTTATAGAAAAGACACAGGGAAGCTACATCACGGTGGTTGAAAAGTGACTGAAGCCGAGATGCCAGGTCAGGACTAATAACTTTGCATATTCATTGTATTTTATAAAGAATCTCTAAATACATATCAGGAGCACCAGATTTGACGCGGCTGTAATATTCAAAGCATGGACAAATGGTAGACTTATAAGTATGTAAGATTATAGTGATTTCGTAGTTGTGAGTTCAATTACGGAACTGGGCTGGTCAGTTTGTATATAGATTCAGTAGAAAGAAGGCGATCAATAACCGAGCAAAACTGAATAAGAATGAGATGTGATATCAATAGATATTGTTATGGGGGACGCGAACACGGTAGCACTTTAGACTAAAGGGTTCATTCCGACATTCGTTAAATGTTGCTTGCTCCGAGAAGCACCTGATGAAGGCCGAGGGACAGGACGGTTGAAACGTTGTGATAACAACAACTAAAACGAGGTGAACAGCTTAACTTAGAGAGAAGAGCACTAAATCAAATGCTGATTTTCATGGTAGACAACCCTTAATTCAAAATTGAGGACCAATGTTTTTATACAAAGATTTTTTCTGTAGTTTGCTTTTTGAATTATTCAGCTAAGTTGTTGCAAACATCGAAAACTGTGTTAGAATAGTTAAGGAAAAATGCGAGAGGACATGTAAGCTGAGGGACTTCGCTGTGTAGCAAGATTTCGTGAATCCTTACCCTTCCATGACATTCTGTTTGTAGATGAATCCTAAACAGCAAATATATTTTGCATCTGTGGCTGTCCATTCCAGATTTGAAATTATTTGTTTTCTTCCATCATCTTCCCTTAAGACATTCACTTGTCAGTCAACAAACACTTCGCCTAAGAATCGAGATTTGCCAAACCTTAAAAGTTTCAGGACTTTTTTCTAATCCCTTTCTGATTTATGCCCATGCATAAAACTGTCAATAAGAGAATAATACCTGTCGATTTTAACGTTTCTTTTCGGATATTTTTGTCTGCTATGTTGTCTTCTAAAGTAAACACTGCGTGACAGGTGAGGAATGTTCAAACCACGTGAGCAATAGGCGAGAAAGCGCCAGAAATCTGTCAGCCCGACCATAAATGGATTCAAAAATAAATTCTAAGACTTATTTCATAAGATTTTAATAAGAAGGTTGGGTCTACAACGCTCCATCTTTTATAAGCAATAACCCCACCTCAACTATTTGATAAAGTAAAATTTGTCGGCCATTTTGATTTTCTACTCAAGACATTGGATCCAACTGAATTCTAAATTGTTACTAAAAGATTTCTTTATTTGATATTTTCTGTTATTCTTATACGTTTCAACCAGATGATGGTGATCATATCTCCGCTCTTACCCGCAGTTAAAAACACAACACTTTCCTCGGTACATGAGCTGTTCCAAAGAGTGCTGTCAGGTGAACACTCGCAATGACTTCAGTTATTCCTAAGGTTGTCTTGAGGGGTAAAGATTGCTGGTAATAGTCCCGAGTGCTCCAAGCCCAAAACAACTTGGGCTGCTGCTTGCAATATTTCTGATTTGCCCTTCTAAGTTTTTGCACCTCTGCATTTTCGTCTGTACCGACTTTACGATGTTCGTATCCCAAAATACCGCGACGACTATCAGGATTAATTCATTTCTACTCTTGTGTGATATCAGGGCGATTGCTCTACAAACGCTTGTCACATAAGATTATTATTAGATATCTGGGATCACTGACTTAAAATGTGCAGGATAGTAACCTATGCACGTTTGAGATGTTTCGTTTAGATGGTGGGTGTTTTGTGGATGTTATATGCATTTCCGCACAAAGTAATCTTTTGTAGTCTTGAGATGCTGATGTGTCCAAGAATTTTACTTACGTCATTTACAATACCCTTCCTTATTACAGTGATCACCTCGCTAATTCGCGGTTCTACTATCGCAGATTCACGACTTCGCGGATTTTTAAGATATATATATAGAAAATATATCGCGGAGTTTCTGGAAAATTCTAGAAAAATCGCGATATATGAACACCTAAGATTTTTCATTAAACGCATTAAAATATTAATAATAAATATTATTTCCTGGTCTATGAACAACAAAATGAGCGTAAAATAGCAATAGAAAGGGCACCATCGTCTGAAGAGACGTAAAATACAATTTTCGGCTGCACAGTAAAAGTCATCATCAGCTTCATCCTCATCATTTCTACTGCGCAGCAAATTAATCACCATTATCATTCAAATTCTACTTCAACTTCTTTCGTGTTGAATACAGTAACAATCTTTCTTTTCTATTTTTTTAATCTAAAGTGTTATTGCTTAACAGTTGTCCTTGTTATTAATGGAGTACTGTAATCGGTGGGTTGTTAACAGTACAGGGAGGGTTTTAAAAGTCCAAATAAACGTTAAATAAATACTGTAGATATTGCGTCCCTGCTTCGCGAAAATTCAGTTATCGCGGCCTGTCTCAGAACCAATCTACCGCGATAAACGAAGGATCACTGTATATTCAATACCCTGATGATGATGATGATCATCATCATCCCATTGTATTTTGTAATCGTAGATTGGATCCAAATGCAGAAGCCACATTAACTTTTTTCCACGCTGGTCTATCAATGGCAGTCATCACCAATTATGAAACAATCATACTTGTCCATTTTTTGACATTGTGTAACCAGTTTTTTTGCGTTGGCGACTTCTCCTAAGTCAACCTTCAACGATCAGAACAGGGATGATCGTAGTTTTAAGTTTCCAAATGTCTGCCTTTTCGATTTGCAAATAATAATAATAATAAACAACTGCTAAATTATAAATTTGACAGTTTATCATTATTGGGTTTCTAAGGTCAGAAATGGCATCTTCCACTGGTCATTTTCTGTAAAAAAGAAACCCTACGATTGCACTCATTTTACATCGATAAAGCCTTTCATACTTGTGAGTACAATTTTTTTTTGTATTTCTTTAAGACATGGGCTACCAGCAGTTCCTTCAATGAGTCTATCGAAACCTTTTCCAATCAATCCGAGGGATCCAACTACAACTACAACTGGAATTATTAAAGTCCTCGTGTCATAGTTTTGAGACTTATACTTCAAGATCCTTGTATTTTGATAGTTTGTTGAAGATCTTCAAAGATACATTACAGTCTGCAAGGATTATCTTATCAATAAGAAAGCACATTCTTATCTTGTGGTTTTGATCACGATGTTTGAGCGATTATCTTTGGTTGTTCTGTCTTTGTGTATTGTAGAATCCCATACAATTGTCCTATCTCCGTAATCGGGTCTGGTTGATGTTCATACCAGTTTCTTTCAGTTTCCTTCCCGTAAAAGTTGTACATTTTCCAGTGCAGATATTGGCCCTCTCAATCATGCCGGATTTTATACTCTGTGGATGTTACACTCTGATGGTCAATTGTTTCTCGATATTTATCCCAGAATTTGCATTTCGAGCCAACACATTTTTTTCAGTATGTGTGTTTGGTAATTTCTAGTGAGCCAAGCCTTGGACCTGTGCAGTAAGTAGCATTCGGTTTCAGCTTTTAACCTTGCACTACGTAGCCACTTGATGGGTAAGGGAGGGTTGTCTACACCAGCTTCTTTGGTACAAAACACGCTTATCTTTCCTTCGTATTTGATTTTGTACACTGAATTTGCTTTTGCTTTGTTTTACATATTCCTTGCCTTTGCAATAGGCCTATTATGATTTAATTCTACTTCTTCACTTACTTGAAATTCCCTTTTGACATTGTTGGCTTCCATTATTACTGGATAAAATTACTTATTTCTTTATTATTATTATTATTCATACAGATCTAGTGATTACAAAGCAGTTTTCATTATTTTGAATCTCGAACGTCGTTATTCGCCCTTTAAATAAAAGTAATATTTACTTTGCGATTTACTTTAAATGTTAATAGCCGCCATAATAATTACAGTTATCTGCCATTTTCTTTTCAATAAGAAACAATAATTCTTCAGATAACAAAAATATTATCCATTTTTTTTATAAAACATTTTCAAAACATTTCTCTTATCCCCCCAAGAACTTACGTTTTTAAATACCTTTTCCAAATGTTCTCCATACTCAATAAACAATAATCTATCTGTCGCATCCTATCATCATACGTCAAAGTAAAGGGTTAAATTTTAAATTTTAAATTTTAAATTTTGGAATATCGAAAATTGATCGGTGAAATAAAAAAAATATGATGTATCGAAATATTTTAACATTTCATTCAAAATTTGACACATTTTACGTGATAACTATGTGACCCGGTTTTAAAAGGCTACGCCTATTGAGAATGTAACTAACTTAGACTGCCCATTGAATTTTTTTCATTGTTATCTGTGAATTACCACGATTTCTTGAGAAAGATTGTAGATTGATTTCCCAGAGCCTTCTTCAGAGATGTTGTTCTCCAAGATTCTGTTATTTAATTAATGATGAGAAGAATCAGATTTTCCGAGGCTAATAGAAGTGAACACAATAGATCAGGACGAAACTTAAACTATTCATAATACCGTTTATATACCTTTCTGTTCCCGTATGGATTCTTGGTTAACGATTGTGCAGGTAGCGTGAATGTTATCCGCGCTGAATTAGAGAAACCAGGTGTTAAACCAATTACATAGTAAGTTGTTCGTCCGAGCACTTTCCACAGTAGTAGCGATAGAGCAGTGAGAGACTCGCCACATGCCTCCCCGAACTTATTTGTTATATTTAAAAAAAAAAAAAAAAAGAAAAAGGTGTCGTGATATTAGCTTCAATCCTTTTCGTTAGATAAAGCGCTGACAATCTCGGTGAATAGCAATTTAAATTATAAAAAAAATACTGAAGAATTCATAATGCTTGATAATGTTTCAAACTGAGATAATAATTTACTACTTTTGCTAACAGTAATTATTGATTATTAATATTGAAAATAAAACAAGTGAAATTAAAATGGGAGACATACGAATTAAAATTAAATAATGGTTGACAAAATTCAAGATATTAACAATATTAGTATCGGTAATGTAATAAAGGTAATTATGATGAAAGAAAAAAATAGTAAAATATTAATTACAGTTTCAGATGCTATAATTAATAAAATTTAGAGATAATATTACTAAAGCAATTGAAATGAAGTTGAAAGAAATATCGGTCAAAAATTAATAGTTGAAGGGAGAGCTGAGACGACTCAACAGAGGACGATTGAGCTGTTGAACCCCACGTGACCTGTCGTCGAGAATTCCCGACGATCATCTCCCGTGAATGTTTTAATCCGCCCCAAGTTCTAGAAGCAAGGAACTCATTGTCACGGTAGAAAACTTAACATGAAGTGTTAATATGATGCATCAACGACTATATAAGCCAATTGAAAATTAACCCAGCGACCTTCTTTTTCTTTGTTACATTTGTATTTACCCCAGTGGAAGTATTCGATACAGCATTTAAATACGGATGAACATTCGATCTTCTCTGCTGATCAAAGGATCGATGACACAACGTGAGGCAGAAGAGATGAAGGAAGGAAATGGTCAGCGGATAACCATCAGTGACTGGCGTGGGACTGACCAACGTGGAAACAATGCAGGGTCGAGCCGAGCCGGCCGTGTTATAATTTATTCGCTCGAAGCCATTTTCCACAATTAATCTTAGAAAACGGTTATGAGTGTTTCTGATCGAGTATGGTGCCTTGAACGACATAATAGTACAGTAGTCAGTTTCACCTGGATGTTTTATTACAATGATTTTTATTCTGTGCTCTACAAAAATAGCTTAGTGCCAGAGCACGTGTATCATTATGATTAACCTTTACGTCAGGAAACAATGGTTACTAATTTAGTCTCATAGCCTATTACTA
Source organism: Acanthosepion lycidas (assembly GCA_963932145.1). Taxonomy (NCBI): domain Eukaryota; kingdom Metazoa; phylum Mollusca; class Cephalopoda; order Sepiida; family Sepiidae; genus Acanthosepion; species Acanthosepion lycidas. Next base: position 6,128,544 of record OZ010573.1, read on the forward strand.
CAGTTCGAGTTTGAATACATAGATTATATTTATATCGTTAAGATAGACGAAACATGCGGCTCACCTCGTGTAGTGAGTCTCATCTTCACTTCTGGCTTTTCTTGCCAGACAAGGCTAATTATAATTAATGTCGTCTTGCCTTGCCCTGGTGCAGTGGCTGGCAATTTAGTCTAGAAAAACTGCACCACATTGATAAGCTTGATCCTCACTAGGTGCATCACAATTGCAACGTGTTTTCAGGAAGGCCCGACTCCCTTCAGCCGCGTCCACCACCCACACTCCTCTGTGGTTCCTGCTCAAGACTCTTCAGGAGCAAGCTGGTATTCTTATAACTTATCGTGAGGCCCTCGTAGAGCAGTATCACTTTGAAAATACTCTGACTTAGTCTCCCAGTCATAAAAATTTGGCCCATAATTGTGGGATTTAAAATATGAAATGAAATACCCACGGCTGGCTTCCTGGCTTATATACTGGCCCGGCCCTGTCTGTTTTTTTTTTATACTGAGCACATCGCCGTGGTGTAATGGTTAGTAGCTTGTGTAGCTGAAACGATTACGACTGAATAGTGAGTTCGATAACAGACAGAGGATACAACTTTATATATTGTCAGCTGTCAATATACCACATTTAGTGGACTCACCAGTTTTCAGTCTGCTCGTCTGAATCATTTTGAAGACGCGAGAGCAAGAACTAAAAAGTCAGCCAATCTAACAGTGATCTCATCTCATAATCCTCACACTTGCTCCATATGTGGCGTCCTTTGTAAATCACTAGCGCGTCTTAAATGCCACTTAAGATTATCGCACAAAATTTCATAACTGAATCAACTAAGCTGTCAGATCCTCATACGTCGAAACCGACGGGAGAATACATTATATATATATATATATATATATATATATATGAAAATATATAGAAAATAGGAAATAACTGCTTAGGTAAATAATCCAGAGTTCTTTAGTATTTTTGCTATTAATTTTTTTTAAAAAGTGCTCGATACAAAAGTATGCATATATTTATGCTCTACTTTTGTATCGAGCACTTCGTCTGTAGTTTCAGTCTTTAAGAAACCCAGGCAAACCGTCTGATGCTTGTAACTAACAGCTTATTAGCCGTCTACCTCTTTCTTGTAGAGTATGAGAGGCTGCTTGATCTCTACACTTCAAAAATTGAAGTGAAAGATCTCATCTATTTACTGTTGAAACAGCGATATTTAACCGTAAGTTCTCTGCTAAGAGTTTCTTCTCGCGTGTGGAACTATCTTCTGGCTTATAACTTACCAGTCAACTTTGATCTTCCGAAATTTAAATGCAATGTCAATAGTTATCTACTATCGTCTCAGTTCCTTTTCCTTTAATCTTCTCTCTCCTTAATAGTTTTTTTTTTTTTTTAAAGAATAACTACTACCGTCTCTTAACAGCTGTGTATGTTAGGGTTAAAGATGTAGAAGATATGAAGGTAAATACATACCAGAAACGTTGCTACATGTATGTCTGGGATGCAAGGGGTGAAAGTTCGAATCCTTTCGAAAGCAGCTTATTTGTATCCATTTGTCGATGTCTTGTATAATGAAGAATGGAATCATTTCGTGTCAGAATCGCAGATCTCTTCAAGTGTAGCCCAAATCTTTTCAGCGTTAAATCTAAATTAAGTACACACTGTATAATGATTCTTGTGAGCGTCTCAGAATCTGTTCGCCAAAATCAGAATGAATCGGAATTCTTTGGAAACAACCCGAACATTCTTGGCCCTCGATCAAAATTTGTTGAACCAAATAAATAATGGTGCTAATGAGTGGTTATTAGCTTGAAAAACATTTCAAAGTCCATTTTCTAAGATTCTAGCGTCAGATTATTTCCATCACATATTCAGCTGCAATGATGTTTGTAGCCAAATGATGAAAAACACGTTTGTTTTAAAAGAACAAACGCAATTGGTTACTTTGTCAACGCACTTGATGTTTCTCTTTTAATGACATTGGTCGAACATTATCCAGTGGAAAATTCGGATAAAATTTATTAAAATTAAGCTAGAAATTGATACAGCCTTACACACACACACACACACACACACACACACACATGTATATACAGGGTGCGATGATTAAATTGTCGCCATTTTATATAT